>VDFB02353493.1:82090156-82651921 GCA_007258455.2 Sequoia sempervirens | reverse complement strand
AACCTTAGTGCAGATTACTTCTTTAAAATTTATATTACTTTATGTAGATTAATCCTTTTGATTCTCAATATGCAAATTATATAATCACACAAAGATATAAAATTGCACACACACAAAAGCATCACATAACACCATATGTACATGGAAAACCCAAGATGGGAAAAACTACACTGGTAAATTTGTTGTAATCTACTATCCTAAGCCAACCTAACAAGGAAATATTTTGTTACAAAGTTTAGGGCACCAACCCAAGGAAGCACCAACTCCCTGACAATGTTTAGGGCACCAATCCAAGGAAGCACCAACTCCTTGTTTTCGGAGCTCCAATTCCAAGGATGCACCAACACCCTACACTGAGCACCAACTCAACACAAATGAGGCAACCACCTCTTACAATGTTAAAAACTCAAATATGCATAAACTTAGTTTTACACAACCTGATAATGCATCAATACATATTGTACTTTGTTGCACACACTGCAACTTACTTTTTGCTACTGAAGTTGCACTCTCAGCAACACACACCTCTGCACCTTTCTTCACTACTATCTCTGCCTTTTCTACTATTGTCAATCAGGATTTCACCCTAGCTGATTTAGACTCAACTATCCTATTGAAACATGGAAACATTCTCAACCTATGGGTAACTTATGGCAATAATGAATCTCCAGCGAGGGTTGGTTCCCCTAGCAGATCACCTAGAACTAAATGATTTTTCTGAGGAAAAGGGTAGAAGGATCATTTGCATAAGCATTAGGATGTCATTCAATTTTATCATATCATTTCATAATCCATCTAGTGATTAGTTCATATATTTGCATCGTAAAAATCCAACAACAAAGCATTATCATGTCATTTTCTATGCATTCATTTTCCATTAGGTCATATAATTGCATCATGAAAATCCAAAAAACAAAGCATTTATCATATCATTTCCATCCATCTACACATTTACTCATACATTTTCATTACAAAAAAATCCAAAAAGAAACATTTTTATAATCCATTTCATACATGTGTTCATACATTTGCATCGGAAAAATACAAAAACATAGAGTACAATGCATCTCATACATCATAATAAAGCACAGTCCATGGGAACACCTAGAATTATGCATTATCATTCAATCATTCCATCCATCCATTTATGCATTAACATTATCATCCATTCACCCATTTTCATTGCATCAGAAAAGTACAAAAACATAGCATCCATCACATTTCATTCACATAATAAGATTCATCACATATGGCATATAGACATCATTCATAAAAGCATCATAGAATCATAGCACATGTTGCATCCATAACCTATAATATCATCATCATATAGAACGTCACATAGCATATATAATGAGAAATCAAATGCATCCATTACGATCAACACACATAAACACATAGATCAACCATCATCATCACTGCATATATATCTCAAAATAATGTCAATTGTACAAGGATATCCGAGTATGAAGAGGTACATCATCAAAAATGATAGTGAATCATCAGTATCAATGTATACATCTCCAAAATACAAAAAACATCATGTGCCGGAGCTATGTAGTGGTCCCCCGAGATGGTGTCGGCATCTCTTGCCCTATGCCTCCCCCACCTGATGGACATGTGCCTGGATCTCGCGGAAGTGGCTCTGTCACACCCTTGCTAGTATTCCTCGTATGAGTGCGACTAGCGGACTGCAAGTAGCTCTCGTGACACTTTGGTGGAACAGCCTCATAATATTTAATCCAATAAAACTTTGTCTTCTTGGCAGAGCGTTGTACCTCCCGAAAATGATTTGTTGTCCCACTGCCCTTCATAGCCCTTTGCAGTCTCTCTACAATACCCTCCGCCTGATCCACCTGCAATCTCAAACTGTCCCTCTCTATTGTCAAGGCGGTGATTTGTCCATGTGCTTGCGAGAGTTGTGCTTGTACCTACGTCTGTGCCTATGTGTGTGACTGCAATTGCCCCTACATATATGTCAACTAGCCCTGAAGTGTCTGGACCTGAGCATGTAGGGCTGCAATCTATGCCTGCTGCTGTTGAGAAGGAAATCATATCTACACGTGTTGTTGTGTTGCAGTTACTAAGGATCGCCTCTTCTGAGGCACTCTGACATCTAGTACTAGATGGGCACCCCCTCCTCCATCTCCTCCACCACCATCCCCATCTTTGTCTCCACCATCATCACCGCCACCTCCCCCATCTCCTCCATCCCTATCACCACCATCTCCCTCCCCCTCATCTCCACCACCTTTGTCCCTCCTTCGTCTAGGTGCTCTATCCTCATCATCCTCCAGCGTCGACACTGGCTCATCAGGCCTCAAGATCCTAGGAAATGGATGTCCACAAAAGTACTATGAGTACTCCTCTGTCATATATCTCTCCACAATCTTCGGATGATAGTCCCAAATCACTAGTTGTACTCTATGGTACTCATCACAAGCAGCATCGTAGGATAAGGTGGGTCCCCACTTTGTGGCATCCTGTTGTCTTTGTGGAATCCCCTACACTTTGTCGTACTTTCTAAGTACCCTCATCAATAGGAATCTCTCAATAATGAAACGTGTCCATCCAATGAGATATCTGGTTGTGCAAACATAAGGCATCTCCAAGTGATCCTCGGCCCACTGCTCGTAATCCACATACGACCGCTATGTCATAGAATCCAATTCATCCAATACATTTCTCCATACTCAAATTTTCCTAGCTTATGTTGGACAACTAGACCGGTATAACCATAGACAAAGGGTCTCCCAATAGGCTGATACTTGTCTGTCACTGGGCGTGTCACCGCTATATGCTCGCAGGCCCATGTCTGTAACAATGTCACCCCTACAGATAAACTAGCGCCTCCAAGATAAACTACCTAATGTAAATCATGATACAACTACACAAGCATGTACAAAGCCCAGGTGTACCAAGTCCCATATAGAATCATCTACTCTAGTGTCCAACCCCAACTGACAAATAATCCCTTTGACCTCTTGTCGAGACATAGAAAGCCACCAACAAAACCTGCAAGCAGGGAAGGTAAAGGGGCATAACTCTCAAACATCTCCTACCAGGGTATCTCATACCACTAATCTGATCATCATAAAATATCTGGCGTAAAGCATGTGTACCACCCTTCTTGGCCTAATCATATACAATAATGTCACCCATCACGGGAATCTGCAAGATCCTATAAAAATCCTTTGGCATCACAATCATCTCTCCAGTGGTCAAATGAAAGGTGTTTTGGTCGCTATGCCACCTCTCTGCCAATGCGGTCAGCAATCCCCAATTAATCCTAATCTGGGCCATGTCAATCAATGAAGATAATCCACATCTCTCAATAATATCTCTATCAGCCTGTGACAGTCGTGGAATCAACTCCTAAGTCCGTGGAAAGCGCTCTCGAGACTAAAGATTCCCTAAATCACTCTGCTATCATTATAACACATCACAATCAATATATCAATCAATCAATCAAATCAACAAAGCAATCAACATCAAGCAATCAATTATCCTATCAACTCAAGTGAGATTTTCATTAAATCTTGCAAACATCTACTTTTGATCCTCGCCTATCATCATAATTATTGAATCTCACCTATCATGAGATCAATAATCATCTAATCTATCAACAACAACAAATCACCAGCTGATGCGATTGAACATTATCATAATCAAGGAGAAAAACAAACAATCTTCAATTTTGTCCTCAATGCGCTACAAGATTGCATGTGCCACTTCTTTTGGCAGATGCGCTAAAATTATAGTCCTATGCGTCGTTTCATTTGATGTGCTATCTAAAAACCTCGATGCATTGAAACTATCATTCCACAGGCCAAAAGGCAGATGCGCCATTACAAACCACCAATGCACTACATCGGGCCTAAAATGCGCTAAAACCCTAATTCAATGCGTTAAAAAACCTAATGTATGCACTAATATAGAGGGCCTATGCGCTAAACCGTGTAGAACAACAAATTTCAAAATTGAAAATGTGGGAAAAACAATTCAAAATTCACAAAGAAGGTTTTAGAAATTCGTACCGGAGGTCTGTATGCCACTGGCCGGTTATATCGTTGCACACGCTTGAGTCGATGAGTCTCGTAGGGGATCACCATCTTTGTTGAAATGCTCAAAGTTGCTCTCTCACTCCAAAAATTTCAAAATCAAAAGTGCACAAATGAGTTTCTTTTTCACTTTTGACCTATTAAAAGGGGTAATTAAAAGTGGGATTTATGATGGGATATTTTAATTTTTTAGGGATCAATTAATCAAATCACAGGTTATTTCTTCTATATCAGGAGATAAATCACTGGAACATCATCAAATCATAAAATTACCATCAACATCATCAGAAATCATCAAAAATTTCAAACATTTCAAAAGTCTTTAAAAAAATCAAAAATTTCCCAATTTATCTCTCGAGGGGGCATATATCTGTTATCTCATAAAAGTCACCATCTGGGGCATTATCGAAATTTTATCAGCATTGGCAAATTTTTCATTGAAGCAATGTGTAAACAAATCACTTCAAAGAGGGGCAAAATGTATACATCCAAAATTGGTCTAGAGAAAATTAATTAAATACTAGTTATTTAATTAATAAAATCTTTATTTCCTCTACTTATAAATAAATTGCATATACTTCATATTTCTTAATTCTACCTATCTAAACCACTTTCTTCATGATTTAATTAAATAAACAAATTTAACTAATTTGTTTTATTTGATTAATTCCCTCCAACTAAATTTGAATTTTAAAATTGGAATTTAGTCACATTTCTCCATATTTTCTAACTTCCTTCCACCTCATCTTCCACCTCACCATGTGTCACATGAAATTAATTATTTCTAATTTATAAATGGGCATTCATCCTCAACAATTTTAACAACCTCAAAGACACATGGCTTCTCCTTTCCACTTATTCCCTTCTACACTTGGCAAGCTTGTTCTATTAAAGGGAACAGCTTCCTTGATTCTCTCTAACCTCTTCACTTCTCATAGTTGATCTCTCCAGACCGAATCTTGATCGTCCATTGCTGCCACATCACTTGATGCCTTGGTGAAATATATAAATAGAGGCTCATTTACAGCTTTTCATATAGAGAGCATAACATAAATCTACTCTACAAAAATACTTTCAGCATTTGAGAGCTTAACATTGGCATTTTAGCTTAGAATTTAGCATTTGATTTCAAGTAGTGTTATAATGGCAATTACATTTCTAGGAACTTAACTATTGCATTAGCATTACAGTATTTCCATAGCATTTCCATTAGTTTAGCATTTTATCATTGCATCATTTAGCATCATTATGTATATAGTATCATATCATTCAGCACGTCATTTAGCATATCATCCATCAAATTCATCAATCATGTAGATGTAGGTATAGTTTCCTGCATTTTAGTTTAATGGCTTCTCATTTCTTAGGTGTCATCCCCGTAGTTTAGTGCATACCTAAAATCTAAGAGCACTAATATAGAATCCTTAAGAATAGAGGAGGATGGAACAGATTTGAGGAATCGCTTTATCATTTGTTTTGTTAAATTTGATTACCTTAATATAACACGTTGCATCAATTGTGTGTTTTGAATTAATTGTTCTAATTCTCATATTTTACTCACACGCATTTGATCCTTCTTTTCCTTTCAATATATGAAATAGCAACATTTATGCAATCATGTGTATATTCCATTACAAAATGAATGAAACATTACAAAAAACGAATGAAAGCAATATCTTGTAATTTTATGTAGTTTCCTTTATGTTGCAAAATATTGCACGATGAAAACTGAATTATCCTTTTTAAGCATCTTTTGATATGCAATGGTTAAACTTCAGCAGAAATATGTTGGAATACCTTTCACCTTTAAATGTAATCAACTATTTCAACTCTACCAAATTGAGTTGTAGGTGAAAATTTGGTAACATTTCTGGCAATTTCTGTTGAATGCTTGCCTGCTAAGCACATAGTCCAGTAGCCTTAAACGCTCTATTAGGCATAGAGTCAATTTTTTCCCCTTTCAAACTCAGAAAACCATTGTAACTCAATTGCAAATACTCCAAACAGCAACAAAAACCAAACTAAAAGAAACTAACAAGGCCCTAGTGTCCAACAAAGTGTGCAACAACACTTAGGGAAAGAAAACAAAACTGAAAGAAAATGTGTCAAGCACTTATTAGCAAAAAATGCTAACTCTAACCTACACTAACCAGCAAAAATGGTACTTAGACAAAACAATTAACTAGTTTTGAAAAATAACTCCCTATCCTAACTAACAGAAGATGCTTTGCATGCTTATGAACTTGTAATAAGAGGCAAAAAACAAGAATACACCCCAAAATTTTTTGTTCTACAACCTGAAGATTACAACCAAAGGCACAGAACATTTGAATCTGATCAAACATACCTCTAATTTTCCATGAATGGGTAAATTGGGTCTACAGCTCCTCAGTTGCAATCTCATCCTTGGGTGCACTGAAACTCTGTTGAATCTTGCTAACATCCTTGGCCAGATCTCTGATGGGGAATCCTCTTGAAATTTTTAGAATAGAGAGAAGACAATTTGTGTTGGAATATGTGCCTCAATCCTTACTGACATGGAACTCCTGAAGGGAAAAGTCGTTGTGACACTTTTCATGTCTGGGCGACAAAACTGTTCTAAATCTGCTTGATAGGTTCATGTCGCCAAGATAGAGTTGATGTCTTGCCGAAAAGACTATCGTTGTGACTCTCTGTGTTCGAAGTGACCTTTTGTCAAATGGAGAACCTTCGGGTGACTGTTTGATCTTATCGGGCTGACTCACAGGTGTCGGGGAGAATCCCTAGCGATTGGTGTAAGTCTCGCCGATGTCGGGCTAACACAAGGTTCATCGGGGAGAGGTCTCAATGAAACCGGAAAGTCTCACCGACGGGAGTATTCTCGTGGTGCCTTCGCAGTAACAAAAGACTTCGCTGAGAAGTCTTGGCGATCTGGATAAGTCACGCCGACTATCTTCGGGTTAACTTTGGGTGCTTGGAGAAATTTCTTGGCGAAGGGCTTAAGTCTTGCCGACTCGGTAAGACTTGGTAATGCTCGATGAAAGGTCCCAGCGATGAAGAGCAGTCTCGCCGACTCAGTAAGACATGATGGAGCTCGATGAAATGTCACGGCAAAAGACATGAGTCGTGTCAACAGTATTTGACATTCGGGGTGACATGGGATGTTCGCTATCACATCTCGGCGAAAATAGTAGACCATTCAATGGAAGCGTTGTCTGTCGGTATGACGTCTCACTGAAGAGCGATAGTCATGCTGAATGGCTCATGCCGGCATGACTTGAAGATTTCGATATGAGGTCTTGGCGAGATCGGTATGTCTTGCCGATGGTTTCTCTGAGTTCGATATGACTTGTGACATTCGATATGAGTCTCACTGATAAGGGAAACTCTTGCCGATAGGAACAAAATGGACATCGATGGATTTAGTATGACATGTGACACTTGCTATGTTGTCCTGCTGACTGTTGAGACTTATGCCGATACCGTTATGAATACTTTGTGGCATCGGGGAGACAGTGTTAGTGTCTCACCGATATGCCAACAAAGTTTGATCGCCTTTGACCATTTGACCGTCCTATGTGGAATCTCGTGGACCAATCAGAGGAAGCAAAACTTGAATGTTCGGCTGTTGGTTTTTTGCAACAGTGCTATGCTGGAGTTGAACTGCATGCAAGAAAGAATCAATTGCTAGAAAGGAAACTGTCTATGATTGGCAATGGCGGATAAGGATGCACAGAAGGAAAATCAGAATGTGTTAAATAAAAGCAGATCGATTCTGATTTGTGAATAGTAGTGAGTTCAATCGACATTTTGATGAGAGCATGGTCTATAACTGGTGAACAGTGAGTAAAGCTATTGTGACTAACATCAGAGAGTTGTCTTTTTGATTGTATGTAATTTGTTATTACTGAAATACAAAGAGATTCAGCTTGGTGTGGTGGGTTTTTTCCCGATAGGGTTTTCCCGCGTAAATCTGTTGTTTCAGTTGTCTTTGTGTATTTGTTATGTTTCTGTTAATCTTTCATGTGTGTCTTAATTGGTTTGTAATTTGAAAATTAAAAGCCCTGCATTGCATTCTTCCCTGTGGATTTGACATTAGGAAAGTGTTTTTGCACCTCTGCTTTCCTTACAAGTGGTATCAGAGCCTAGCCAGTTGTGTTATCCTTGTGAGAGGGTTGGGTTTTTTGTGTCAATTCTTTTTCAGTGGGAGTTTGGTAGAGGTCTAATAGTTTAATTACAAATTAAGATGGAAAGCACATCCGAAAGGATGGATATAGAGAAATTCAATGGTAGCAATTTTGAACTGTGGAAACTCAAAATAGAAGATTTGTTAGTAGACCGAGATCTTTGGACTGTTGTTTCTGGAACAATGCCTCAAGGCATGAAGCAAGAGGATTGGGACCTTGCAGAAAGAAAGTCTAAAGGGCTAATAAGGCTCTGTTTGGAAGACTCTGTTCTTCTGAACGTGCATGAAGAAAAGACTGCAGCCTCTTTGTGGACAAGACTAGGTGCTATTTATCAAGGCAAGTCCTTGGTGAACAAGTTGTTCTTGAGGAAGAAGTTGTACAACGCGAAGATGCAAAATGGAGTTGGTGTTGCTGATCACTTGAATGCTTTCAACATGTTGATTGCTCAGTTAGCATCTATTGGTGTGAAGATAGAAGAAGAAGATCGTTGCATGCTACTATTATGTTCTTTGCCTGATTCATGGGATCATCTGGTGATGGCTATTGGGAGTACAACATCCACATTCAAGATACAAGATGTTGTTGCTTCTCTGCTATCAGAAGAAATGAGAAGAAAATCTTCTGAGATGGCAAAGGAGGCTCTGGCTGTCAGAGGCAGATCGAAGGAGAAAGGCAAAAAGAAGGACAAGAAGTCCATATCGAAATCAGAAGGGAGATCAAAGTCTCCTGGCAAGAAGTCCAAGGTGAAATGTTGGAATTGTGGGAAACCTGGTCATGTCCGAAAGGACTGCAAGGAGGATAAAAAGAAGAAGAAGAACTCTTCTGGCAATGATTCTTCTCAAAGTGATGCAAATGCCTTCATTGCAGCTTTGGCTACACGGGCATTAGATGATGTCTGGCTAATTGATTTTGGAGCATCTTTCCACATGACATCTCATAGAGACTGGTTCATGAAGTATGAAGAATACAATGGTGGAAAGGTGTACTTAGCAAGTGATTCATCTTTGGAAATTGTTGGCCGTGGAAGAGTCAAAATTCAATTCCCTGATGGAAGAGTGAATGGAATCAATGATGTGATGCATATACCAGGTTTGGCTCGAAACTTACTTTCTGTAAGTAAGATGAATGATATTGGAGTGCAGGTCACGTTCTCTGGAAATGGCTGCATGATGACTAGAGGCTCTATGGTGTTGGCTAGGGGTGTTCGAATTGGTACCTTGTACAAGCTGGATGCACAAGCTATTCAATGCAATAGTGTCTTTGCAAAGTCACTTAAGGCTACTCATGGAGATAAGAAAGAAAACGTTCCTGATGGAGTAAATGCCATGGAGGTTAAACTTCCAGCAGAAAAGACTATGCTCTGGCATCATAGGCTTGGCCACATTGGTGAAAAAAGTTTAAAAACCTTGAAAAATAAAAACCTAGTAGAAGGGCTTGAAGATTGTAACCTTGAGTTCAAATTTTGTGAACATTGCATATATGGAAAGCAACATCGTGTTTCATTTTATTCTAGTCCTCACAAATCTTCCAGTTTGCTTGATTATACTCATTCTGATGTTTTTGCTCCAGTAAATGTTCCTTCTTTGTCTAAATCAAGATACTATGTGTCGTTTATTGATGACTATTCAAGAAGAACATTTGTATATTTTCTGAAAAGCAAATCAGAAGTGTTCAATCAGTTTAAGGAATTTAAAAACCTTGTAGAAAATCAAACTGGTAGAAAAATAAAATGTTTAAGGACTGACAATGGCGGTGATTTTTGTTCAGATGAATTCGAAAGGTAGTGTAAGGATCATGGGATCAAAAGACATAAGACTACACCTTACACTCCATAGCAAAATGGAGTTGCTGAAAGGTTCAATAGGACAGTAATGGAAAGAGCACGAAGTATGTTGAACAGTGTTGGCTTGGATGAGAAGTTCTAGGCTGAAGCGGTCTCTACAACATGTTACTTGGTAAATCGTTCTCCTAACTCTGCTCTTGTTGAGAAGACACCTTTGGAAGCATGGTCTGGAAAGAAGCCCTCTTTGAGACATATTCGTGTCTTTGGCTGTGAGGCATATGCATATGTGCCATTTGAGAAAAGATCTAAGATGGAAAACAAAGTTGTAAAGTGTATTTTTATTGGCTATAGTGTTGGCATAAAAGGATACAAGCTTTGGAATCCTGAGACTGAGAAGGTTTTGTACAGAAAAAGCGTTATTTTTCGTGAGCTGAAGCCTTCTACATTAGATCTGCACTCAGAGAAGAAATCAAAAAATGAAAAGGATGTAGCAGCAATTCCTCCGACACCAAATAAAGAGGAATTGAAAAATCAAAATGTACCTGATACTGAGGAGAGCTCAAGTAGTTCTGAAAGTTCTGATGAAGATGAAGAACCACCTCAGCCTCAGCCTGTGAGGAGGTCAACTCGTGAAAGAAAGCAACCTGATAGGTATGGGTTTTCTTTAATTGAGTCTACTTGTGCCTATGCTTTAATCTCTAGCACTGATGAACCTAGGACTGTGAAAGAGGCATTTAAAATGTCTGATGCAAACTCTTGGTTGGAAGCCATGAATGAAGAAATGGCATCATTAGACAAGAATGATACCTGGAGTTTGGTGCCATTGCCTAAAGGCAAAAAGTTATGGGCTGCAAATGGGTGTTTAAAAAGAAAATAGGTCTGGACGGTAGTGTAGAAAAATATAAAGCAAGGCTGGTTGCGAAAGGTTATTCCCAGGTAAAGGGAATTGATTATGGAGAAATATTTTCTCCTATAGCTAAGCCGACATCTATTAGATTTCTTTTGTCACCTGCAGTAGCGTATGACTTAGAAATTGAGCAGATGGATGTGAAGACAACATTTCTTCATGGTGATCTTTAAGAAGAAATTTATATGTCCCAGGGAGCACTTTGTGGAAAAAGGTAAAGAAAAACTGGTCTGCAAGTTAAAGAAATCTCTGTATGGTTTAAAACAGTCCCCTAGAATGTGGTACCAAAAGTTTGACACGTTTGTTTTGTCATTGGGATTTGTAAGATCAAAATGTGATCACTGTGTGTATTGCAAAGCTGAAAGTGATCAAGTCCTTATTATTGCACTCTATGTTGATGATATGTTGTTCATAGGCAATAATAAGCTAATGATTTATGATCTTAAGTCTCAATTGTCTGCAAAGTTTGAAATGAAATATCTTGGTGCAGCAGGGTATATTCTGGGAATGGAAATAACCAGGGACAGAAAGAATAGAAAGCTTTGGCTCAGTCAGAGTAAGTATGTCAAGACTGTTCTGGAGAGATTTTGTATGACTGATTGCAAACAGCTAGTTGTTCCAGTTATACAGGGAATGAAACTATCTGTTGAGGATTGTCCAAAATCTCCTTCTGAGATGGAGGACATGACCAGTGTGCCTTACGCAAGTGCAGTTGGCAGTCTCATATATGCAATGGTCTGTACAAGGCCAGACATTGCCCAAGCAGTGGGAGTTCTTAGCAGATTTATGGCTAATCTTGGAAGGACACATTGGGATGCTGTGAAGAGAGTGTTTAGGTATCTAAAGGGCACTTCAGACTATGTTTTGTACTACCATGGAAACTTGGTTGAATTACAGAGGACTCTCAATATTCGAGGTTATGTGGACTCTGATTGGGCAGGGGACATTGACAGCAGAAGATCCACCAGTAGATATATTTTCATAATGAATGGTGGTGCAGTAAGTTGGATGAGCAAGCGGCAAGCTATAGTCGCTTTGTCCACAACAGAGGCAGAATACATGGTAGCAACACATGCCTGTAAAGAAGCAATCTGGTGAAAATGTTTGTGTTCTAACATTGGTTTTGATGCAGGAAAAATTACTATTTACTGTGATAGTCAGAGTGCTATATGTTTGAAAAAGAATCCTACTTTCCATGCCAAGATGAAACATATAGATGTACAGTATCACTTTGTATGAGATATGGTGGAGGATGGGAAGGTCTCTTTGGAGAAAGTGGATACTCTGGAGAATGTTGCAGATGCATTGACGAAGCCTGTGAGCACAGACAAGTTCAGGTGGTGTGCCAGTTTGATGGGCCTCTTGGCCCATGAATTTCAGTAGTTTTATTATGCTCTAGAGGTGTCAGTAAGATCTTTGTCAAGTGAGAGCTTGTTGGAATATGTGCCTCAATCTTTACTGACATGGAACTCCTGAAGGGAAAATTTGTTGTGACACTGTTCATGTCTGGGTGACAAAACTGTTCTAAATCTGCTTGATAGGTTCATGTTGCCAAGACAGAGTTGATGTCTTGCCGAAAAGACTATCGTTGTGACTCTCTATGTTCGACGTGACCTTTTTTCGAATGGAGAACCTTCGGGCGACTGTTTGATCTTATCGGGCTGACTCACAAGTGTCGGGGAGAAGTCCCAGCGATTGGTGTAATTCTCGCTGACGTTGGGCTAACACAAGGTTCATCGGGGGAGGTCTCAACGAAACCGGAAAGTCTCACCGACAGGAGTATTCTCGTGGTGCCTTCGCGGTAACAAAAGACTTCGCTGAGAAGTCTTGGCGATCTAGATAAGTCACACCGATTGTCTTTGGGTTAACTTTGGGCGCTCAGAGAAACGTCTTGGCAAAGGGCTTAAGTCTTGTTGACTCGGTAAGACTTGGTAATGCTCGATGAAAGGTCCTAGCGATGAAGAGCAGTCTCGCCGACTCGGTAAGACATGATGGAGCTCGATGAAATGTCACAGCGAAAGACATGAGTCTTGCCAACAGTATGTGACATTTGGGGTGACATGGGATGTTCGCTATGACATCTCGGCGAAAATAGTAGACCGTTCGGTGGAAGCGTTGTCTGTCGGTATGACGTCTCACTGAAGAGCGATAGTCATGCCGAATGGGTCACGCCGGAATGACTTGAAGATTTTGATATGAGGTCTTGGCGAGATCGGTATGTCTTGCCAATGGTTTCTCTGAGTTCAATTGACTTGTGACATTCAATATGAGTCTCGCCGATAAGGGAAAATCTTGCCGATAGGAACGAAATGGACATTGATGGATTCGGTATGACATGTGACACTCGCTATGTTGTCCTGTCGACTGTTGATACTTATTCTGATACCGTTATGAATACTTTGTGGCATCGGGGAGACATTGTTAGTGTCTCACCGATATGCCAACAAAGTTTGATCGCCTTTGACCGTTTGACCGTCCTATGTGGCATCTCGTGGACCAATCAGAGGAAGCAAAACTTGAATGTTTGGATGTTGGTTTTTTGCAACAGTGCTACGCTGGAGCTGAACTGCATGCAAGGAAAAATCAATTGCTAGAAAGGAAACTATTTATGATTGGCAATGGCGGATAAGGATGCACAGAAGGAAAATCAGAATGTGTTAAATAAAAGCAGATCGATTCTTATTTGTGAATAGTAGTGAGTTCAATCGACATTTTGATGAGAGCATGATCTGTAACTGGTGAACAGTGAGTAAAGCTACTGTGATTAACATCAGAGAGTTGTCTTTCTGATTGTATGTAATTTCTTATTACTGAAATATAAAGAGATTCAGCTTGGTGTGGTGGGTTTTTTCCCGATAGGGTTTTCCCACGTAAATTTGTTGTTTCAGTTGTCTTTGTGTATTTGTTTTGTTTCTGTTAATCTTTCATGTGTTTCTTAATTGGTTTGTAATTTGAAAATTAAAAGCCCTGCATTGCATTCTTCCCTGTGGATTTGACGTTAGGAAAGTGTTTCCGCACCTCTGCTTTCCTTACAATTTGAACGGTTAGAAATAACAGCATCACCTTCACCTTGAATGATAGTTTGCCATGTTGATTCCTCTTCCATGGTCAAAGGACCATCCTCTTCTGTTAGAGTAGCTAATAACTCATCAAACCTATCAACTCTTGGAAGGCTCTTAGGAACAGTTGGACCAGGCTCAAAATCCTCATTATACTTAAGGAGGAATACTCCAAATCAGGATTTTCTTCTGCAATGAAGGAAAATGTTCAAACCATGAGATAGCCTCCTCCAACAAACTTTCAATTGAAACAACAGCCTCAAGCTCATCTGTAGAAAAGAGGCTCCTCCAACCAACTAAGATCATGCAAATCAACTTCACAAGAATTTTTTTAACCCCCATCAAGACCGTATTGTTCCTCCTGTTCCATGTCTAATTTTTCTAACTTGGTGGCACAAGAGGAGCTGAAAATAGTTCTCTTCACCCTGCTGATTAGGTTGCTCCATAACTAGTAGCTCATTTGGGAATGCAGTCGCTTCCACCTCTTGCTCTTTCTGCTCAAGATAATCCTCCTCCAAAGATGTTGGCATACATCTAAGCATGAGCAGAAAAGCTCAATTTCAACTTGAAACATATCCTCATTAGGCTCTTGATTATTCAAATCAAGGTTGCTTTCATATTTCTCATGGTAGCACTCATCAATCCTTTTAGACTCAACAAAAGCTCATCTTTGCACTCCTCTCACTGATCCAAGGCTCCATTATTAGATGGATTATCTTCAACCAGCAACTCCTCATATTGTTGAGCATCTTCTTGTTGTTTTGAAACTAATATTGATGAGATTAGAACAACATCTTCTTCATGATTTTCAATGAAAGGAGGTAATTCATCAAACCAAATTGGGGAATTATCCTCTTAACTAGCCTCCTTTACTTCTTCATCCTGATGTCCCGATTGATCTTCTGAGATAAACACTGAAACATTTTCATCCTCTTCAACAAAACAAGGAATCTCTTTAGACAAAACATTGAAAAGGTCATTTGGAGAAGTTTTTTCTTGTTCAATATTTTGCTACTCCAAACGGTAAACTTCCAAAGCCAAATGCAATGGATTTACATTTTTAAGCTTATCCATGAGGAGTAAGGTATCTTGATCAATGGGCTCATCCTTGGATTCATCAGGTGGGGAAACTTGGAGAGCTTTTTTGATTGCTTGCAAGGAAAAATGTTCCTCAAGGGGCTGCTCTGTAGCTAAACTAGGTTGAACTTGATCATTTTCCTTAATTTGCAGAGGATGAAGGCTTCTGAAACTTGGAATTTCAAGCTTATGAGGCTGGCTTGAGGAATTAAGGACTTTATCCTGCCTAAAACTTGGAATCTCAACTTTAGGAATACTAAGAGACTCATTTTGTCTAAAATTTGGAAACTTATACTTACGAACCTCCTCTTGAGCAGGCTGATTTGGAACTACAAGAGTTGCTTGGACTTCGTGCCTTTGTGTTTGAGAAAACACGAGCTTCATCTACTCCTCTTTTGTAGCTATCTCTCTTTCAAGGTTCTCCTCAAATTGAATCCTTTGTGCCTCCAACTCTTGCTCATAAAGATAGGCCTGATAAGCCATCTCTTCCTGTTGTTGATTATACTCTTGCAGCCTCTTGATCTCCTCTATCCGCTTTGTGAAGTCAAGCAACATACCCTTTATGCTTGCAATCTCTTCCTTTTCGCTCTCTTGGAGATGGTTTTGAGCATAAAAAGGCTGATATGGAGCAAGGGTGGGTGGGTTGTAATTATATTGAGCATGTTAGCTTTCTTGAAAAGTTATGGAATTAAAACCAGCAGCATGATTGACCTAATATGACTAATAATGAGGTGGATAAGCAAAGCTTTCATGATATGATGGATGATAAGACATATCTTCATGAAACATAGGCATATTCATTCATTGAAAAGTTGGAAAACAAGCAAAAATTAGACTTTTAAAATAAACCAGCACTTGATCATACTGAAACCAATAAATTTGAGCTCGGAGTCACCAAATGTGTGTAGATTTTTTCCTCCAAATGCAGATATTGCTGATATACACACCTAATATCAGCAATAAATTATCAAATCTTGGACTAAAAAATTCCAATCGGTCCCACCGGGTGTGCCAAAAACTATTGTCAATCAAGATTGCACCCTAGCTGATTTAGACTTAACTATCATGTTGAAACATGGAAACATTCTGAAGTTCTGGGTAACTTATGGCGAGAATGAATCTCCAAAGAGGGTTGGTTCCCCTGGCAGATCACCTAGAAGTAAATAATTTTTCTAAGGAAAAGGGTAGAAAGATAACTTGAAATGAAAATCCTAAAACTTAAAGGGTGATGCATCAGAACTTTAAATTTATTTGCTAACTCAACTCACAATCAGCTCTCAAAACACTAACTTTCACAATCTCGTATGAAACATACAACACAAAAGTGATTTACATGAAGGATTGAAATCAAACACAACATACAACCTGTATTATATGAAATTTCTGCACCCACACTTGCAACAATGAGACATAAAAAGGATCCAATACTTGGAATCACAATGACAACATCAAATAATTACTGCAAAATGAGGCAAAATTATGAGATAGAAATTCTCTGATGCTTTTATTGATCTAAGAGGAGTACCAAAACATGAAAATATGAGTACAAAATAAAGCTTACAAAACTCTCTACAAGTGATCAAGAGAGAACGAAGCAAATCTGAACTACAACTATAATCTCATAATAAGGAAAACTAAGTTTTTCTCCAATATATAACTCCCAATATGCCTCCATAAGTGAGAAAGGAAAAAACTGAGTTAACTGCTCACCATAATAGAAACCTCAATGCCATTTTTGAGCAAAGGGAAAAAACCTCAAAAATAGGGCCCAAACTGACTAAAACTAAGTGAGAAAAGATAGAAAGTTTCCTCCCAAAATAGATTGACCCAAAAGGACTCAAAAGCACTCAGTGATGACCAAAAGTTAGAAGTAGAAAGCTCAGTTCATCTGGTTTTTTCTATTTTGCATCTCAAGGAACTCAAGCGAGAAATAGAAGGTTTCTATAAGAACTCAATGCACTTGCTCTTATCTTACTACATTTTAAATAACAATTACTAAAGCAATTTATAGGAACATTGCTTTAATATTGTCTACAATGTTGCAGTTTCCATTTTTTGCGAAAAGGAGGGAAAGAGACTTGAGTTTGATTTGATTTTTTCCAAAAATACAAGGAAAATATGGCTTTGATTAAATTTTTTCCAAGTATAAAATATTCTAAGGCATTTGGGTATTTCATTTTCTATAAAAATCACAAAAAATCTCCAAGGCGCCTAGCCATATGATTTTCTTCAAAAATCATAAAATCAATTAGGGCATTTAGTCTAAGTTTGCAAAGCATGGGAAAGGTAAATAATATCACCAAGGTATTAATCAAGGAAAAAAAATCAAAATGAAAGTGAAGGAAAACACTAAGCCAACCAAATAGGATAAATGGAAACCCTAAAACAAAACTTTGCCTCCCATTCTTTTCGCATTCATTTGTACTTCAATTTTTTCCGAGTCTTCAGCTCTGGGCGTCGCCATCGAGCTAGGGTTTTAGCTTCAAGCTCAATGCCTTTTGAAACCTTCCTAGAGGATTCATGGAAATCTTCGTGCAAATTTGGAAAGCATTTTCCATGCAAGAAGTCGACAGGAACTTGGGTAAGCTCAGAACCTTGCATTCCTTCTTGTTTTCAATCAATAAGATGCTCAACTTGAGCTCAATAAGTGCAAAAATAATGAAAAAAAAAATTGTGCATTATGTGTATAAAGACTTCAAAAGCTCCATTATTTCTATAAAATGAAGAACTCTCTACATTTTAAGTTCGTTATTTCCTTTATCTATGAGGCCCTTACTGTATCTCCATGGTTGTAGCCTCTTTTACTTGAATCTACAGGAAACTTTGTGAAGACAACCCATTTAGAAAGAAAAGAATATCATGCTCACCTTTTGCACATTCGAGGGCGGCCTTGTCTTTATGTTATTGTTACATACTTTGTTTTGAATTAAATCAAAACAATGCACCTCCTCTGCCCTCAAAACTTTAGATATTATTTATATGCTTTGCCCCATTTCTTGTCATACAAAGTGCTTTCATTGTTTTGCATAGTTCATTGGCTCTTGCATTCACCATAGTAACTGTATTCTATAGATTTGACTGTGTTTAACCATTATTTACTGTGAGAGAAAGTGCTTGAAGGTGAAAGAAAATATAATGTTCTCATGAATATGCTTATAGATATTATCCATTTAATGCAAAACTTTGCCTTCAAGGTCTGTCAACTGTTTGAACATTGTATGGGCATAAACTTCCATGTTTCTTTAGCACAATCACCTTGTGTTTGATTGAACTATGTATTTACAGAGTAGTTGTCCTCACATTGAAACATAGACTACCATATACTTCATGATAGAAGTGTACTAGTTCATATCATGCACTCTTATAAACAAACATTTAAATACAGACCTACAACTCCTTTATAAGCACTATTGCTCTACCAATGTCCACCAATTGCATTTCTTTGCATCTATTGGCACCTTTCATGGACCTGTGGCATCTTTTGTATTCATCCATTGTGTCTTGTGCATGAAGGAAATGAAGTTTGGGTAGTGAGAGCATTCTTTGTGACCATGGCTACCTTTGAATGTCATTCAAAATTCTTGCATAAAACCTAAACAATAACTTCTCCTTATGACTTTGCATTCACTTAAAAGCCTTTGTTGCTTCTTATGGCACTTAATGAATGAACTATAGCATCAATGTATGCATCCTTTTGATATAAACAGCAGGAATGACGATGAGATAGCCAATAAATAATGAAAAACATGATGCAGTGATGCACTTTTCACTCAGCTTTGCACATTATTTAAGCAGTTTAAATGAGCTCATTGCTCATTTGTGTCTCCCATTTCAAAGTAGAGGGTTGCCTCATTGTACCTTTGACTTGGTTGTCATGAATGGGCAATGTGCTAGTTCTTGCATTCACTTTATAAACCATTCATCAAACTGAAAATGCATTCTTTGAACAATCTGAATGTCCTTCACTTATCTCACTCTCCTTTCATGATTTAGGGGCAGCATGCTAGGCTCAACCCTTGTGGGAGCCCATTTTTTGTACCACATGCTATGATGCCAAAAGAGATGAATCCAGTCAACAAGATTTCACCTATACTTGCACAGTGAACAAACATGTCAAATAAAAAAACAGTGAAGCTCAACGCTCTTGTGATGTTTGACTTTTCAGGCTCTCTTGCATACATCTGAAACGTGTTCAACTAATTTAATGCATCATATACATATGCTATATTTCTGTTGATAGGACATATGGTGAGATTCATATCCGGAGCTCTAACTAACCCTTTTCATCATGATGCAAGTTCATTTGAAGCTCAGGAGCAAGGAGGAGCTAAAGACAATGAAGACCCAAACAAGATTCTACCAGGCAATGAAGGATAAGTTTCTTTTCATCTGCTCTTTTCATTACTTTCATCTTCAAATGTATAGTATATCTTTATGTTCCTTCAGTTCAACTACTCCCACGGCTTTTATGGGACATTTGATCCTTTTTTTCCTTTCAATATATGAAACAACAACATTTATGCAATCTTTTGTATATTCCATTACACAATGAATGGAACATTACAAAATGAATGAAAGCAATATCTTGTAATTTTATGTAGTTTCCTTTATGTTGCAAAACATTGCATGATGAAAAATGAATTCTCCTTTTTAAGCATCTTTTGTTATGCAATGGTTAAACTTCAGCAAAAATATGTTGGAATACCTTTCACCTTTAAGTGTAATCAACTGTTTCAACTCTACCAAATTGAGTTGTAGGTGAAAATTTGGTAACATCTACTTCACTCTTTGTGCTCTACACGTTTCTTCTTTCTCTACTTTGCACTCTCCTCTACACTCAGAACATCCTCTATTCTAACTTGCTACTCTGCACCTCTTTTCCTTTCTACAATGTTTCATACACCTGCACTTTCCTGAATGTGAACCTAGATGATAATTTGTGTTGTATCTAGGTTACACATGTATGTGCATTCACTAAATGCACTCGTAGCTCTTTCTCTTCTCTCATTCTTTGCAAATAACAACCCTTAGACAATTTCTTGATTTACTTTCTTTTCTTCACCGACCTGCAATTACTGCCTTGAGATTCTCACGCATGATCAGATCATCTCAAATCTTCTGCTAGGGTTTTCCCACTATCTTCTTTAGCAAGCTACTTGTTCTTTTTGAACCATACACCTCCATCAAATTCAAATCTGATCTGTTGACTATGGCGTCCAACAAAACCCTAAATCTAATATGCAATAAATGCATTTTCTTCTTTTGATCGATCTGATTTTGATGTCTCATTTGATATCTAGTGATATGTGCCACCGTCTTTCAGCTCAAATCACCAGTCAAATAGTCAGTGCAATAGTTGAACGAAATAAATTTGTTCACAATATCATTCACCAGGCGAAACCCTGTTCACACCGACCTAACTGTTTGACATCCTCATGTTTGAATATTGGTTGTCGATCTTCTCTTCCGCACCAAGATCCATCGTTCACCATTCATTGCTATAACTTTTAAACATCACAGTTAGATCAATCACCTTTAATCATGTGTCGTCGATTTTAGGGTTCAAGCCTAAATCCCAAAGCATATCGCTACATTATGTTCTATCAAAGGGACTAACATCTTGGTCACACCAATGTTCACCTTTCTCTCTGATACCACTTGTGAAGAAAACAATCCCACATCACCATCTATCATCCATGTCATCACCATATAATTCACAACAATGATGCAAATTAGTATATTGAACAATCGCTCTTCACCACATGTCAGCATACATCATCTTCCATCACCGACACCTTCCTATTAGGTCCCACTTAGATCTTCACCATGACTCTTTTGGGTCGAGGGGACACCAGATCAAATTTTTCTGATAAGGTGAATTCTCTTCTATGAAGCTCTGTCAGAATATCGAAGAGACCAATTATCTTGTTCTTTTGATCTTCATATGTCTCCCCGATGAAGAGTCAGCACCACCTGTCATCCACATCCTTGGCGTGCGTCAACTTCTTATTTTTCATCACTCCATTGTCAGCCTATTGGGTCCCACCATGACACTATTCATCTTCCATCACCATGACTTCGTCATGTCAAGGGGACACAACACGAACTCTCTCTGAAACTCACTTGTCTCTTTGATCGAGCTCTTATCAAAATGACGAGGGGACGCCTTAACAAGTCTCATTGATATCGATCAGTCTGTTTAATGAACCTTAGAGACGTCATTCTCCACTAACCACGTGTCGCCCTTGTTTGCATGTAATATGACACATTGATTGACCACATAGCTCCACATGTCTGCTACATCAACTCCACTAACCACCATCAATGTATCGAAGGGACACAAAGAATTTTTTCTCTGAAAACTGTCACTACGATGGCACTCTATCCCTTCTTCAAAGGGACACCTCAGGAACTCCTTCCGACATTTTCTTGTCACCCCAACGCAAGACATGTCGACATACATCAAAGGGACTTCACAACTTTGAGGGGACTTTAAGATAGCTTAGCCCGATATAGTATAGTCTCCTCGATGGATGTTGAATGTGTAACATCTAAACATGCACCACCTCCATCGAAGGAACTTTGTTAAGTCGAGGGAACATCATGATAACTCACTCTGATAGAGTGTTGTCTCCTTGATAGCCACTTGAAGATGTAACCTTTGAGCGCTAGGCAAAGAGGTCGGTCAACCTTGCGATGTAATAGGCTTAAGTTGTCACTTAAGCAACTTGTAACAGCCAACACACAGTCAACGATGAATTAGAAATTCTAACTCGGCACCATGACTGTAAACACTTAGGGTATATCTGATAAACCCTAACAACACCTGAGAGCAAAATTAAATCCATTCTTAGCTCATCCTTCAGCCTCTGAATTTGCACCATATATTTCTGAAAAGCTCTTAGAAAACCCATGTCCAACTTGTAGCCTGTTTCACCTTTGTCTTCTAGAAGAACCATCTGCAACAATATGTAAATATTAAATGACAATATTGCAGCATATGCAGATGCATACTCCTTTCACCAACAATTTGTACCCATGCTTCCAGATTCACTGCAAACCTTATCTCTCCTTGACATCAATGACACTTTTCATTAATGCCAACATCCTCGCTTGCATGATCAACTCTATTTTATCTCTTATCCTCTTTCATCATGCCAACAATCTCCCTTGCATGATTTCCCCTTTTGACATCAATGACAACAATATTTCAACAGGAAGGTAAGTGAGGTTGATGCTAAATTGTTGGACCAGGATTTCACCTTGCAAGAAATTGAAAATATCATTAGATCATTGGCTGATGGGAAATCTCTTGGGATGGATGGGCTCTCTTTTAAGTTCTATAAAAGCAACATTGATTGGATAAGGGCGGAGTTGTTAGAAGTTTACAATTATGCTTTTCAGAACAACACTTTGAGACAAAGTATCAACAAGGCGATAATCAAGCTTATTCCTAAGGGTGGGGATAAAACTCTCATTAAGAACTAGAGACCCATCACCCTTTTGAATGTTTCATACAAGATTCTTGCAAAAACCCTTGCTAGCAGATTATTTGGTATCCTTGGGAAGGTGGTTTCAATGACTCAAATTGGGTTTATTAAGGGAAGGTATATCTTGGAAAATCTCATAACAAGTTGGGAAGGGATGAACTGGGCCAAACATGACAATCAAAATGTTGCAATGATTCTCCTTGATTTTGAAAAGGCTTATGATAGAATTGAATGGCCCTTTGTGTTGGATATGCTTCAAGCCCTTGGCTTCTCACCTGTCTTTTGTAAATGGGTCAAGGTACTATTCAATTATTCTTCCACTGTAATTGATGTTAATGGTGAGATCTCATATGCAATCCTTCTTCAAAGGTCTATTAGACAAGGTTGTCGTATAGCACCTACACTGTTTATCCTTGTTGATGATGCCTTGCATTATATCCTCTGAACTAATCTCTTGACACCCCCAATAAATGGAATAAGATTGCCTAATCAAGATCAATTATTGAATGCACAATTTGTCAACGTTGATGCCTTATACATTGAGAAGTTTGAATCCAACATTGATAACACAATGAAAAGATTGGAAATTTTTGTGATTCTTTTGGGTCTCAAATTGCTCCTCACAAATCCACTGTAATTGGGTGGGCTCGTGAACCTCCCAATTGGCTTGTGAACAAGGGTTGGGGGTGGTCCAACCCTTATAAGATAGTGAGGTACTTGGGCATACCTTTTCACTTTATCCCTCACTAAAGGACATATGGGACTGGCTCTTCTAGAAAATTGAGAGGAAACACCAAAAATGGCAAACTCAAATGCTTTCACTTGTTGGTAGACACCAAGTTGTGCAAAAGGTAATTGTTTCTCATGTTGTGTATCATTCATTAGCCTGACTATTTGCCAATATTCACTTTGCCAAGCTCCAAAAGATCCTTAAGGAATTTCTTTGGTCAAATGTAAAGGGTAGAAAAAAGAGGCATAATGTGAATTAGAAATGGTGTTGCCTTCCTAAAGAGTAGGGAGGTTTAGGCCTAAAGGATCTTTGTTACCAACGGATTGCTCTTGTTGCAAAATGGATTTTTAGGGCCTTGGAAGTTCTTGATAAGACATAATTTGACTTTGTCTAAACCAAAAAAGAACAATCATTGGCGAAATTTGCATCTTCATGATATCATCTTTAGGTAGTTTGAGGTTAAGGTTTTTGGCTCAAATGTTTTTGCCTCTCTATGGAAAGCTTGGACCCAAGTTAGACATCTTCTTGTGGGTGTTGAAGCTTTAAATTGTTCATCCTCCTAGTTTGTGCCTAATAGATCTTTATGATGGAATGCTAGCCTGAATGGAAAGCCTTTGGCCCTCTATCAAGGCTGCTCTACAAGGAATTGGTTTTCTAAGGGGATTTGTGTCCTTCAAGACCTCCTGATAGATAATTGTTTGGTTACTTGGGAGCAACTATGTGCTAAGTTTGGACTAATTCCATCTCAGAAAAAGACATATATAATGATTTGCAACTACTTGGGGAATTGGTTTCCTAGGAATGCTATTAGGGACTCGGATGCTTTGGACAGAGTGGTTTGGGCAGATGGTTCTAAGCTAATGATAGTCTCTTTTAAGAATATTTACCTAATGCTTGTTGGCTCGAGAGAGGTGTTTGAGTGGCTAAACTCATCTTGGCAATTGTCCTAGCCTATTTTCTACTAAGTGGTCCAAAATCCTTGCTCACCTTTTGCACAATGATGTTGAACCAAAAAATCATGTTTTTGTTGGTTGTTGATCTCAAAAAAAACTTGTTGGTCAAGTCCTCCATAAATATGGGTTAACTACAACTTGTGAAGCTGTGCAATGCCTGAAACCTTTGAACGTTTGTTTTTTTATTGTCAGTTTGTTATTTCTACTTGGTCTCTGTTGTTTGGTCTTCCTATGAGTTGGGATGTTTGCAGTGGGTTTTCTTGGCATGAGATTCTTGTTGGTTATGTTGAGAGGTTTGATGAAACTTTGAACAACTTTTGGCTTGTTTTCACTAATGAGATTTTTTGGTTTGTTTGGAAGAAGAGGAATGAAGAGGTTTTCCAAAGTCAAAGAAGGCACCTTACTGAGTTTAACAGTGAACTCACCTTCTTGAATATTATGTTGCAGGTATTAGCTACCATGGAGATCCCCAAGGATCGTTTTATGATCCTGCTAAAGGAAGGAGTATACTCACTTCTTCCCTCAAGGGAGGAACAAGTTGACCCAAGAAGAGCTAGAGTTGCTTAGCAACTATTTGCAAGAGAGGAAGCTAAAAAAAAAGAGTTGAAAGACATCTAAAAAGAAGATCAAGCTCATTCAATGGATATTGACACCCCTTCTGGTGCCAATGTTGATCCTAATCAGATTTTGCCTCCTTTAGGAGCTTTTGATATTGATCAGGTTGAATGTAGTAAGTGTTATAGGTGCCTGAAATTAAGTTATAGTGATGTCACTTTTATAACTGCTAAAACTATAACTCAATCTTTTTGTTTTGTTTTGTTTCATGATAGCATGTAACTCTCTTTAAAGCTACTTGGAGCAATAGCTCCACCCAATGTAATATCCTTTTTGTAAACTATCTCTAATATAAAAATATGTTTCCAACCAAATTTTTAACCTTTACAAGTAACAACAAATAGAGAGACCTCAACACCCTTTCCCTAAAAGCTTACACATATCAAGTTACTTACTTCTTGGTATCCTCTACCACCAATTCTCTAATGTTTTTCCAACAAATTTTACCTTTACATGTAACAACAAATAGAAAGACCTCAACACCCTTTCCCTATAAATACTATTGTCAAATTGATCATATACGATTGTAATATTTTTTAACTTGCCAAACAAGGTTGATCGGAAAATTTAGGCCTTAATCCCACGAATAGAGTATGAAAATAACGTATGTAGCAAGAAATCTCATTGAAATACAATATTTACATAGGAAAACCTCATTAAGATACGATATATACATAATACTACCCTTGAAAATTCCATTTATAATAATCATTGTTCCTTCCCCCGAGCAAATTCTCAAGCTAGTTTTGTTCGTTTTGTGGTTCCCCTTATCTTGTAATTATTAATTGTGATTATTATTTGTCACTTAAAATATTTAGAAATAGATTTTCTAATATTCAAGTCATCACCATGATGATTATCTTCTATATTGTTTTGAGTACCGAAGATAAGGATATGATGATAGCACGCCAACTTGGGAACTTACAAAAACGCATGCAATACCATATGGTTAACAGCTCTGCTCAGTTTAGAGTTCTGTTGTAAACGTATCGTGTATGTTTCTAGACATTTTAACATTTGAACATGGTGGTACGATAAGTATCCCGAATACACAACGTAGTGTTCTCACTGTCCTTGAAATTCCCGAACAACAACAATCATTTCTCTACCACTCATAGTAATACTTCAAATGCCTTTGTAACACTCTCCCATTCACTTTTCATTGCAATTCAGCAATGGTATCACCACCATCAATAAGGGTAATATTTGTTGCAAATTACTCCACATGTAAACACAAATTGTTACTAAATATTTCTTATCTTGAAGTGAAAAAATGTTTTTTTCTCTTGACAACTTACACCATATTGGCACAACCATGCCACCTTTAATGGCTAGCTGATATTGATATTAAAACTTGTAACATTGCAATCCAACCAAATAATGGATTTGGAATCAACCACTACAATCTTAAGGGCAAACAGTTAATTTAAAATGTATACTATTTTGGAATCGAAAGAGCTATTTGCGTATTTCCAATATTTGAATGACAAGAGAAAGGTTAACACAATAGTAGCATACACTAGTCACTTCTCAAATATATCTTTCATTATGCCATTAATAGTTCTCTATGTCAGCAATCAATTCAAATAACGAGATTTCCCTATTCAAGGAAAAGAGCTCAAAATAGTCACAAAATTATAAACAATCTTAGATTTGCATACAGAAACATCCGCATACTGATTTAGATTTCTCAATTATAATAAGCACTGTTGGTATTTGAAAAATATGTATCTTCTGGTATGTTTTGCAATGTTTCCCACAACCAAACACAACCCCATCAACTATACTTTTGTATCTTACAATCTAATATATTTTTACCTAATTATCCTGAAGTAATATGAAATTGATTGTGGAACAAAATTTTGGCCCTGAATAATTCTTGCTTACTGTAAACTATGGAAAAAACACAAGATACAAAAATTCTATAGCTATCTTAACAATCCCAAAAATGGTTATTACATGAGCTAAGATGGAAATAAAAAATGTTCTACTGCAATAGAATGTGGAAAACAGACCTTACACATGCAAACTACAAAATTAATGCAGTGAGTGTAAGGCCTTAAGGTACACATACAATCAACAAGATGGGGCTTGATTGCGTAGCCATATAAATAAGGTCCTTAATCTTTTCAAGCTGAGACCGACCAGATAAAATACTGAAGTTACCTACATTAAGAGGAAGTATAGTATCTTTTAGATACTAATAACTGTTTGGTGCGTAACAAAAAGAATTCCTCTTTAGCCATATTATATATAATACTGAGCTTATCCACATTAATAGAACATATAGTATCATTTAGATACTAGTAGTTGTCTGATACACAAAAGAAAGAATTCCACTTTGGCAATATTAAACTCAGGCATAACAACTGCAATCAATGCAGAATCTTGGTGGAGACAATAGTTGCGACATTTACATCTTGTTTCAGAACAACTTCATAGGTCAAAAGAACCAGTGCAGAGACTTGTAGCGACCTTCGTACAAAAAAATACTCTTAACCAGCTAGCAGCAATGTCCAAAACTCTTAACCCAGCTAGCAGTAAAGTCCAAAATTCAACTCGGATGGTCGGTTCCGAGAAACAGCAAAGGATATTATACAGAGGATGCAAACGGCAACTTCGGTGCGAGAATGTTGACATTCCCACATAAAGGATTCCAAAGGTCCAACTTCAAAGAAATAAATACCAGTTGAGGTCAATAAAAAACTGTTATGTACATTTAGGCCTACATAAAATAGCTGAGTGACTTTTTCCGCCTTGAGCCTCCTTCACCATATTGCTCATTCCATTGAAGTAGTTCGGTCATATTTGATGACTCTGAAGAAACACTAGCACATACCTGCAAGATTGTAGCACATCTTCCAAAATAAGCACATGTATTTACATTTTGAAGAACATTTTCACCAGCAGCAAGATATGAAATTTTGATAAAATCACCTGTTCATGAGCACATCGTAAATCATCCATATGTAAAGAACGGACATCAGCACTACCACTTAATGATGGTGGTGACCTGCCCTCTGCTATTGCTAATGCTTTCTCCTGTGAATGATTTCAATGGTCGGTTAAAATTAGCCATGTCAATAAATTAATAAATAGTGCCCTCAACTATAACAGAATGTTAAAAGCTAAGATAGCAGCCCAATCCAACAGATCAAAAATGCAATGTCGTGTCTTGTAAACTAAAAGAATATAGGCTCTTGCAGGCCCATCCGAAATATTTTGCATAATCAAGTCAAATGAGACAAAAGATCCTATGAAAAAGGGGATTGGCGTGATTCTCTTTGGTATCACACACATCAATTCCCCTCAAAATCTCTCATCACATCTTCCCTCAGCATGAAATTTTAAACGGTGTAATAAGTTGGAGAAGAAAATGCGTTCTCTAACATCTAAACCTTTGGATTTGATTTGTGAAATAAACATGAGATACATGGAAATACAATCACAAATCTTAAAGGAATGGCAACAAAATTAGAGTATGTCACCCAGCCGAAATGTGACAGCAAATAAATTGAGCCAAATGCCATCACACACTATTATTCATGATAAGCCTCTGCAATATTCCGGTGCTTTTTCTGAAATTCTAGCAATTTGAGAGAAGGAAAAGGCAATACCTTCTTCTCTTTTTCCAAAAGTTCCCGGATAGGATAATGTGCAGCTGTAACGCACAAGTTCTGCACCACCAAACATAGGTGTTACAAGGCCAACCAAAAATCACCAGAATAAATTTTAAAAGCTCAAATTTAAACATAACTACCTTCAGGTCACTTCCAGAGTATCCCTCTGTCATATTTGCAATTGCATCCAAATCAACATCTGGTGCCAATTCCTCTTTTGCAAGTATCACCTTCAAGATTTTGATCCTATTTGGCACATCTGGTAAGTTCACCATTAACCTGTAAAGCCAACAGAGCAAGAAAATTAGCCAAAGGAACCATATTTATCTTAAAATTGGATCTTGTTGCATGACCAAGACCTCAGTTCAGTCACTATCAATCAGAAGTTGTCATGTGACTCTTAGAGGATGGGCTGGACCTTGTGTGTACCCTCCTTTCATTGTTCATTTCTGGAGTTACAAGTTGTTAGAACTGAATTTTCATGTACGTGTATGCATGGTGTAGGTATTGAGCTCAGTTGTTCATGC
The DNA here is from genome assembly GCA_007258455.2 of Sequoia sempervirens. Lineage (NCBI taxonomy): Eukaryota > Viridiplantae > Streptophyta > Pinopsida > Cupressales > Cupressaceae > Sequoia > Sequoia sempervirens. The sequence goes on along the minus strand of VDFB02353493.1, from coordinate 82,622,933 downwards.
GCCACAAGCTCATTGGAGCCCAGTGACAATCTACTTGTAAAAGACTGAATGTAGTGAAACGAACAGCAGGGAGCTCACTATTGTTGGAGTTTTTTCCAATTAAGAGTTTTTCCAGGGAAAATCTTGTGTTTCAGTCCTTTCCTTTGTCTGTTTTCCTTCCGTTTCAGTCATTTCTAGAAGTTCGTGTGTTTATTGAATGATTTCTAGGAATTAGTTGTTCTAAGCTCATTTCTAATATTTTTTGTAACATGGGAGATTGATTTCCAAGCCAGTCTAATTGAATACTTTTAAGTAAATTATCTATATCAGTTTACAATTCAAATTGGTATCAGATCAAGGTTTAGTTTCCTTGCATGCATGCATGATTATACGGTAGAAAAAAGTTGCTTACAGGTTATGCCCATGACAAGATCAAGCGGAAGTGGAGATTTAGTTTCGTTTTAGCCTCAGATAGGCACTTAAGATCGAAATAGATAAGCAAGAGCAATGGCAAGTGACATGGGTAGACAAATGGATGAAGATGAAGCAAGATTCCACAGGTTGAAAGATGTGACCTAAATTTCTGTCAATGGAGAAGCTACATAGGCCACAACACATTATTCTAGGCCTGTCCCAAATATTAGTAGATGCTCATGAACGTGAAAAACAAGAGGAGCCCAAAACCATTGAACAAGATTCAGAAAAACCATCTTCCGGTGGAAATAGCTCTCTTTTCAAGGCTGAAGCAAAGATAGGCATTCAATCATTTGATGGAGAGGTTAGTGCACAGAAGCTAGATAAATGGATAGCTCAAATCGAGGTCTATTTCAGCTTGAACAGATTTAGTGAACACTAAAAAATCTCATTTCCAAGGCTGAAACTATCCAGTCATGCTTTTACATGGTTCTGGCCCAAGGTGCAAAGGAACGTCCTAACTAGGACTTCATAAGGAGAAAGTTTCAGCTATTATACTCAGATCAAATGGTGGCCACCCCTCCAGCAAGACCTAATGTCAAGAGATAGAAATTGCCAAAATGTAGTGGAGATTGATCCGAAGATCCTCTAAGACATCGCAAAACCCATCTTACCATATGGTTGGCAAACAAGCAAATGGACCAAGTATATTGGTTAAGGTGTTTTCCAACCACAATACATGGAACCACAATAGATTGGCATACAAACCTTCCTATATAATAAGAAAGTAATAGGGGAGAGACTACAAAAAGCATTTGATAAAGAGTTCAAATTCAGGGACGATAATGAGATCCTTGCAAAAATCTATAATAAATTAATCAACAAACTAAGCACAAGAATATTCAAACCTATACCAAGAGCGTCAAGTAGTTCCTAAGTCGATTCAAAATGGAATCAACAGATGGACTAAGAAATGATGGTTCACAACTAAGCCTTGATACCCTCACTTCCAAAGAAAATGAAAATAGTTCCTCCCTCATCATACAAGGAGACATACAATCAAGTCATGGACATAGAGAGTAAAAGTAAGACTTCCAACCATTTGAAGAAAACTAAAGAAGATTTTGATTCAAGAGACAACGAATCTAGATGACTATAAGCTCTTTGAAAAGCCAGCAAAAAATAATGAATAAATTGAACACAAAAGAAGGTAAAGAAGTTTAGTGTATTAATTGTAAACTAGGTCAAACCAAAACTAATTCTCCTACATAGTTATTTTGTGATATATGCCAAGTTGTGGGGCACTCAATTAAATATTGTCCGTATAATTTGCTAAGAGTATACAAGCACTCTTTACACAAGGAGAGCAATCTACTCCATCAAAGCCACAGAATACAAGAACACTTCTTCAGGTGGCTATCAAAATCAAAGAGGGGGAGGGTGACTTAGGTAAAATATGACTCCAAAGGTCATCTCATTATAAAATGTCAAGAGTGCAACGAATGGTGCCACTTCGCCAAGGATTGTCCAAAAAGTCACGTCAAAATAGAACTACTTTGTAGATGGGGTACGAACCTAGAGATTGTGATGATGTTGGATGTTTGAAGCAAAAGGCAAGCATCAATTTAATTGATGTAGAAAGATATAACGAAGTATTGGTCATTACTTGACTTCAAGTAAATAAGACTACGTACCTAGACCCAAATACTAAAAGAAAGACCTCACCAAGCAAGAGCCCAAGTGGAGCATTGTATAGATAACGTCACCACTCAAATGCAAATGTAAATACAATAATAAATCAATTGCATTTCAATAAAATTATTGCAAGGCAAATACTTCAAACCATCATACCAATTAAAGTAGTGGATTAATTACAAGGTATTTCCAAACTTAGAAATTCTGTAACACAAATGGCTAAGACAATGCATGCCACAACCTTTTTAGAATCTAGAAATGACCGCATAATGTCCACTATTGAGAGACCAACGGATTGATCCCATGTTACTAAGAATTCACATGGAAAAGAAACCAATGATGGTGCACATAGAGAACCGTGGAAGAAGTCTCACTAGCACAATTTATGATAGTAGGTGTTTGGCATGAATATGCTTCCAAAAGACACTTGGCAAAGTTTGGGTAACCAACTCTCTAGTTGGTAAGAGTGGATCAACAACGAATCAAGTGCTTGGAAAAGAAACCAATGATGGAGCACATAGAGAACCTTGGAAGAAATCTCACTAACACAATTTATGATAGTAGGTGTTTGGCATGAATATGCTTCCAAAAGACACTTGGCAAAGTCTGGGCAACCAACTCTCTAGTTGATAGGTTTGGATGATGTAGTTAGCATAAAATGAATTTGTACTTTTTTGTTGATTTGTTTGTGTTCAACTATGTTTATTTGTTTGTTGACTTGTAGGTAGTTACTAGGAGTCAATTGTTAATAGTTGTTGACAATTGTGTTCTACTTGGCAACCACCAACTACTTTGAATAAGCTTCTCCTAATCAAATAAAATAGTCTAATCCTTGGTTAATCATGCCTGGTCTGCTTCTATGTAAGAATTTAGCATGAATAGAGATACAATTTTATTATCTATCTGATACGCATAGTTATATATATTCATTTATGCATGTGCTAATTTTATCAAATAAAACAGTAAATAACAATTGCATATTCTCTCCATGCTTCCCAAGAATTAGTGCTAAGAAAAGGATATAAATCATCCACAAAGTGCAATTTGAAGGTTTGGAGGAACCCGCTTCATAGCGTAATGTGAAATTGAAGTTGGTTGTAGTGGCTGCAGAGGGATGGTCTGTGAATTAATTTAAATGGGGATTGGATGTTGAGGTTGCAATGTCCAAGGTTGGTTGTTCAAGGGCTGCTAAGCTCCCATGATAATGGTGCTGGTTGAAATCTGTGGCTTTGCTTGGTTCATCGTAGGTTTTGTTTAGTTTTCTAGCTTTTTTTACTAGCATGTTGCACCCATGCATGGGTAGTTAATGTTTTCATTAAGTAATATAGATTTGTTTCTTTTGTTTGCTTTCTAAGCTAGAGCCCCATAATAGATCCCCAAAAATTTAATCAAGAAAAATAGCTCCAAAGTGGTTGATAGGTTGTCATGTGCCACAATAACAAAAGGTGCATGTGTGGGGTGTAGAAGTGGATCTCAAGATGAAGGTGAGTTGATAGAACTTTTTCAATTTAAGATTCCAGTAATTATGCTCAATTTGATAGATTTCACAGCAATTTAGTACTTCCAACCACTGTTTGAGACATCTTTTAAGTTTCTATCATGTATTATATCATGCAACAGGGCAGTCTGTACAACCAATTGATCACAGTTTGAGACATGTTTTAATTTTCTATCATGTATTCCTTTAGATGTTGCTTTCAGACAGCCGCATAGAATGGAGCACAAGTGAACTGAAAAGTTCATAAAGTCAAGAAGTTCATTGATAAGATTAAGCAAATTCAGCCCTATGTTCAGGAGAGGTTTCAGGAGACAAAAGCTAGGTACAAGAAGTGGCATGAGCAGCATCAGCCTGTGCACAAGTTTAAGGTTGGAGACTCAAGAGGTGAGCAAAAAAACTCAAGTCCTTGAGATATGTCCCATTTTAGTTTCCAGAACAAAAGGATAAGAATGCATTTTGAGTCGGAGTCTTTGACTTTATTTGCCTCATTACACAGTCGTGAATGTGGATAATCTCCAGCTATTGTGCCTTTGATGTTTGATGAAGACAAAGACATGCTGTTGCCCCCTGTAGAAAATCTTGCTTCAAACAGTCAAGAGGAGCTGGTGGATGATTTGGAGCTTCAAGATAAGGAGAGGATACAAAGAGGAGTGCATGAAATTTGGGTGATTGGGCTGAAAGGTCGGTTGCCAAACAAGGCAAAATGGTATCCTAAGGAGGATGCGGGGAAAAGATATCCTCACTTGTTGAGTACCTAAGCTTTTGAGGAGTTATGATCAGAAAATCAAATCTTGTTGCATAACTCTAAAGGGTGAAAGCTTACTTCAGTAACAATCAATCAGAACATGTTGTATAACTCTGAAGGGTTAAAGGATTAAAGCTCGAAATTGTGGTATCATTTAGGACAAGTTGATTTTGCATGACCAAAATTTTCTAGCAGAAACACATCACCCCACCAAGGCACTGACATGTAATGGTATGTTCTGCCTAGAACCTGTGTTTCCACGGGGACGCATCCCCACCCCTAAACCATGCATCCCCGACCCCTGTGGCGTTTTGGAGACGGGGGGGACGTCAGGGGATGTCCCCTAGGCGTCCCCTCCGATTTTGGATTTCGAGGAAATGGCAGGAAATGCGTCCCCAAAAAAGGAAACGGCTGCAAAAGTCAAGGGGACGCCTAGACGTCCCCTGACTGTACCGGAAACGTCCAGGCATCTCCTACGGCATCACATAAAAATCAGGCTTTAAAAATTAAAAAACTTTGTTTGGTCTTAAATTTAATTGGCTGGGAATGGGTGCGGGGGTCCCACAAACCCTCCACGTCCCTCATAAACCTAAAACAAGTAAAATTTAAAACATTAAAATCAAAACATAAAAAGTCTAAGGTGAAGTTCGACACAGGGAGTAGTAGAAGGAGCCGACAAAGTGAGAAAGGAGCCGACAGAGTTGAGAAAGCAGCGTGGATTAAAAAATGCCAAATATATGATTATAAATTTATATATGCATTTAGCTTGCTGGGCGTGAGGATTTGTTTACTTAAAACTACTTCTTGCCCAAAAGTAATCTTAAACAAGGTTACTTCATATTTATGTAGCGAAGCACTTCTAAGATTTGTGTGTTCAAGTTAGAAGTCCCCAACATTTTAACTCTTTTTTGGACCCATCTTCAAGGGAGAATTACTTTGGGAAATTAGTCTTTATTCTTAAGTCTGTGTCACATTTATGATGTATTTTGAAGCCACCAAAAAAATACAATAGTAGTCATAGATTTGCCCATTTTGGACCTCTAGAAGTTTTCCAAAGGAAAAAATTAACATACAAGGGTATCTATTAGAACTGAAGAGGAAGATTGCTTCACAAAGCTTAACATTATAACATGTAGGCAGTTTTGTTAGCTTTTGATATGAAGTGCATTGTTCACTTATATTTTTCACAATCATTCTCAGCTTGAGACTTTGGTCTTTGAGTTATTTAACTTTGGTTTTAAAACTTGAACAGAATGCTTTTATATTTAATAGTTAATACTGTTGACTTGTAATGAATCTCATCGTCGTGATTAAAGTTCAAGTTTTGAACTTATTGCTGCTAGTGTTTAACTTTATAGTTTATAGTTTATAGACTTATAGTTTAAACTTTATACTGCTGTTAATACTCTTTATCTATGCACATATTGTCATGTTGATATTGTTGCACATATTTGATATTTCAGATTGTTCTCTTTCCCTCTATATATAATATATTTTTAAAAAATTCATACATATACATACATATATATACATACATATATATATATATATATATATATATATATATATATTGCTGTCCCCAAAAATCAGCCCTCGGACTGCCGTCCCCGAAACACGTCCCCTACCGTCTCGCCATCCCCATCCCCGAAATGTCATGGAACATAGCCTAGAACCATTTCAAACAAAACTGTTTTGCTTTATCATGCAAACCAACTCATCATAAACTGTGACATAGCTTCGTGCTTTCACAATGTTTCTGCCGGAACTGCCCTTGGGTTGGCACCAATTTTCTTAATTTTTTTTATATTCTAAGATATGATAATAATGCCAATAAAATGCATAGAAAATTCTAAATCTTCAAAAACACCCTTTTGTATATCTTAAATCGCAATATAAAATATATTTTTTATTATATTCTAATTATTATTATTGTTCTTTCAACTTTCCTATAAGCAGGTCATTAGCAAACAAACATAAGGTTTGTTGCTCTCTCAAATTAAATAATAAAATGTATTAAAAGAATTAGAAAAAAATATGGTGCACTGGAGTCAATTACTGAAGTAAGCTTTCAGCCTATCCAAACCCACAGGGGGCTGGACCCGAACAACAAACTTGGGTTGGACCGAACCAAGACCTGCAGGCCCCCAAGGGCAAACCGGTAACTTATATATATTATATATATGGATTTTATATTTATATATATATATATATATAGAGAGAGAGAGAGATACTCAAATTTCTACAAATTAAAGCACAACGGTATAACAGCAGCAATATAACATGACACTGTTAAAATGATACTGGATGATGTCTGCAAAAGCCTGCCTGCATGCCAACCACTTTCAAAAAGGAAATTGTTTATGTCTACACTTCTCACACAATACCACACTTTACCAAACTATGGCCAATGCACCTGAAATATCTGTTGCAAATGACAATAATAACCGACTCTAATACCATATTGAAAATTTTGAAATTTTAGACTGTTTTGAACAATGAAATCAGAAATCCAAATTATTGCTGTTAATTTTAACTGTTATATATCTTTTATCATTAGCTTTGAATCTGAATCATGATATATTTGTTGCTGTTATACTACTGTTGCTGCTGTCACTGCTGTCATGATTAATTTTATTCATGTTATGCTGCTATCATGATATATTATTGCTGCTGTTATAATGCTGTCATGATAGATATTTAACAGTCTTTTTCTTACTGTTATGAATGATTTTATTTTTTAAACATTATAAAAAGTTGCCTTGCTGTCGAGGAAGGCCAAACGTCCCCACAGTGTTTCCTATTTCTGCAACACATTTTGGAAATGTTTCATGGATATTAAGACTTTCCCTGCTGTCCCCCCGTACCCCAAACACGATTACGGACAGGGACGGGGGTTTGAGGGCTGGGGACATGTCCCCATGGAACACAGATATCTTTAATTTTTTATAAAAATACACACATATACTACATAAAGATGCAATATTTCACTAGTTTACATCATTTCAAAATTCAATATATATAAATTTTAGGCACTTCAAGCTAAAGAGATGGAGCAATGTCGTCCATTTCCCTTATAATATGACATATTACTGAACTTCCATCCTAAAGCCTCAGAAAAGAATGAGGAAAAAGATGATTTCGTAACAACTGGACTTTCCTCAATGATGCAGATGCCCTTGGGTTGATCCAAAGTTTCTCAGGGAAATCAAAAATTGCAAGGAATGTTGCTGAAACAGAGTATTTTTTGTGTTGCAGACGAAACTGATGGTTTGTGTGCAGTGGTTACATTTTCGCCACCAACAATTCCATTTCTACAGTGGCAGTTACATTCCCGCAAGGTTGGATTCAAAACCACTGGCTTGCATGAAGTGGCAGTTTTGCCCATTTTGTCTGTACAGGCAGAGTAACTGTCTTGGACAGTCGCTCTTCCCATTCCAGCCATTTAGTCAAATTACTCTTCAAGGTTAAATGCAAGGGGGGAAAGGATAAAAATGAATGTAATTCAGTGCATAAGGACTGCCTCTTGTGTGTACCATTATTGTTCGTTTATGGAGATGCAGGTTGTTATAATTGAGTTTTAATGGAGTTGCAGGTAGGGTTTAGCTTCTGAGCTTGGTTGATCATGTGCTTGCCATGAGTTCATTGTAATCCCAGTGGCATTCATCTACTTGTAAAAGACTGAATATAGAGAAATGAGGACCTGGAAGCTCACTACTACTGGATATTTTTCCCATTAAAGGTTTCTCCACGGTAAATGTTGTGAATCAGTGCTCTTCCTTCTGTTTTACTCATCCAGAAGTTCAGATGTTCATTGAATGATTTCTGGGAACAACTTCTATGCTCATTTCTAGTGTTTTTCTAACATGGGTGATTAATTTTAGAGCTAGTGTACTTGTATGTGTTGAAGAACTATCAGTAGACTATTCATATTACAGATCAATGTGCATCATGGTTGATCAAGAGCGCTCAAAAACATGCTATAAGTATTATGCCTACCTTCGAGGCAGTCTTCGAATGACAGCTTCATCAAGATCAAATGGTCTGTTAGTGGCGGCAAGAACTAAGACTCTCTCTTTATCTTTAGTGCGCAATCCATCCCAGTTTACCATAAACTCATTCTTCATCTTGCGCATGGCCTCATGTTCTCCAGGATTCTCCCTTCGGCCTAGCATACTATCAACCTGCAAAGGGGTGACCAATAATGAGCACTCTTACTACATGCTAAACAATGTGAACAAATAGCAGATATATGGCTACTATGCATATTCAGAGCTTACCTCATCAACAAATATGACACTAGGAGAAATTTTGCTTGCTAGTGAAAATACAGCTTTGACATACTTTTCACCTTCACCAAACCACTGCAACCACAGAACAAAAAATATGTACATAAGTAATAATTCAAAATCACTAAAGCTAATCATTAATCACAATACTAACACTATACCTTTGATGTAATGCTTGACATTGAAATGTTTATGAAATTTGCACCAGCTTCTGTTGCAACAGCTTTCGCAAGCATTGTTTTCCCGGTTCCAGGAGGGCCAAAGAGAAGAATACCTTTGCAGGGCTGCAGTGAACAATCCATTATATGCATTAACAATAAAACAAGAAAGCATTAGTTGAGAAAATACTACAATCAAAACTTCTGGATGAATTTGGCTAATGTTGTTCACTGGGTTTTAAAGACAAAAGCCAAGATTAAATTAGATAAACAAGATCACTTCTACGTCACACTTTCATTCTAAAAATCATGAAAAATTAGTAACTTTCTAAAAACTTAGGTCATTTTATTGGCAAAGTTGAAGAAACAAATCTCAAAAGTCGTGCATAGTTATTTTGATACAGGGGTTGGGGAAAAATGTTTCAGAATCGGCAATATTGTTTTGCTCCTGGCAACAGTAGGTTAGAATGCAAAGACTCAAGCAATTTTGCCATTTTCAGCTGGCAAACTGATACATATTTTTGTAAATCTTTTTTATAATCTAATATATATATATAGTCATCAATTGCCTTATACCAAAAAAAAAAAAAAAAAAAATCTCAGAAGTTATACTCCTGATGGCCAGTTCTTGTTCACGTTTTTAATATAATTCAATGCGGATTGAAACGGACCTTTGTCAGCTGTCCTTTACAAAATAGCTCAGGTCTTTGTAAGGGAAGCATCACCAGCTCTTTAAGCGTATCTTTCACATTTTCCAAAGCTCCAATGTCCTCAAAGGTAACTCCAATATCACTAGGTGGAATCACATCTCCCAGGAGCCTCTTTTCAAACTCATTCTCGGTAACAACATCCTGCCAAGATAGATTGTATTCAACACAAAATATACTACAGATTTACTGAAGCACAGCAAGTTTGTAAAATTTTAGATTTTACCTTAAGAGACTTCTTAGAACTCCGTGACTCATTTTGGATTCCCTGTAATATGCTAAGCCCATAATGGATACTGGCATAAGAAGTCTCATGTCAGAATCCTTTTAAACATGGAATTCTTAAAGCACTGTTAAGATCCACAAATAAATATCTTCCTGCAGCTTAAACTCCATTTAAGAAAACTACTCAAAAAGACACTATAATTTACCTTTCATTCGAGATAACAAGTTTTCCATCTCTAGCACAAGGTTCTAAATTATTCATTAGATGATGGCTTAAAGCCCATCCAACAATTTTCTCTGCACCTGAAACACAGGCAACATAAATCTTAACAAACACATCAACCATGATTTGAAATATTCATTTCAGAATCAAGCAAAACAATCACATGTATATCTCATTGGGGCAAGAACCTGTGACAAAGTATCAACCATCTAACATAATAGATACCATACTCTCAAACACATAATAAGCCTAATAACTTAAGAAATAAAATCCAATAGAAAAATATCTCAAATGAAAAAACCTCATTCCCTAAACTTGCAAAGAAATTTCATAAACAAAATAAATAACTCACTTTCATTTGAAAGAGCTAAATCTTTAATACAAATAGTATCAATCCCTTCACACTCCAGATTGTTCCGAGAAAGAACCTACAGATGTAAATGAAAAAATGTCAAATGTAATTAAATACATGGATCCCGAATACAACATGTGTTAACAAACAACATAATAAAGAGCAATCTATCTCTTTATAATGCATGGAAAACTCATCAAAACTCTCTTGTCGTCTCATAAACAACACTTAATCTTGTAAACTTTTAAACACTTGCAAAGAGAACATGCAAGGACATGTGGAGCATATGTATAATAATGTAAATTAAATTCTCCATAGCCAACAACTATGTTAAGCATGTAAAAAGAGATTTCCAAAACATAGATGACAAAAGAGTGGAGAAGCCACTGTCCAAAAAAGAAACTCACAGTTCGAATGTATAGCAGATTTGCCTTTGCTTTAAGTGTTTCAACATCCCTCTCTAACTGTTGCTTCCAGTCAACAAGAAGGACTTCATCCTGAATTTATTTGTGAATGTCAATAGTGCAATTATAAGAAACAGAGAGCAATATGTGATATACATTCAAATGCCTCATGAAGTACCTGAGGCATCTGCACAGTCACTTTGTTTGGAAGGAGCCTGGAAAGTAATTTCATTGCTTTTGGGGCCTCTTTGTTTCGTTCATGTAGCCTCAAGTTATCCTGGAATATTATGTAAGAGAAAACAACTGGCATCAATTTAATCAAAGAACTTGCACTTAATCATAATCAGGCACTGAAGAAACATAGATCACATAAATGATAAATCTCTGTAGCTGTGTCTGCAAAGAGAAACAATCTTAGCCACATAGGTGATCATTACTGGAAGCAAAGCAAATATTAAAGGATAAAGGATGTCCTGTACTCCCAGCTGAACGAACTAAAAAGCCAGATGTTATACAGCTGGTTTTTGTTCTTCACCTCTGGAAAGACATCTTAAGAGGATATTCTGAAAAAAGCCTGATTTATACAGCTGATTTCTGTTTTTACCTCTGAACTCAAAAGACATATCAAGAGGAGAATAAGCCAAAATCAATATTAAGCCTTTAATTGTCCTAGATCTTAAAAGAAATGTTCAAAGGAGTGTATCATTCTTGTGATGTTAGCACAATGCATGTAAGAACTCATAAAACAATGACACCTAACCGGTCAAAATAATCGTAAAATAGTAGTATAGAGTAGACTTAAATATAGATGAGTTATGACTCAGATATATCATATTACTGATGCAGAAAGATGTTACAATGGTACCAACTTAGCCCTCCAGGTTAGATCAAATGGTCGACTGTTGGAAAACGTGAATGATGGACACTGGTTTGATTCCCCTGGATCTTCCCCCCCCCCCCGGCGCATGGGTTGGGGACAGCTAATGCAAACAGAGGTTATAGTGGTGCGTGTTAGGACTTCACTTTGTGAGTTCCACCAGGCATTGATTTCTCCCTTCTTTTTTTTATATTGTTAATCATTTACAAATATCCTGATCATACGAGCATCAACATGAGACCAATACAAGCTCTTGCAAGCACAATCATGAAACTAATTCTAGCCAATGAAGGGGTATATAGCCACACATTTGATGCTTGGAATAATCTAAAAGAGATTCTAAATTATAAACCTCCCTAAAGTTTATATGGCATAGATAGAAACAGTGGAGGTAACTCTTCCACACAATGTCAACATCATGAAGTTGAAGGAGGTTGGACACAATGCAATCAAGGCCATGAGAGCATAGCATGGCATTGTACAATTCATTTGGAGATTTGATTGGGTTTTGCATGGTGCCTTCATGTTTTGTGTGTGGCACCAATTAAGTTGTATGGTGTTTTAAAGGTTAAAGAGGGTAGTTTTTTTGTTGCATTGCAAAGGTGGTGGTTGCAATGCACTAGACTAGAAATCTTGTTCATGGTCTTGGTGTTGGTTTCTTAAGTTGATATGAAGACCCAACTGCTGGTGCCTTGCGATGAGGTGCAATTGTCTCAAGGCAGCATTCTGGTTCGCCAATTACAATACAATATAGCCTATCATGACCTGGCCTCATTATGATTTGTGAAATCTTTATTGAGGGGGCAATTGTTGATGGATGGAAGATGACAATTTGCAAAGCTTTCATCTTCAATTTCGCTCACAATCTTCCAAATGCAAAAGTATGCTTAGGGCTGCATCTAATGTCCCTTTGAAATCAATTCTCTGAAATGTTGATGCAAAATCTTAATATGGAAGCAAGACAAGAAGTGCAAGCTATTGTGGTTGACAGTGTTAACTCGACATCTTCCCCTTGTCAGAGGTCCAACTCTACCAATATTATAGATGAACTGCAATCTGAGTTAAGGATCATGCATACATATTGTGGTGATGATGGTTGTGTTCTATCAAGTTCACCATTGTAAGAGATGTATGGAAATAGGCTGTGATTAATGATTCCATTCTTTTGTGGCTCATCTATCTATTGTTCCAGTGATGAGAAGAGATATGCTATGGAATTTGATTTCTTTCTCTGATTGGTCATCTCAAAGAGCCATCCGAGAATGTTAATATGCCCTGGGTTGAAGAGGTGGTTGACATTGGGCATCTCTCACCTGGTGGCAGGGAGTGATATGGAGTGATGTAGTGAGCTTGTCCTGGAGTAGTCTACTGTTACGGTCTCTTTTTGTAGTAGTTTGTTTTGGGTAGATTTTGTGTATCTGCAGGCTTAGACTGGATATCTAGGGCTTCTGGTAATCTATGGAAGCAGTTTTTGACCCTATATGTTTTGTTTGTGGTCTGCTGCTCTCAGGGTTTTTGTTGTGTTAAAGCAGCCTCGATGTAATCCAATATATTCCATATTATCTTTATTTCATGGGTTGGGACCCTATAGAACCCCCACTCTTAAATCTAAAGTATATATATATATATATGAACAATGAATATCTATAATGGCATTCAAGTTTGACAAATTGATATTGAATTAGTATAATTATATTTCAAATTTATAATATTTATGGTAGTTTTGTTTAGCATATGCATGATATGTAGTTATTTTGAATTTAATTCATTTTTTAGGATTGATATATATGTATATATTTATGAAAAAAAATTATATGGATGTAGTCCCAAACAAAAGAAGTTGTACCAGCATACCATAGCCACATGCCTGTACCCATACCCTATTTTGATTGGGCAACTTAGCTATAAATATCAAAAGAAATTCATTTACTAATAATTTGTAAAACTTTAAGCATCATCTTTATCAACATCCTACAATAATTATATATGTTAAATAATGAAAAGAACTTACTGGAAATGCAAAATCAAGAAGGGCAGTTTGATTCCCTCCAAACTTAGTGAATAGAAGACCCCCAGGATGTGACTGTCAAACAAAAACATACCAGAACTCAAAACATTGCAGTAAATGCCAGCAAATAGTAAAATACAAGTAGACATCATAATCTGCAAAATTAAAAACAAGTTACCAGCTCATACTTGTAGTACCAGAAGTAAATCGCATAAATTCTGACAGTTGTATTACCTTTTCCTTCCGACTGTCAGCTTGTGTGTGAGAGCCAACAACAACAACACTATCAGACAACGTCTCAAGCTTGCTCTTGAATGCAGCATGATATTCTAAATTTCCAATTATTGACTTTTCAACATCCTTAATAAAAAGTATCAAAGGACCATTTTTACTTTCACTTGTCACAACCTGGAAAAAACACATACATCACATTTTAAAACATAATAATAAAGCATACTTGATCAGTAGTATAGCACAAGACCATTTTCATTTTCACTTGTTATGACATGGAAAAACAGATACAACACATTTAAAGATATAATAACAAGCATCATGGAATTGAGTTCTATTGAAAAATTTGGAAAACATGGAACTACCTCAAAAAGAGCATTAATAACTAGCTTGTCCATGTCCTCCCCAGCAGAACTTTCCAACCGAAGGTCACTTGCTGTAATGCACAAACTACAATTTAGACTCCTTGCTCACAAAAAAGTACAATACATCATCTCTTACAGAAAATTTTGGTGCCAGAGAGTTACCATTGCAGAAAAAACCATGATCATCTTCACATAGCCCTCCAAGGTCAATACCCTCTGGAATTGGCTTATCAAATCGAACACCAAGTTTAGATGATCCATTATCCTCAAAAGCTAAAAGTACTTTCCCTCGGTTACCAAAACTTGGACCCCTGCAAAACATTAAAATAGACAACTAAGATAAGCTGAGGACACACATTGCTACCAACAGTGCTGCCCCTATAGTAATGTGAAAGAATGTAATGAGCTTAAAAAGTAAATAGACAGTCACACAAGTACAGGCCTAATCCACATCAAAAATTACTGATCAGCAACATCTTACACCTGGATCAGAGTAACTCTACTCACGAAAACCAAACCAAATTGTCAGATTTTACTCAGGGCAGCAATATGGCATTAAATTACCAAGACCCAAAACAATGTATGAATATTCTATCTAGTTTTCCACATCAACAATAAAAATACTTTTCGTAGTCATAAATAATCAAAGATTGTGTTTGACTAAATGAGAATTGATAATAAGATGATGCACCAAATGGCCTTTTTGAAGAAAAAAAGCATATGACCTGGATAACCTCATCTTTATTCTATATAAGCTATGTTATCGGGTTCTCCGCCCTGTGGCCGCAGTCCCATACCCAAACAGTCCAAGTACCAATCCCAAGACCAGAGCAGCCCAAAAACATCTAGGGTGCAGGTGTACCCATATGGTACCTGACGCGACAAGGCTGCACCCTAGCCACTACCAAATGCTCCCATCACACACAATCACAAATATTTTATTTTTTAAGTCAAAAACAAAAATCTTATGTTATTTTTAAACATTAAAACATTAAAAAGGAAAAAACCCTAAAATGTGCCCATACTGTGAATTGTTTGACAAAAACAAACCTATTTCACAAAAACTCATTCTTGTTTTGCCATTTTTGCATTTTGAAATATTGCTGGTATTTTTAAAAGGAGAACAATTGCAAAGTGCCAAAGGGAGGAATCATTTTTTTAAACATTTTTATAAACAAAAAAGTGCCAAGTACCTAATTTCGCCCCTTAAGTGATAAACTTGTGAAAATGGTGTCAATTATGAAGTTTGTGTGGTTTCAAATACCTTAATTTGGGCTTGGGGGCAAGGGGGCTTTGACCTCTACCCCACCTTGTATTGTGATAGGCACTGCACAAGAGCACTACCCCTGAAACCTGCTAGGAGCATGTCTCCAAGACCCCAACAAGGGGTGCTGCCCCTCCAACCCATTACAGTCTCCACTACCAAACCCCCACTAGTTATTAGGATCTAATCGCATAAGAAACTTGATTACAATGAGGAGATGACAAGGTATTGGGATCTAACTCTAGCATGTTCTGACTTAGATGTTATTGTCGCACAGCTTGCCAAAAATCTCTCTAGATGAGGGGGTGACAAGGATTTGGGATCTACTTTTCATTGTGTAATAAAATTTGACAAGTCACTGAATTATGAATTTATAAGCTTTTTCTTTTTTGCAAATTATGAGGTATTTAAATATTCTGTTCATTATCTTTGTTTTTAAATTTTATTATTTTAAAATATATATGAACAGCCATACCAAAGGGCACAAAAATTGCCATACCAACATACTCAAACCCTATATCCGTACCCGCAGAACAGGCAATATAAATTAATGATCCTTCTAGAGGTACAAAATTCAGACATCATATAAAATAAATAAACAGAAATTCCCTTGTAAGCATACACCAGGGAGTTCTTATATGACAAATTGACATCTGGCTTGGCAGTGATTTAATAGGGTACCTTTACAAATACACTACTTCTGCATGCACACTGCATCAATGTTAACAAACACAAGAAATAAATTGATAAAACTCGGTCTTGTTACTTTATTTAAATAATTAGTGCCCTTCTTATTTTAAGGAAATAATCATTTACATAATTCAAAGATTCTATCCACAGTGATATCAGCCACAACTGTATACTTGCCACTTCATCCAAAACAGCAAGATCAGCATGGGGGCACCCAACAACATCAAAGGAGTAAGACTATAAATACATACAATGAGATGATTCTGCACCAATAATATAGTCTAAATTATTTAGGTTGCAAATGACAGCTGAATATGAGGGCACTGTCTGAACAAACTTTCTATTAACAAAAGGAAAAGCAGTTAAGGTATTTTGGGCATAGCTTAGAAGGCTGATTCCAAGAAGCACTTTACAGGGAAAGCAGAGCATGCAACAATATGGAACAACTGCTAAATTTTATTTTGCCAATGCCAATCCTATTCCATGTTACCTGTTCTCTTTATTATAAGGCAATCAAAAATTGCAATTGTCGTAGCTTTTGCATATCATCCCAACTGGAACTCATACAAGGATAACCTTGCTAGAAAATAAAGTACCAAGGCAAATATACAATGGAGAAAATGAAGCAGGTATAGAGGGTAGGGTGCTCTGGTGCCAGTTGCCACTCAAGATAATTTGTACATCTTCAAAAGGCCATTTCTTCCTCAAAGACTAAACAAGTTAATTGTTCTGAATAAACATTAAAATGGTACTTTCCAATATGAGCTGCTTTGCAATGGTCTTTCCAATATGAACTTATTTGCAATGGTACTTTCCAATATGAGCTTCTTTGGAATAGGAATCTGGATCTCTGATGTAGGCAAGAGTGACAGATTGCACACAAGTTTGCAAATGAGAAGGGTGAATGGCTCAGGACAGATATAACTACATATATTTGGATTCCATACTGTGCATATGAGCTAATCAATGCATTAGAGAGTATCGAAAAGATTGATTTTGTATAAGAGTTAATAAAAGCAGGTAGAGACAACCAATTGTCAATCTCTAATCAACATTTCTTGGCTATTTAAAATTCATTCTTAGAGAGGATGCCTGAGGTGCAGAAGACATTGCATGCTATGATTACACACAATGAGTGTTCTAGGTGTTGAGAATGGAAAGAAAGTGAATCTTTAAAAGTTCAATTGGAACAAAGATTGCAGTTACTTTGGATTTTTATGTTTTTTATAATTTTATTTATAAATATTTGGCTGTTAACTGCTCATGAAACTTTTTTGTGTCAATTGTGGGTCATAAAATAAAGTAAATCAAATACATATATGCAATATCCTCTCTTGGAGATATCTATGAGCATTGAGAACCATGCAAGCACATTGGACCACAACAGCTACAGTCTGTAACAGGAAGCTCATATTAGCGCTCTATCCCCAAAAGATTCATTGCATCTTTTAATGTAGATGGAACTGTATAACTCAACATTGTGCATAGCTGCTTTTGCAGTTAATCAGTTACTCATTTTAATGCTAAGCAGGCAAAGGAAGGGTCTGAACAAACATGTTCTTCATGTACAATTTTTTTCAACTGGCCATTTTTTCACAAAATTTTCAATTAAGAATTTGTCAATGAGCAAACTTTTGTCAGAATATTTACTAAGTTTTGATATTAAATTTACATAGATTTATTAGAATTTGAATTTTTGAGGAAATTTCAATTATTATTTTTATTTAGCCAAAACTTTCATGTTCTTATAGTATCTTCGATTTTTCCTCTAAATATTCTTCTTAATTTCTGCATAGGGAAGATTTGCATAATTGATGATTCTAAACTTCTAAAACATGTGCATCCCTTCAGATTTTCCCTGGTTTAAAGCAGATGTTGGAAAAATGTTCAGACTGCATTTGGCATGATAATTTAACGGCAATCCAATTTACACAACTTAGTGGCCCCTTCAAGGCAGTGTAAGCCAAAGTAGGTCATACTAAGGCCAGAAGAACCTAATTGGATGGAAGATGCATGGATTTAAGGCCTCGTCAATCTGCCAATTAGCTATTCCACCTGCTATGCCAAAACCACTTAAACATGAAGACTAAATGATTAGATCAAAGATAACCTATCATTCTCCAAGTTCTATGATGACGATGAGGTGATGCTGAAAAAGATCCCATATTTTGTGGATGGCAAAAAAAATCCCATATTTTGTAGATGGCATGTATGTATAGTATATGCACACACTCACACACATATATATTTATATTAAAAAAATGTTATTGCGGGATCAAAATCAATGATGACAATCAATAACAAACAAAGGCATAAGAAATAGAGTCCAAGTCCACTGAAGATTTGTAGAAGTACTATGGTTGATAATCTTGGATGCTAAGACTTGTTCAATTTGTTTCAAGACTGGGTACTCTATAGATCTTAGCATCCAAGATTGTTAACCATAGTACTAGTGCTAATCATCAGCAGACTTGGACTCCATTTCTTGTGCCTTTGTTTGTTATATATATATATAGTTGAATATACTTGAGGCAATCTCTCCTGATTAAATCTTAGAAAGAATACCTAATCTTGGAACAAATTGAATAAGTCTTAGCATCCAAGATTGTAAACCATAGTACTAGTACAAATCATCAGCAGATTTGGACTGTATTTGTCATGCCTTTGTTTGATATGGATTGTCATTGCCAATTTTGAACCCACAGTTTAATTTTTTTCCATTTGCCACTGGCAACTCGTATATTTATGTATTATTACATGCATAATTCATGAGGAATATGCTCGAGGAGGTCCAATCATACTGTGTATGTAGCAATCAGATCAGCAATCCTTATCTATAGTCCATTCGCAACAGCAATCAGGCAGATCATCATCATCCCAAGCTATGGTATGGGAGTCACTAACTAGAGGAGCATCACCACCATTGTTATTTCCAGAGCAACCAGCTAAAGTCTTTTATTCCTTCTCTTTCCACGTATCAGCAATATTTTTGTCAGTCATAATCAAATTTGATCTCTGCAATCGTCTTATTCCTCTCAACTTACATGAATGATTTTGATGTTCATATCCAGCTGGAGTTGAGACTCGATGGCTATTCACTCATGTGAGCAATACTAATGGTTGATTATTCGTGCAACTGGCGCCACTTTATTTTTCAATCACTGCCTGAAAATGGTCAAAGGAACATGATCAATGTTAACACCCTCAAGGTTCTTGATCTTCAAGATTTGACCAGAGATTAACTAGAGATGGTTGCCTGCTGAAGGGGGAGGAGATGAGATGGGCTAGAGATAGCATAATTGGGAGGAGAACAAACACTGAGTTCAGACACAATGTCAATGCCACTCCATAAATACCATAAATATCTGACTCCTATTAGATTACATTCCTTACTTCCATGAAATACCTTCATTCGAGGTTCATCTCAAAAGCTTGCTATGGAAATAAGCATTATAACTGTCATGGGTTCAAAATACTATGGAATGAGTTCCCCAACTAGCTATCGAACAAATGCTTTTATTGGTTGGAACAAGAGAAGCCTTCTTTTAAGTTGGCGTGCTTCTTCATCATAACAATACATTTGTCTATATCACAAGGAACACAATGGGTAAATCCCCTACCCTATAGTTAGAAAGGAGTATATGAGTATATGAGCCAAACATATGGATGAGATTAGGCTAAGTTACCGATTCGCCACTCCTATCCCCTAGATACAATACGATTCGTACTGGATTGGAAATTTGGATTCGGTACGATTCAGATTTGGACAGGGTACGAAAATATGACTGTGGATTCGCCTTGGATTCGAAAGGCCACTATGGATTCGTCCAAGATATGCCCAACCGAATCCGCAACGAATCCAACTCCAATCCAGATGTCAAAACACCCAAGCCGCGGTAAAAGTGCCTTTTTTTGCATTTTTTAATTTTTTTTTGACTATAAGTTTTGTCAAGATCCTGTTTTTAAAAATATCTACTTCGGATGTGAAGTCTATTCTTAACCATTCTAGTTTTAGTGTCTTATATCTGTTCTAAGTTCTGACTAACTTTGCCTGCAATGCAGCTTTGTGTCAGTATGATCAGCAGGTCTCTAACTGCATTTTTATTATCTTTTGAGATTAGGCCTGAAGATTTGCATATATTAAATTATTTTAGCCAGTAGAGAAAGCAACATTCAAGCATTATACTAGCAGGCCCAGTGTTCCTTAAAACTTGGTAGTTAGAAGTACAAACATGCAGGCGCTTAAGCAAAAAGCATATATGAGAAATGAGAGAAATAAACAATTGCTAAATCTAGAAGTCATTTAATTACAACATTGAAATAGTACTTATATATGCAAGGAAGCTACAACCTTATTAGCTACACTCTAATGCCTTAAATGACTAAGATCTAATTTTGAAACCCTTAAATGACTAAATGATATTAGCCCCTGCCCTCTGAATCTCAAAGTTATTTATATCATGACATTTGAGTATCACTAATATTTTAATAATTGACTATGAAAGTGGTGGTGTATTTTTGCTATACTATTTGACTATAAATATGGTTGGTGTATTCTGAACTTAATTACTACTGCAAATATGTATATATTTCTGATTTTATATGTTTTTTGTATTAACGTACCCAAACCCAAAAAAAATTTGACCAAATCCCATACCAGATTCGTGTACCCATACCCGAATCCAAAAACGAACCGGTAACTTGAGATTAGGCATGGATCTGATGTAATGTGTCACCCCTATTCAATTACTAAACAGATTAGACCAACTATGCTTCTTGATCGTTGAGATAATTATGTCCTTCACATTTGCTCAGGGATAGCATGAGTATTAGTCCCTCAGGCAATCTCATCAATTTGGATGTCAGAGAAACCCCATTATCAATCCACGTTCCCCATCAATTGTCATTTGCACGAATCATAAAATAGTATACATATTTTATATCTTTTCAGTTGCATAAATAAATTAAATATCATTAAACAATCTAAAGAGATGAAAATTGGTCACTAAAATCAAATATTCACATTTCCAATTTGATGATGTTATTTGATTGTTATACCATCAATGATGATGAAAATTAACAAAAGTCTGGACTCTATAAAAAGTGAAACTATGATCTATAAGAGTCTTCTCTCACATGACAGTGGAAATCAGAAAATCAAAATACAGAACTATCTATTTCACTTGTTTGGCCATTACAAATCACAAAAAACTTAGCTGCAAGCATGAAGTAGCACACTCAATAATCAAGTCTATCATCAAACATGCCCCATTAACCTTGAAAGCTCTTCTTTACTGCTAGACATTGAATCAGATGACTTCTCCATGGGACACCAACCAATGTTGGCTGCATGTCCTCCTCATCTTTATCAACCTCCACCAACATCTCAAGTGCCACTTCCCATCACATTGTCGGACTCTCCTCAACTGTTTTTGTGATTCATTAGGCACAAGGCATTATGTAACACGTCTAACTTCTCTCTTCTCCTAAAGGTAAAACTGTTCCATTTGACAGAACAGTCGAACGGATAAGTCTATAAGTCAATCACTTCCTCTCATCAGCAATGGAACTACAATCATAATCATAGTCACTAGCTATAATGACTCCTGTAAATCAAGCATCCTTTGCAATATGCTAAAATAACAAACAAATCTAGTCACAATGGATTAATACTGATGAGCTACAATGGATGGATATAAACATCTGGAGACTCCAAGACTTGTCACCACTCATTTGACACAATCATTTTTTTTAATATCCTTAATCTTTGTTTCATTTCATACATACAACAAGGGATATAATACATGTGTCTATAGAAATCTCAATTAACTTTCCTACTACCCTGCACATAAGTTGTATTTACATAATGGTGTTTCCTAGGTTTGACCATGGTAGAGAACTGGAACTCTTGAAACAACACAATGCAATGACAAATACAACCATGAAGCACATGTTTATTAACTAAATAGTAAATACTTTAAAGCCTCATGGTCAGTGTAAAAAACAAACAGTGTAGCTAACAGAGTGTCAAAAAAATTGCAAAGCATACACCATGGCAAGGGCTTCTCTTTCTGAAGTGGTATAATTTCATATTGTGGTTGCTAAATTCCTACCTGCAAATTACAACAAGTGGTCAATTTTAAAATCACTGGTTGTGCAAGAATAGCTCTGATGGCAGTGCCTAAGGCATTGACATGCACATGGAATGTTTTATTCCAATCTGGGAATTGCTGGACATGTGTGCTTGCTAGCTTTTCTTTTGAGAGGGCAAATACTTCTTCTTCTTGTTCTGTCCACATAAATGGTCCATCTTTGTGCAAGAGATCCTCCAAGGATCTTGTTATTTGCACATTGTTCTTACTAAATTTTCTATAATAGCCAGTATGACCTAAAAATAAACATCCCTCTCATTGGGTGGAAACTGGAAGAACACAACAACCTTTGTATGGTCTACCAACATGCCTTCCTTACAGATCACATGACCCAGAAGTGTTCCCGATTGTGTAGGAAACAAACACTTCTTTAAATTGAGGCATATATGTAACTTTCAACATCTCTTGAATATTAAGTGCAAACTAGTATGATGGCCCTTTACTAGCAACCAATTCAGACTCCTCAATTGGAAAAATGATTCTTGCAGTCAACATTTATGATTTAATATATTTCAGCTTTGACCTTCAATCTTAAGTTCAGATTCATTTTGTACGGATTTTTTCTCATTGGCTTTGGCATGTTTCATTTTTCCTCATGAGGGAAGTACGCCCTTCATTTCATGAAACCCCTTAGGAAAAAATCTTTTAACAATTCCACAATGCATCCTAATTCCACATCCATCCGATAATCACCAAGAGTTTGAGGCCCGTCCTCTGTGTTAATGATTGCCTTCTGCTTTGCCTAAGTGTTTAAACCAATCTACACAGTAGTATAAATAAGAATACAGTAGTACCAATCTAACCAGTCATTTGAAAATTTTGGAGTCAATGGTCTTTAACTATAAAAGCCTAAGGATAACTTCCTCTTTGTTACCAAGAGGAAACATTCATAAATAAATCAGCATTAGAAGCATACCATAGTCATTTAACCTATATCTAATCTACAAAATGAATTTCATTGGCTAGCTTCTGCAAATATTTGCCAACAACATTTAAACCATACCTTGAAGGACCCTGGGTAGGAGATAGATAGCCTGAACTCTGAGGATAGCTAACAAATTTTACACGATCACCTAAAAAGAGATCCAATAAGCACCAAAAACAAGCATAACTCTTAAGTGTAAAATAAATTGAAATATGACTAGATATTACTATCAAAATTCTTCAAACTCCCACCAAGTCTCCTAACTACCTGTCTTAAAGGTATGTGGTTTTGCAGCAGCAGCAGCAGCAGAAAAGGAAGGTATAGCTGATGCCTCCTGTTTTGACTGTGAACTTGATGCAGAAGCAGGGTTACAAGTACATATTTCTGCCTCTGTAGTCGATGGCATACTACTTTTTGATGGCCAGTTATCCCCATGTCCTATTCTTTGTTTGAAGGAAAGGAATTTACATTCATGTTTTGGGGCCTCCTTCAGTAGTTCTGCATCTTTCACTGACGAGCCCTAAAATATTAATTCAAAACGGCTACATTAAAAATATAGCTAAGATAAAATGTAACAAAATAAACACTAGTTTCATGATCCATATGAAATTGACAAAATAAATTTACACTAACAATTATAGCATTTCTTTGCTCTTAAAAATTCGAACTGATATGTCCAGTTGAATCTCGTTAAACTTTGAAAAGGGAATTGTAATAAAACTAGGGAAATAATTTATGCACCATAGATGGAATATAGCATTTCCAGATTACTTATGTCCCACTCAAAAAATTAATTGGTCAAACTCCTCTGACATCCAACATAGAATAAATTTACAGAAGCTGAAATGACAATGCTTACTAAGGCCATTGCACTGCTATCAAATATAAGCAATTTTGCATCAAAATGGTTGGCCAATGCCTTCACCAACATTTCTTGGTATATCTCAGAACCTACAAAAAGGAAACAAATATCATATGAAGTTGAAATCGCTTTGATGCTGATTACATGGATTTCTATAAAATAATAGAGTACAAACCTGCAGGACCAGACAACAATATTCTGGGACTTATAGTAGGAAGATCAATCGTAAATTTTGTAAAATCTTTCCTTTTCAAATGTATGAATGTTGATGCAATCAGCACACTCTTTGTGTTCTCACTGTAAACACATTGTAAAATTATAATCAGCTTGCCAATGGAACAACTGAACCCTGACTGAAATATCAACAAAAACTAGGTAAAAAGATAGAAACTATGCATACATCAAACAAAAAGCATTTTGACGGTTATTAAATAACATAGCTCTACATAATGAATACATTCTAGAAAAATTAAACTGAATTCAACATTAATCAACAGATGATTTGCTTTAAAGCTATTAAAATCAACATACCACAAAAGGTCCACTACCAAAATGCTTTTGAAGGTAAGTAATCCCCATATATGTATATACATAAATATAATATTATTACATAAATAGCCACTGTACTTTTCCATTGTATATAGACCATCAAATGGCAAATAAAAGAGAGAAATATGATAATAAAAATCAAGCTATTTTCTTATCTGTGCAGGCTCCCTGTGAAAATAAGCTCAAATAGAAAGTTATTTGACCAGTTAATCCCAACAAAGTTCGGCAATTGATCCCAATATCTTGTGACAAAGTAAATTACTATGCCAGCCATGCAACACACAAGCGCCACTTGGTCTCATGCCAAAAAACCTTGCAACACCAACTTCAACCCCAAATGCCAATGATTTTTATGTTTTTTCACATGAAATATATTCACAACAATGAAACTAACACCAAGTATTTTCCCAGCATTAGGCTAGGAGCAAAATTCACACGCCAACAAATATATCAAAACAATTCTTCAAAAAGTCTAGGTGTATCATAACCAGATCAGATCTTTCAGTTTGGCACTAAAGCAATAAGCAAGATGGGACACAAGAATAAACTGTTCCAGAATGCCGATGGTCAGCATTAACCAGTCCACCACAGAACTGAAACATATAGTTAATAATCAAATCATTACTATGACTAACATTCAAGAAAATTAAGATTTCAACCCACCTTTGTGACTATCAATATATACCTGTATAAATTTGTTACTTCACCCCCACATAAAACATACTAAAGAGTAGTGACTTTACTAATATGAAAGTAAAATGTACAACTTGGCCCCAGTGGTCAACATATATGTGCTTCCACCTCATTGAACAGGGAAGCCACCATTGCTGTGGAGGAGTTTCCTGAGAAACAAAACATGACTTAATTATATTGGAACTTATTCCCTACATCTACTACTCAGACAAATCAAAATCATTATACTCCTCCAGAGTAGCTGAGAATATGTGTTACCTTACTCTTCAAGTTATACACCAAATGCCTGGTTAACTCTTATGCCTGTTGAGTTCAAGTCCAAGTTTCATGGTTATACTTCAAAAACATCAAAACAAGCATATGTCATTGAAGATGCAGATTTTATTATAAGGACCATTCCCTCTTTGGAAAATGCTTTTGTGTTTAACTTTATTTGATGTTTGTTAAACGAATATGTTATTGTCAAATGAGATAAAGACAAATGGTGAATCATTGAGGCTTTCAAGTGGAGACCTGCGTTCAAATCCCCAAGTGGCATACACAATGAAGAAGACCAGGTCCAAGTCCTAGACGAATTTGATAGAAGAGATACCCCTTGGTTGTAGCATCTAAGCTAAAGGACAACCCCCAAGGAGAATTTACCAATCAAAAAAATAAACGTATCACAGAATATATCTTTCTTTGTTGAACTTTTTTCCTTGCCAAGTTTATTTCGAATGTGTATAACTGATAACAGCGTACAAGTTGTATAAGTCATGTAACTTCAGGTGATATTTCTAATTCTTGTCCACATTAACTATATCGCATGGAAGAATTCTTGTGGCTTCTGAGAAAATTGTCCATCCACAGGTAGAAATGTACCAGTACAGCTAATTATAATGACAATTTGAGTATCAGAGAAAAGTGCAAGCTCTGAACACCGCATTAATTTTTCAGATCAAATGAAGTGAAGATGGATATCATAATGACCCATAACAATATACAACACAGTAGAATATAATCTTTTGCATCAACACCTAATGCCAATAGACAACATGTTCCTCCCATCTCAGTTCTTACTATTACACATAAATTTTCCATTATTAAACAATTTGAATTTGACTTCTGGATGTCTGCCATTTTTTGGATGTTAGCCTCTGGCATCAATATATGAATACTCTTTAGCAAACACTTGAAACATTAGGAAGTGCAGATAGAAGCGCACCCCTATAAAGGCAGTTATAATTTATCATAACAGAATTTTTATCATTAGCTTTTTTGTGTGACTAAGATGAAGAACCTGTTAAAAACTTAATATAGAACAATGGGACTATTGTTTTTAAGGAATGGGTGTACAGCCCCAGTATTCCCTATGATAATAGGCCATATCATATAAGTTTAGGATGCCAGCATCCACCAGATATATTTTAGCAACAACTGTGTAATGTCTGACAACAAAAATATAATGATGCTCATGTCAATCCAACCTGGCCCAAACAATCTTGAAAAGCAACATCAACCCTAGTTCAAAAAGTATCCATGCCAAGTGCTTTCACAACAACAAAATCAACAGACATTTGGACATTAAGTTGACAGAAACATTTCTGTGTGAACTATTAGTTCCCCTATAATTGTAATTATCAAACTCTATAAGTTTTACACTTGCCTTGTAAATTTCAGTGAAAACCAGAGACCATATTGAATGTTCTAAGCCTTTATCATAGCATTTGCTTTTGTAGTGTCTTGCTTCTAGGATCATCCTGTGAGAACTATAGTCTCAAAACAATGAACATGTAAGTCTCTTGCATGCTCACCATGACTACATTCATACCCCATTTCCCCTATAGATGAATTCCACCATCCTATAGAGCACATGAATCCTTTACCACCATTGGAAAATTAACTTAATAATATAGTTAATCTTCCACAATATGCCTGCCTCCTTACAACACATCCTCTAGAATCTGCAGGGGGGAAATCACACTCCTAAAGTGAATGAACCTTACAGATCTGGTTGAGAAACCATAGCAGCAAAAAACATTTTCCGTTTTTGGGAATAAATCAGCAAACCAAAAAAAATATCAAAACATCAGGATTTAATCAGGAAAAAAATCAGATTTTCAAAAAACACAAAAAACATTGAGAAAAAAGAGAAAAACCTGATGTATTTTGAATTTAAAGGCATTTAAATCACATAGAGATATCAAGAGCAAATAAAAATGAGAGTTTATCCCATGAACTTTGGAATATAGTTTTTTTCATTTATGTTCACATCACTGATTAATTGCATTGTACAGTGCATGGTGCATAAATGATAACAAGATACTAAAATTTCAAATTTTAAATAACAATCTGCTTTGTACAACTTCAAGTTACCAACTAAGTATAAGGAAAGTTACACTAGAGGGCTTCAGGTCCTGATGATGAAGCTCCAATGTCAGAGCCTACCCTGATTCATTCAACTACATACATCACTATCAATGTTGACCTCCCTAAGAATATCAAAATACTCAGGATCAAAAATAAGGTATGCCTCCTCATATACAATCCACTCAGAATCTAGATTGATCTCGTCAAGGTCAATTGGCAGGTCTTCCTGCCAGTAAAAATATAAAACATGACCATAACCAAAATGCTAAAAAAAAATGAGCATTTAGGATTGGGGATTAGAGCATTTTCTCACGACATAAGGGCACTTTTTCTAAATAACAAGAAGAGGGTATAATAATTTATATGAACAATTTTTTATATGCCCCCTATCCCATTGTTGCTTATTAGCCTGAGCTAATTTTTTATATAAAATATTAAAATGTCATTTAGTTTTACCATTATTATTTACTTAAAATTGTTGTAAAAATTTTTACATGAATATTTAAGAAAAATATATATAAATTTCTTTTAAAGGAATTTTGTTAACAAAAATCTAACCTTATACAATTAGGGAAAAATGTTGATGTCATGCCCCCACCCAAGTAAGAAATAAATCAAAGTATCTAAAAAGGATTGCAGCATTTAAAAATTCTAGGCAAGGGCAGCAATCTTAATCAAGGGATCAATTCTAACAAGGGCAGCAGTTAAGGGAATAGTTGTGACTCTTTGCAAAGAAATGTTTGTGGAAGAGGTGCGACCCCTCCTAGTGAAAGATATTAAAGTGAGGTCATTTCATTTGAGGAAGACATCACAAATAAGAAAAGAAATCTAAGAAATCAATTCAGAATATATATTGAGAGCAGCAATAAATAATATTTAGAAAATAATTTGTTGCAGCCATTGAGGATAAATTTATTAATTCACCAAGAGGTGCTTAGTCATCAATAATCTAGCAAAGTCCTTGAGAAATCAGTTTTGAATTTGTGGGAGTGTCTTGCAAATAGGAAGGACGATCAGCCTTCCAAGTTCACGAGGGATGAAGGACGGCCCACCTTCATGCTCTTATCAAGTTGAACAGGAGATAGAATGGACGACCAGCCTTCCATGCTCTTGGGCTTGATTAAGTTGTATGGCAAGCCTCCAAGGTGGACTGAGAGGTTGAAGGGCAGCCCACCTTCCATGCTCTAGGCAATTCAAGGACGATCAGCCTTGATATTGCCATTTGCAAGCATTTTCAAGGAATTCACAATGTGATTTGCTACAAGGAATATGCTATGATCTAAATATTAACCTTCCATGCTCTAGGCAATTCAAGGACGATCAGCCTTGATATTGCCATTTGCAAGCATTTTCAAGGAATTCACAATGTGATTTGCTACAAGGAATATGCTATGACCTAAATATTAATGATGTTAATTTAAATGTTAATGATGCTTTAATGTATTGATTTGAATATTATCATAAATTTTGATATTTAATATTACCAATATCAGTTTTGAGTGATTAATATTGTTTGTAGGTGTAAAACCAGGAATATCCCAATAAGGGGCATTACAGTTGAATGTGAAGTGAAGTTTCAAGGTTAAAATGACGACTGCAAGACAGCCCAAAAAATCTTCAAATCATCCATGAAAATGCCCTGATTCCACAAAAAATTCCCTTGAAAATGGAGTTAAACAACTAGAATATGTTTCCACGGAAAAAAAATTGCCTGAAATTGGCAAAAGCAGTCAAATGTGGCAAGTTTTTGGTCAAACCCGCAAATAATCATGATTTCCATGAACTTATGACAATTTATTCACAATCTTTGTGGTTAAAATCTTCAAAAATGTCAGCATAACTTGATAAAAATTGCAATTTTCACATGCCAAAAATTGGCTAAAAACCATTACTCGCAATTTTTTCACAGTTTTGCTTCTATGCTCCAAACTGCTTTTAACTTGAATATTTCACCCATTCTAATTAACATATACTGTTTCTACATGGGTTCTCGTGCCTCATGAATAGACTACACATTTACAGGACAGTTGCCCTCATATATGCATTCAGAGGACAGGATCAGAAACAATCAGGTAGAAATAAACTTCAAAACCAATTCAGAGATACTGTTATTACAGCCTCATTTTAGAATCACTACAAATTTAAAATGCTTTCTTCAAAATTATCATCACAGAGAATTATATTAATGATATCATCAAAGGCATACAGAAAAAAATCTACATTACAAACTGGCATGTTTCACAAAACGGTTTGAGAATAATATTCTAAAGTGAAAGCAACAAGAAAACTAAAATGAAATAGTTCACAAATTTAACCATACTAGTTCAGCTCATAGAAAACCATGATGAATACAAATTATAATCAGAAAACCAGTTGTAAAATAGGAAAGCAAGAGAGGATAACTGGAATCTCTTTAATTTTATGGTTCAGTATTTCAACACTCGGACCAGTTATATTGGAACCACTTGTCCCATGAAAGCTCAAGCATGTATGGCATCACCACCCTCAATCTATGACAACAGTTGCAGAGGCGCCCAGTTACTTAATTGAAGTAATCTAAAACAGCTGTGGAGAATTCTTACCCTATCATATATTACCAGACAATAATCTATCAAGTAAACAGCAATGAATAATCTATAAGCCCTAGTCTGACATCAGTTATACATGAGTGGCTGCATGATCTGGCTTCTACTTATGATGAGTCACTTAATGATATAAGATTCTATAATTTAAGGAGAAAATTAGCATGATAATATGCTTTCTATAATATAGCCCCAATGAGTCTTCCTTGTTCATGGCTTGCACTTCATTCTATATTTTTGCAAAGTGAGGATCTCTAACCCTAGGTATCTTTTGCAGAAAAAAAAATAGGAAACCAAACAAGATAATATATGAAAAAAAATGCAATACATACCTTAGGTAATAAGGAAAGTCATCAAACGATACATTAGTCTCTCTGCCACACATAATTCCTTTTCTTAAGTCTTCCTTCAAATTTTGGCATTTATCAGACACTGTGGACATATCAACATCTCTTCCAAAACCCCTCTTCTCTTCACATAATTGCTTAAAAAGATTCCCATTTAGATCCATGTCACATGTACCACCTGGTGTTGAAAGCAATTTCAAAAAAGGTCTTATTGATTCATCAAAACTAGGATATTTCCCAATATCTGTATCAATCCCTGCATCTGGATTATCAAGATTTAAATGATCATTGGCTGCTGTAATATCTGCAGACAAAATAACAGATGCTTTCTCACTCATGGGAATATCTGTTGCACCTGCAGTGTCAGAGGTCCCTTTTCCTGCTTGGCCGGCCACTTCAATATCAGAGACAGATCCATCTGACAAATCACATGGAGCAGGCATTTGAGGCCTATCAATTCCTTGCCCAATCTCTTCACCATTAACTGCAGGCGGGGGCAATATGGACAAGTCTTGCCGCAAACTTGACAAAGATGCTAAAATCGATGCTCCAGCTACAGCTGAAGGATCTCCTGACCTTGCTTCAAATGGTGGTGCCTTCCCTGTAACTGTTTGATTTTCAGTCATGCCAACTGAAGTAGATAATGGTGTAGTTGAGATATTTTCATTTATTAGCAGTTCAAAAATCTATAATTCAAAGTTAAGGAGAATTCCAAATAATAGACAAAATTTAAACTTTAAGATGAGTTCGAGAACATTCTATAGTCTTTGACAGAGCTGTTAAAAAGTAGAATATAAAGGATACATAAGCGTGATTTCCAGATGAGCTAAAAATAAGTTCATCTCCTCCTTTAATTGGTACACTTGTCTTCTTAAGATTCTTTCCATTGAGCTGAACCCACCCATTGTTCCCTGAAATTTCGAGTAGAACTACTACAGTACCATCCTGCTGCTTTTTATTTCATCAAAAAATGCAATTCAATTTAGAACATATTGAACAGATTAAATACATATCCACAATACTGTGACAGTGAAATGCAAAAAATGTACTCTCATTTATCATAAAATATCAAAACTGGATATATAACAGAAATTACCATTGTATACTTCAACTTGCATAAAATTGAACTTATAGAAGGATCCTTAATACAGATATTGCAGTGTCTGCCTCGCCCAATGCTAAAACTTGCGCCACGTAATTCTACACTTGGATTCTGCTAATATGAATTCGCCACTATTGAAATCAATTATTAAAAATACACAAACATACAAACTGCAGAAATCTAACAATAGGAAAAAAGTAGACCATGCTGAACATTTAACTACGTACAAAGATGACTTTATATTGCCTGCTCAAAGATTTCCCCATAAAAAGGTTGGAAAAGATCACAAATAATAAACAAGAACATGGAACACAAATACATGGAAGTACAAAGATTAAGCAAGAATTTTGCCAAACAATCATCAATCAATTAAAAATATCACTCTGAACCAGTAAGGCATTCCTCCATAATCAGAAAGACGTGCTACTCTTTTGTCTTTTGAATGTTAGGATGGGTTTCCAGCAAAACAGATTTGACAAAATGAAAGGTTCCGGTTTAGCTATAATATCTTTGACTGTCTGTTGCCAAAATGAATAGCTAGTGTTTGTTTTCTGTTGATTCTGAGTAACAGGTAACTTACTAAAATGTCTGAATCTAAATCTACCTCATACTTAAGAATCAGTTATGTCAATTAATTAATGAACCTGTTTGTAATATTAAAAGTCAATTTTTAGAAATTAATTTTAGAATAAGATGAGAACCAAATCAACAATACTCTTGACTATGGTGACTCACATTTGAATCATAATTATCACCTTCCCCATACACGTTGTATTATCATTTCAAGAGAGAATCTTCTATTTCATCATCTTTTCAGTTAGACTTCTACTTCACTTTTGTATAAAATGGCATTACAAAATTATAGCCAAAACATGACAGATAGACAGTTGATGTTGTAAACTTCTTCTGAAACTTTTCAATTTGTTTACTGGTACAATTTTATACCAGACCACTGTCGACTGCGAGCTAGTTTGCAAATGTTTGAATCATGTGTATTTGACAGCTGTGTGCATTCCACTGTGTTGAAAATCTTCACAAAATCTAATAGAGTGCAGTTTAAAACTTTTCCTACACAAGAATTTTGTCAAGTAACCACCACTGGATAACAAATGAGGCTGAAAACAGGTTAGACTTGCACCAACAAGCAGAAAAGCACGTGCGCAAATATATTGTTAAGCTACAGACAGGTGTCTGGTGAAGAAAAATTTTCAAAATAGAAGGGTTTGGTTCAGGCCCAATATATTTGACTGTCAGATGCCAAAATGGATAACCACCATGTTTTATTTCCCATTAATTGTGAGTTCTGAAACATTTTTAATACATCAATTTAGATAACTGACAGAGCAATGGTGCAGGCTATAACATTTCCCCCAAAAAAGTTCTGTTCATGGTCTTCTAAGACTCTTTACGCTACTTCTCACACCGGAAAGATCTTTGTTAAAATGGAATTTGCTTCATAGCCTCATTGATTGACTCCTTATGATAGGAAACTCCTTAAAGCACACCTTCTCATCACAGCAAATACAGAATACCTTTTACCTTACATGTCAATTCCAAGGAATAGTAATTCTACTAACATCATGTAGGGTGTGCACACAACCTCATCCCTTCTATTCACTGGTGATTCATGTGTGGCAGATTGCAGCCAGATTGGAATCCTGTAAGAATGTCTCCAGAACCCCCTTTATTCACTTGTCATTCAGGTGCAGCAGTATTCAGCCAGAGTTGAATCCTTTAAGGGTATCTCCAGAACCCTGGTTACATTTTTAGATGTTTTGGACCGTTTCCTCATATGCGGACCATTTCCTCGAAAGCAACAAGCTCTAGGATTTGATGGAAAAACAAATCCTGATTTGAAAAATGTGATGACTTTATTCCTATTCTTTCGAAATTCATATAAAGTCTAAGTTTACCTGTTGATACTGTGAAATGAGCTTTCCCCAAGTACGGCTCATATCATGCTTCTGGAACCTGCTGCCTGCAGGGGAAGCCTTAGGCTTCTCCACCTCTGAAGCCATTCAAAAACAAATATCAGTTTGACAAGAAAAATGAAAACTGTGACATATCTTCATTAGTACAGATCTATAAAGCGCATTTTATAGCCAGCTCGATGAAATTTTGATGACCTGAAGATGGGGGAACTTCAGCAACTTTTTCGGCACCTTCAGCCTCTGCAGAAAAGCCCTCATTGGCCTTGTTGGTATTCTCGGGCACATCAGTCATCACAGCATCCCTGCTCGAATCATTTTGCAGATCAGCTTGCAGATGCTCATTGGGGTTAGATGAAGAAGCCAATTCCTTTGAATTCACGCTATCATCAGGACGAACACACTCTTCCTCTGGTTGCACCTCGGCCTATGGAACAAAAACAACGTAAATCTTAATAAAAATGCCTCTACTCGTGGAACCTCCTTTTTATGTTATTTTGAACAAGGAATTGACTCAAACGATGATGTATGCCATGGCAATTCTGCAACTGCCAAAAAATCAGAAACCACACACCGATTCTAAAGCTCACAAATCCTAACATACAAAATCCCCAATTACAACATCTAAGAAGGATAAAAGGTTGAACCAAATGACGACATGTGCCACATCAATTCCTTAAGTGCTAGCCAAAAATAATAGAATCTACATGTCAAATCTAAAGATTAAGCCAAAACAACATACTCAATCCTAATATGCAAGCACCACAAAGGCTACGGATGGTTGCGAAAAAAAAACGTGAACAGTGGCAATTTCATTACTAATAGGTAAAAAAGAGAAAACCCACAGGCCAAATCTAAAGCCACGGAAAAGCAAATACAAATTGCAACCCTTAAGGTATTAGACGAAAAGTAAATGAATCAAAAAGCAATGTGTGCGGAAGCAATTCCTCAACTACTAACATTGCAACTGCTAAGAGCGAAAAAGGGGGATATAAAATGGCTCAAATGATAATGTGCGCCATAGTAATTTCTCAACTACTAGCCAACAAGGAAAGCACCCACACGCCAAATTCCAAGGCTCCAGACAACCCAGCAAGCTCGATCCCAAATTGCAACTGCAGACAAGACGTAAATTTATTCAACAGATGATGAGTCAATCCACCACAACCGGCTCAAAGAACAGAACCCACCTCCGAAATCCAAAGCTCCAAACAACCCACTAAGCTCGATACAAAATTGCAACTACAAAAAATGCCAGACACAATCTTTCGCCAAGAATCGACTACCGAACAAAATACTGGGCGTCTAAAACTTTCCCTAAACAAATAAAATCTAAAAATTCAAAATAAATAACCTGCCCACAAGCTGAAATGCAGAAATCTTCAAAACATGTACAGAAAAATTGCAGAACCAAGATTCCTAAAAGCAAGCCTGGGAAAAAAAAGGGCAAAAAGGTTTGACCTTGGAACGCTTAGACCCGGGCAGATCTGGAGACGAAGAGGCCCGCTTTGAGCCAGCTGAACCACGCCTTGTAGACACCATGCTTTCTTCTCTCCTTCTCCAAAGCCGGCCTAACAAAAAGAAAAACAGGGCAATCCGCGCTTAAATCTGAAATATTCTGCACATAATCCCTCAAATCTCCTCGATTAAATCACAAGGCCGATTGAGCTTTACCTCAATTTTCCCAACTCAGAATTTATGCCGTGCAGATATGGCTATAATCCTTTCCACCCACCTGAAAGTACCTGTCCCTGCTTTTTTAATGTTTCGTTTTGATTTTTTTCACGAGAAGAAAGACCCAAATCTGAATTTTTCTGTATTATATTTTTTCGGCGTTAATCAATGCATCTGCAGTCTCATTATTATTGTTGTTGTCGTCGACACTGATCAAGCTAGCCCCTGCGTCATCTGCATAACAAACCACAGTGTCTAAAAAAGACTAGTCCTACTAGTACTCCCAGCTTGACATCACAAGGGACGCCTGCCTTTCTTGTTTGTGGATGTTGTTAAAGAGAATAGGAGGTTAAAGAGAGGAGGAGGAGATGAAGATGGATGGGTGAAATCGAAAAGGCATTTCTATGTTTGTTTTTGAGGAGGCGTCACAGAGAGATGAGATGATAGAAAAGTCTACCTAGTAGAATTTATATTATGTTTTTATGGAGGGATTTTTACTTTTTCTTTTTCGCTTTATTTTCGAATTCATCTGAGTTTAACTGTAGCTAATGTGGCCTGATTTGGTGGTGCCATTAGTTGGCCTCGCCCCGCCTTTGGCATGTGGGACTTCTTCTAAAACAAAAACAATAGAGGAGGATAAAAGGATTTTTGTTTTTTTTTCTTTTGCTTTATATTTTTTAAAGTGTGTTAAAGTAAATTTTAAAGGTGTCTATTTTTAGGTATATATTTAATTTAGTTTGAGGAAGGTTTTTGGGGAAGGGGATTTTTAGTTAGCAATATTATTGCAATGAGTTCTTCGTTAATTAGTTTTGTGATTGTATTTTGAATAAATTAGAATTTATTTTTTTTATTTGTAAAATATTTATGTTTTCTAAAGTAAAGATGTAATTTTTAATTTAAATTATGTTAGAAATTAATTATTATGAATTTGAATTTGTTATAATATTTTAGATCTTATTTTCATTGGTTGTTAATTTTCTATTTTCTTTTTTTTTAGTTTTTTCTTTTTTTAATTCAAGGGTATCTAGGTGACCAGTTGGGGCACGCTGAGGCGAGACTAATTTCGAGGATGCACATAGTTAATCCTACCTCCAACATTGGGTGTTAATTTTCACGTGTGATTGTAAACTTCCAAAATTTTGGAGAAAACGGTAGTACCTATAATCCTGAAATCAAGGCAAAAAATTATTTTGGTTAAATTTCTCATTTCTTTGTCCCTCAAATTTTGTGTAAACTTCCAAAATTTTGGAGAAAATGGTAGTACCTATAATCCTGAAATCAAGGAGAAAAAATTATTTTGGTTAAATTTCTCATTTCTTTGTCCCTCAAATTTTGTGTTTTTCATTTTTTTTATGTTGTCGTGAATCTATCTATACATACAAGTGAGGAATATGATCAATTGTATGCTTTAATTTATTTCTTGAAATTAATTTTATTTATATTTATTTTAGGATTAAGAATATATGTCAAATTAACATTATGAATTAATTTTAGTTTTATATTTTAAAATTTAATTTGTATATGTATTTAAATACATATTAATATTTATACCTTCCATTTACTTTGAAAACTATTCAATTTAAATTAAAAAATTGGTATAAATAATTTTTTAATTTTTAAATAAGTAAAATAATTATAAAATAAATTTTAGCTAAATAAAATAGCTTAAATAAACAATGTAAATTAAATTAAATAATTAAATAATTTTAAACTAAAATAAAATAACTCTTAAGCAGTGGGCGGTAGGGTGGGCTCCCCCCCGCCCGTCATTTGGTCACTCGGAATCCAGGGTGGACATGAGGTGGTTGTTGGGTCGGATATGGTGCTCGCGGATGTGGCATTGCCATGTCATTTCAAGCCTTTTCAAATTGTTGAAGGGAGGAGCTGGGATTATTTTAAGTTTTTTTTAGCTCTTGAAAATAGCGGAGCCTTTGGTGCATGACAGGGGGAATGTATGGCACAGTATACTAAGTGTTGTCTGCGTGACACATCGGGTACGGCAATCATAGAAACGAAAGTTGAAGGGTCGGGTGGCAACTCACTTCATTCGAAGTGATAATGGTATGTAGTCGGAAGGACAAAGGCCGTAGTAAATCTTCATGGCAAGGACGATATAATCACTTCGCCATTATTCAGATTCGTGTGCGGAGGCCCGACTGAACATCTCATGGGTTCATTAAAGGATCTAATGAAATCATTTTTAAAGTTATGTCTTCAAAATTTGGTATTGTCTTTTGTTTCTTTGCAGGGAACGACTGTCAAAGCTTTGCAAATGGCGAGGACGACAAAGTCAAAATTCATCATCCATATTTCGGCAGAAGGATTGGAAAGTTTTGGTGTCGACACACTAGTCTCTCTGGTGGCCACGGAGAGGCAGATTGCCTTTCGGGAAGTTACGGACCAGAGATTAAAGAGAATTCTACTCGATGATGATCTAG
The DNA here is from genome assembly GCA_007258455.2 of Sequoia sempervirens. Taxonomy (NCBI): domain Eukaryota; kingdom Viridiplantae; phylum Streptophyta; class Pinopsida; order Cupressales; family Cupressaceae; genus Sequoia; species Sequoia sempervirens. The sequence goes on along the minus strand of VDFB02353493.1, from coordinate 82,585,211 downwards.
TGTCAATAGTTGTTGTCAAAATGGTCCTAGGCAAAGAACACTTGGAAAGAAAGGAATTTGCCAGAGATAACGCTCATATCTCCTCTCGGTTTCTCGCAGTGCTTTTGGACTTGGAGACCCCGAAGGCGGAGGCTAAGGAGATGACGGTGCGTCTATTTTGTGATGACTTGCTTGGAGGTCTAGAGAAAACATTGAAGGCAGCCTTCATAGGCAAAGGCATTTCGCGCCCTGCAGATTTGGCTCTCCTATGGGAAACGGATGATACTGTTAAAGTCTTTCCTTTCATCTTAGACATCAAAGGGCCAGCATTGTCGAGGCACAAAAAGTTAGCAGATGTGGCTGTGGATTTCTTGAAGAGAAAGTTGAAGCTGGTGTCGGAGGAGGGGCTGGAGTGGATGGAAGGTTTCATAAGGTTTGCAGAAATAAACAGTTTTATGTGAGGCTTGGCCTCTGTGGTTGAAGTTTTTTCAAGATTTATAGTTATTAGCTTGTCAAATTCTGGTGGACTTTAGCATTAGTAGATAGTAAATTTCGTCATAAGCTGGATGAGGCTCGGCCTCCGACCCAAATATTTTGTATCAATGCTTATAGCGGCTAGTTTTCTGATGCTTGCAATGGGACTGTTGAAATGATGATATCGTGTCCCAGCTGGGAATGTATTTTGTTCGGCTGCGTGTCCAGGGTGGACTTTTTTTCCTGCTTAGTAGATGCTTGTATATTTCTATAAAATCAATATAAAAACTACCTTGCGTATCAAACAAACAAAAAAAAAACTCTTAAGCAAATAAGATAACTTTAAGTAAAAAATAAATAATAATGTAATTAATATATTGATATATATATTTATATTATTATTATAAATATAAATATAATTATATTGTATTTATAATACATTGTAATTGTATTAACATAACTATTATAATCATTATAATAATATATAAATATTATTTATTGTCGATTTTAGTATTTATATTAAACTCTTCGTTCATGGGTTAAATTTGTCATGCTACTAGGTAAATGTATATTAGGTATAGGAGCTATGTTCTTAAAAGTTAATATAGATGGGACTTCTTGTGGTAACCCAAGAAAATCCAAGGGTTGTGTAGTTAGAAATCATGAAAGCAGGATTGTAGCCTTGGCAACAAGAAAACTCTCGAATGGGATGAACAACGAGACTAAACTTTAGGTTGCATTATTGGGAATACTTTGTAAATATATATATATATATATGATAAAGATCCACATTGAAGGAGAATCTATTATATCAATCGATGTTATTCATTGTAGGGGAACGCAAAATTGGAAGCTTAACAAATTTATCCCCCCAATTTGGGAGTTGGTAAGTTATTTTGAGGACTTTTATCGTGGCACATGTGTTTAGAGAAGTAAACGATGTGGCAGATAGACTGGCAAACTAGGCCATTGACATGAAGACTAGTGATTTTTTAGGATACTTTTGACAGCTAGTATGATTCATCCATGATTTCATATGCTATGAAGATATAAGGATTATAGATGCAATTAATGATGGGATGAGAGGTGATTTGGGATGAAGCATTTAAAGGATTTGATCAAACAACTTAAAGTATTGTATGGATCGTAGTTAATTATGGTATCTCATCTTTATAATAGGTAAGAGGTTGATCCTTTCACTATCCAATTCTAGAGAAAACCATAATGGACACTACAATTTGCTTAAGAGTGAAATAGAGATAGATGGATTTTTTAGATGTGGTCACAAATTTGAGGTTATAAAAAAACAAAGGCATTGATGGTCCTCCATGCCATAAAGATGCTCCTAGGTGATGACTTTATCCTCTCCTTGAGTAGATGTGTGAATTTTGATGTGGCTTCCATGTGTTATAGCATTGTTATTTGATGTTGGGGATGACAAGGAGTGTATGGGATTGATGATGAAGACTCTAGTGAGGCCTCAGTGTGATGGATTGAATAATTCCATAGAAATTACCATCATTGGCATTGGCTTCCACCCAAACCACAACACATGGCTATAGATTAACCATGGTCACAATGACCCATGGATTTCCTTCATCATAAAAGCGATTGGAATGGATGATAATGCTTTACGGCATAGGGCAAGGCAGGGGGATTCAATTTCTCAAGGTGGTGTTTGTGTTCCCCCTACGGTGGATATGGACTAGTCATTTGCCTTAACCAACTCAAATTCAAAACTTGACGTTGATGCAGAGGATGGTGTTTAGTTTGTTTGAAGCATGTAACACCTTTTTTTAGTTGGATACTCATTGACGTGTCAATTGATAAGTGAATAGCATACAGTAACAAATATTACTTGATAGGGATAATTTCGGTTGCCCCTTATCTCAATGTATATAGTGTATACTTAGATGTAGTTTGGCCTCTACAAAGTTGCTAATTGAAAACTATGGATATTGAATCTATGTATTTGGGTGTGACCACTTTAGCCACTATTATCAATAAAAAATTATATTAAACTATTGACGACAAATATATATAGACACACACATTGTATTTATATTATAATTATATTGACATACTTATTATAATCAATATAATAATATCAAATAAAATAAATTTTATAGTTCTTCAAATAAAAAAAGTAAATAATATAAATAAAATAAAATAATTATTAAATAATTTAAAAGTAAAATAGAATAATCATTTAGTAAATAATAGCTAAATAATTCAAAAGTGGAATAGAAATATCATTGAGTAAATTAATCATGTAATGTAGCATTAATTTGATTTTGTTGGTCCATTGATTTTGAATATTGTATCTATATTAATTGTAGTCAATATACATCTAATTTAATTAACATATTAAATTACATAATATATAATAAAAAGTTGAAATTATCAATAATTTCTATTTTGATAAATTTAATTTCCACTACGCTTGTAGGATCTAGATATCAAACTTAAAATCAACTAACCAATCAAACAGTTGAAATTATCAAAATTCTCATTTTGATAAACTCAACTTTTACTACACTTTTAGAGATTTTTCTATCAAACTTAAAATCAACTAATCAATCAATTATTTGTTTTAAAGAATGAAATCAACTTCAAATGTGCTATTCATTGTTGCATCTAGTACAAATCAAACATGGGATCAAGGTAAGCCCTAACAACTATAATATTCATTGGCCTAGTAACATTGGGATGAATTTAGCTTTCAAGAGTCTTTTGATGTCAAATTATTACTAACCTACCTCTAATTTGACTATAAATAGTTTTATTCCAATACTATAAAGGCAAGTACTTGCCACTATGTGGCACTTGTTCTTGTTTAGCTATGTGAGGTGAATATTTTTTAGTAGGTGAGTTTAATGTTTAAAGAGGATGATTAAAAGTTTGTGGGAAGGGTTTATTTTTATTTTTCTTCAAGGTGGGAAATTTTTAATGGGTGATTTTCATGTTCGAAGAAGATAAAAATTATACTACTTAAGCACTAGACTATTGCATTAGAGATAAAAGGTCAAAGTAATCCAAAATGAGATGGATGATAGCAATGTAGTTTTCACCTATATAATATTTAGTATGTGTTTATTTATGTGAGCAATAATTTAGAATGTGAACTACAAAACAAAATAAAAAACAAAAGCTTTATATTCTAAACTACCAAAAGCCTTGGATAGAGCATAAGATGAAGTTCAAACAAAACAACAAAATAAAGTTACTATATCACTTCATTGTAAAATAGTTTTGCTCCAATGATTAAAATGTGATTGCTCTTTTCTCAAAAGTTGCCTATTTTGATAACATATAGTTAGCATAAGATTGGATTCTTAAAATGAGAGTTTGTGGCTCTTATTTTAGATTTTTAGGAGGGAAAATAAATGGTGGAGATGAAATTAGAAGATCAATGGTGGAGATGATATTGGAAGATCAACAATGGAGAATGGACGAGAGGTTTTCTCTATGCTTGAGGAGAGAAAAGGATCATGATTAAATTTGTTTGAAATGAAAGGTTAAGATTGAACTTACTAAAACTTGCAATTTTTCACAACCATAAGAATTTAGGAGGGAAATGCAATTAGCGGCTCCTTTATTCTAGAAAATGGTGGAGGAAAACTAGCCTAATTAAATAATAATTTTATTTAATTATTTTAACGTGAGGTGGAAAATGGGATAGTTAAATAATAATTATGTGAGAAGAAAATGAATAATTAAATAATAATAAGATTGTTTAATTAGACATGGGATAGATTGGGTGGGGTATATAAACTAGGTAATTTAATTATTTAGTTAATTTTAAGTAAGGTTGTACTAGGATAAATTTAGGTGTGTACAATTTGTAAAGGGGTGATTGTTGTAATGGTGAAATTAGCATACTCATACTATGCCTCATTTATTTATTTTTCTACCTTGATGCAAGTATTTTAATGCAATAACATATCAATAAGTGGCATACTCGTGTGTTAGATTTTGCTTAGTCATCCCTTTTTCACTCTCATTTTATACTAGCTTTCATACATTTGTGCCTTGGCTTAAGATCACCATGTTATCCCTTTAGATCATTTTTAGGGATGTAGGATTAATTTAGGCTAGCCCTGCAAAGTCCAAAATGACCCTCAAAATCCAAGGCATCCAATTCAAATTTTAATATTTCGGCCCCTTCTTATAGTCATTATAAGTTGAATTCACATGTTGCTTGTGATATGTTTTATGCCATTCTATTTAAATGCATTTATTATGTACTAAAATATATTAAGGACAAATGAATGAGAGAAATATGCAAGGAATTGTCATGATAAGTAGAGCACACTTCAATTATAAAGGGAAATACATTAATTGAATCTACACCATTAGATAGGCCATGTGCATGTTTGTAAATGTTGTCTTCAACCTTTCTTGCCATCATGATTTTGGTCCACCAAGGAGTTTGACCTAGGAGAACATGTTCCTATCAAGTTGGAAACCTCCTCAACAATGTTGCTTGACACCATCTTGAATTCTCATATATCTAGCAAGTGAAGATAAAAAAATTGAGTAGAGGATTTTCTATTAGATTGCTCCCATGCTTCTCAAATTGATTTTGTAGGTTAGATCATGTTTGAAGTTCTTGAGATCAATTGTGTAGTGTGTGACATTGATCCATAGATTTTTTGTCATTTTAAACAATTTAGGTAGATAATTTTATGATAGTAATGAATTATTCCAAAACAACATGATCAACATCCAACATTGATCATATAACCAAGTACACTTATTTGCTCATTTAATTTTCATAATTTTTTCAACTATATCTCTTATCTCTAATATCTAGGTTAATTATTTGCTAAAATATTTTATTTAATTAATTAGCTTAGATTTTTTTATATAGAGGTGTTTCAATTGTCTTTATTTTTGTGAACCCAATATTTTTTACACAACCTAGGGCTTTCCCTTAGGGTTTCAAATATTTTTTTCATTGCTTATTTTCATATTAGATTTAACTAAGGTTTAATTGTGATCTTATATATTCATTCATTGCTCTACTTTTTTCTTGGTTTTTTCTATTCATTTATTTATCTTATCTTTCTCTTACCCTACCCACTTGGTTTAGACTTTAGGGTTTATACTTCACACTTATTTCAATTCTAATTATTATTTGTTATTTTTTTATTTACATAATCCTATAGGTCATCTCTATATCATTTTATCAAGTGTTAAGAGATCTTTACATGCCAAAGTCTCATCCACCCACCTCATCTCCCCTCAAGAAGAAGTGCACTCTTGAATCCTCAAATGGTTAAATCTACCAAGGGTCCTATTAATGAATTCAATATTACTATTGTTGTTACTACTCATTTTCATGTTGAAGATGATGATTATGATCACAAGGCACATCTCAAACAATAAGATTTTATACAAGAACTTGTTAGTTTAACTTTTTTTGAGAATCTTGCATGACTTGTTGAGATTATGTATAAGTTATTTTTGAACAAGAAATTTGGATAAGAACTACTTCAAGGCATTCATGCTAAGCTTGTCACCCCTAACTTTTTTATTAGTGATCTACCTTTACTCATTATTCCACTACACCTTAACCTTTACTCTCCACTACACCCATCATTACATATCCCTCATTCCTTCTTTCACTTTCATTCCCACAATATCCCCCATGCCTCACTTAACATCTCATCATTCTATGGTATATTTTAGTATTATGCCTACTTACCATGCCTCACTTAACATCTCATCATTTTATGGTAGATTTTAGTACCATGCCTACTTTCCACCTTAACCTTTATCCCTCCGCTACATCCACTATGATTGTTTCACCTACCTTTCATGCTAGCCCCACTAGTTTGTGCCCATAACATGTGTTGTTCATAACCCTCTCACTATTTTTCCTCTGCTATGGTCATTCCTTATTTTATTCCTACTTCCATTCCCATGTATACCTCTCATTACATATCCTTATCCATTTCTAAGATTGTTTCCCATGCAATTCATCATTCCACACCTCCTTTTGTTTCCCAAGCCACTCTTGTTACTATTTCTCCCTCTACCCTAGATGCACCCATTCAAAATCCATAAAAATTTAAGAGAAAGAATTGAAATTATGCTCAGGGGTGAGAAACTAATGAATTTATTGAAGTTAGGTATACACCATCAACATTCAATATTATTACATACCCTCTATCTATTATTGTGTGACACCTCACTTGAAGATTTAAAATGAAAAAGGTGACACAAATACACATTTGCAATCTTTCACTACATTTTTAGACTTTGAGTACAAAGATAAATTATTAGCTAAATTATTTCCAAGTATTTTAAAGGATTTTGTCATTGAATGGTTATTTTCACTGTATAACAAATCTATACACACATTTTCTTATTTAACTAAGGCATTCTTGAAGCAATCCAATTTTAATATAGACCTAAAGTTACTATTTTTATTTATTTAAGTGTGCTCAAGGAGAATGTTAATGATTATGTTATAAGATTTCATAATGTGTTCTAAATTGCAACATCCCTTGCGTGATTCAAAGTTGCAAAATATTTATATGAAGGGATTGATCAAATTAATTGCCTATAGTATAAACCTTAATAACTTTATATATTTTATGAATGTCTACACATATGTGAAAATAATTGAAGCTAAGTTACTAGAAAATGATGTCTTCAAATATGGATTATCTACTTCAAATGCTTCTTTGTACCCTTCAAAATTTTATACTACATTTTTTAATAGTACTAATTACAATTAGAAGTGAAACGTTCATCAAGTTACTAAAACTTTCAACATTCCTTCTTTCAAGAAAACTACTCATTAAAAAATTGTTCTAAGAATATTTTGACATCATACTTGAAATTTTATTGTCAAGTTCTATAATTTGATTAATATTTAAAATGAAATAACATGCACGATAAATAATATAATATAAATATGTATAAAATACTTGATAATAACATGCCAATTTCAGGGAGCAACCTCCTAATCCACTTTGAGGGGGATGCCTCCAATATTCTTCAATAAGAATACAATACTCCATATGATGATAATAACTAACCTATACCACCTATATTACCATACTTATGCCTTTGATACCACTTACGCCAACTTAGATACTTAAGTATAACTCTTAGGATGACCTAAATACAATATATGATTGCAATAATGATTATGTAACTTATTTAAGAGTTAAGGTAGCCACAATCCAGCTACTCATAATACAATACATACTATAGGGTTAGGGGCATAACATCACCCCGCTCTTTACAAAAGCATAGTCCTTGATGAATAAAATATTCATCTTTATCTTCTTCTACATCTCCCTTTTCTACTTCTTCTTCTACTGCTTCTTATACTTATCTTGTTCTTGTTCTTTCTCTTACTCTTGTTCTTGTTCTTTCTCTTACTCTTTTTCTTGCTCTCTCTCTCATTCTTGTTATTTCTCTTTCTCTTTCTCTTTCTCTTTCTCTTTCTCTTTCTCTTTCTCTTTCTCTTTTATTACTCTTTCTCTTTCTATTGTACTGGTTCTTCTACTTCATGTTCTTGTTCTTTCTCTTTCTCTTTTTCTTGTTCTTATACTTCTTGTTCCTGTTCTTACTCTTACTCTTGTTCTTTCTCTCTCTCTCTCTCCCTTATTCTCTCTCTCTCTCTCTCTCTTGTTCTTTTTGTTTTTATTTCTCCTGCTCTTGCTCTTTATCTTGTTCTTGTTCTTTTTGTTGTTCTTCTACTTATTATTCTTGTTCTTTTTTTGTTTCTTCTTTTGCTACTTCCTTTTGTGAAGAAGTTCTAGAAAAATGAAATTACAATAAAACACACAAATGAAATCCAAATGACCTTAAATTTTTTATTGTATCTTACCAAGGACTAGGTCTCACTTCCCAAAAATTCTCCAAGAAATTAGTTGATTTGCAGTCTTCTAAACAAATTTGTTATAAACCCTAATTTTGAAATAGATCACTTATTTTTGCTTCAATTCCTTAAAAAATTGGACTATATACACTTCAATTAATTCTTGAAATACCCTCCAAAAATCAAGAAAAAAATTCTTGGATATGAGAGATATGTGCTTCTCAAATATATTTGGTAGAAACCCTAATTCTGTAATATATCGCTTAATTCCTATAAAAATTGGATTGTAGATGCTTCAATATTTTATTCAAAAGCCCTCCAAAAATTAATATGTTTTCAAAATATAAGAGATATTCACTTCCCAAAGTGACCTCTAAAACTAAAAAAGGACTTACTTTCATGGTGCCAAGATCATGCTCTAATACCACTTGTAATAAAATAACATGCACAATAAATAATATAATAGTAAATATGTTTAAAATGCTTGATAATAATATTCTACTTCATGGGAGCAACCTCCTAATCCACTTCAAGGGAAATACCTCCAATATTCTTCAATAATAACATAATACTCCACATGATGATAATAACTAACTTATACCTCATATATATACCATACGTATACCTTAGATACCACCTAGGCTAACTTATATACTTAAGTATAACTCCTAGGATGACCTAAATACATATATATATATATATATATATATATATATATGATTATAATAATAATTGTGTAACTTATTTAAGAGTTAAGGTAGCCACAAGCTAACTACTCATAACATAATACATACTATAAGGTTAGGATCATAATATTGCCCCTCTATTTACAAAATCATTGTCCTCAATGCATAAAATATTCAACATCATCATCTTCTTCTTATTTTTCTCTCTCTTCTTTTTCATCTCCTTTTTTTCTTCTATTACTTATTGTACTTGTTCTTGATATTGCTCTTACTCTTGTTCTTGTTTTTCTCTCGTTTATTCTTATTGTTTTTCTTTCTCTTGCTCTTGTTCTTTCTCTTGTTCTTATTCTTCTACTTAATATTCTTGTCCCTTTTCTTTTTCATTCTCATTTTCTTATTCTTCTACTTCATGTTCTTGTGCTTATTTTGTTTCTTCTTATTTTGCTACTTTTTGTGAAGAATTTTTAGAAAAATAATTGTAGACATGAAAAATAACCAACATACTTGATCCCGATTAGTAACACCATTTAATCCTAAATCATCCCTCAACCTAACCATTTAATCGAATACTTTTATTTGATTAAACTCATCAATCTTCCTCTCTTAATTAAATAAATCATTTATTTGATTAAGTCATTCTTTCTTGTTAATTAAATCAATCAATCTAATCTAATTATCCCTATTTAATTAAATAATCTATTTTATTTGATTAAATCCCTAAAGTCTGTCTCATTAAATTAAATAAATTAAAAATTTATTTGATTTAATCTAACTTCAACTCCTTTAATTAAATAAATCAAAAATCCTTATTTAATTAATCCTTTTATCATATTCTTCTCATCTTTGATTTAAATAAACCCATAAATCTAAGTCAAATTTGTTGCATCATCTAATCTCTCATTAAATTAATTAACCTCTGATTAATTTAATCCTAATTCATGTCCCATCCTCTACCTTTTGCCCCTTGCACATGAAAATAGATTTAATTCATTTATTAAATCCCTATTTTCTCTCAACATGGCATAATGGATGAATATTCTCTCAAATTTGAATTCAAATCCAAGTGGACTTTGTCCTTCCAACAAGACATTTACTTCACCTAATAAGTCATTTTCCTTGAGCCAAGTGGAATTTAAGACATTCCTTTTCCCTCTTACATGTCATTTCACTAATTTCAAATATCACCTAATTGCATTTATGGGCACATTCATCAAAATTTGCACATCCTTCATCCATCCATCTCTTGACAAGTGGCACCTTGCCATTGGTTGAATGTTAGTCCCACATTGCTTCATTTTGGGCATTTCTCCAACTTGTCATTCTATAAATAAGAGGCTTCATTCCTCATTTTAGCATTCACAATTTGAGAAAAGTCATTATACTCAAATCCATAGCAATCTTCATCCATTTTTATCTAATCTTAGCTAGGTTATGCAGATTTTCATCTTGGAGCACACTTCAATCTTCAACAAAGTGGATCATATCTTCATCAAATCACCAAAGCTAGCATAGGAGTTGGGAAAGGGTAAATTTCCACATCAAATTGACACCAACTCCCCCAAGAGATTAAGAGTTTGCTTTGTATTTGAATAGGATTTAATATCTTTGGTTTATGCTTGTTTATGTTCTTCATTCCATTCCTTTTCCTTTACAATTCAAATGGATTTCTCGAGGAATCATGATATTAACTTGCATTTGATCTAATATAGTATTTGTTTCTTGTGTTTATGCAGGTTTGGAATCTTGGTTCACAATAATTTTGCAACAAATCACAAAAAAAAAATTAAAATGATCTTAAATTTTTATTGTAGCTTACCAAGGCTTATATATCACATTCCCAAAAAAATCTCTAAGAAATTAGTTGATTTGCGACCTTGAGAGTGAATTTGTTGTAAACCCTAATTTTATAATAAATCACTTATTTCTAATCCAATTTCTCTAAAATTTGGGTTGTATACACTTCAATTCATTCTAAAAATACTCTTCAATGACCAAGAAGAAATTCACCCAAATCTGAGAGATATGCACTTCCTAAATAAATTTAGTATAAACCTTAATTCTACAATAAACTGCTTAATTCTACTCCAATTCCTTCAAAATTGGACTATATATGATTTAATATTTTATTCAAAAATCCTCTAAAAATTAAGAAAAAAATCACCAAAATTGGCCCTCAATGTGTACTTCGCAAAATGACCTCCAAAATTGAAAAAAAAAAGACTTACCTTCATAGTGCCAAAATCATGCTTTAGTACCACTTGTAATGAAATAATATGTACAATAACTAATATAATAGTAAATATATTTAAAATACTTTATAATAATAGGCCACCTCAAGGAGGAAACCTCCTAATCCACTTTAAGGTGGATGCCTCCAATATTCTTCATTAAGAACACAATGCTCTACATGATGATAATAATTAACCTATACCTCATATATATACCATACTTATACCTTGGATACCACCTAGGCTGACTTAGATACTTAATTATAACTCCTAGGGTGACCTAAATACATATATATGATTATTATAATGATTATACATCACTTATTCAAGAGTTAAGGTAGCCACAAGCCAACTTCTCATAACACAATACATACTATAGGATTAGGGACATAACAATATTCATATTATTCATCCATTGGATTATGTGTATAATGCATTTATAATTTTAAAAAATTAGAATTAAAATTAAAACTCTTATTCTAAACACGTGCAAACCTCAAATGGAGCATTGATTTGAAATTTCTCACACTTCAACAAAAGATTATAGATGCCAGATGATCACGCAATATTTCTACAACATGTTGATAATTTCTAACTGATTTTATCCATATGTGGATTGAGGAAGAAGAGGTGGATTTATAGACTTTTAGATGAGGAGATGAATGGTTGATATTAATTTGCTTAATTTAGAACTTTTAGTTGCTTTTTCTTGTTTTAATTTATTTATTTTTTTGTACGACCTTTGATTTATTTAATTTATTCCACTTAGGAATGTACAAACATAAATCAAGGAATTAAAAACTTACATGAGATGATAAGTGGAAGAGATTTACTTTTGAAAATGGTAGGTTGAAAAGATAATTAAGTAATTAATTACATAATTAACTATTCTTGCATGGATTTATTTAGAAATTGACTAATTAATTAATAATGACACTTTATTAATTGGCATTGATGTGATGTTAGTGGATAAAGAGGGGAATTAATTAATAAAATAATTAATTAAGAAATAATAAACTACTAATTAATGACAATTGGTCCCCTTGACCCCGGTTGGTTTAAATTCAACTTTGAAGGTTTTGCAAAAGGGAACCTGGGTTGGGTGGGAGTGGGTGGTATCCTAAGGGATCATATGGGCTTTTTGATATTTGCTTACACTATTAATTTGGGCATCCAATCATCAAACTTGTTGAGGCGGTAGTTGCTCATCATGGCATCTAGTTGACTAAACAAAAAGCTCTAACTAAAGTTATTATTGAAGGTAACTCTAAAAATGCTATCATGGTGTTGAATGGGGAAGCCACTCCTAGCTAGTCTCTCTAAGATCTCATCGAGGTCTCTCACAAGGACATGATGAGCTTCGAGCAAAGGAAATTAATGCATATTTTTCATGAAGGAAATATTTTCATAAACGTGATGGAAAACTTAGGGTCCTTTGTCCAAGCTATCAAATTTTGGAATGATATGAATCTACTTTCAGGGCATGTGAGAACTTCGATCATTAACGAAGCATAATTTCTTTATGCCTTCCATGTTAGAAAATGATATGAAAAGATCACAAGTGTGTAAGGGTTACACATACCCCCTAATTGCTTGGAGAGATATGATATCTTGTCACTCTCAATTTATTTTTGTAATCTTTTTCATCTTTCCTCTCTATTGTTTGTCAAAAGTTTCCAAAATCACCATTTGCTAGTTTCTAGTTGCTACTCTATCGCTACTCCATTGTCTGTTATGGGTGGTGATCTGGTCCAAGAGGAGCTTATAATTATGAGTCTTTTAATAATGACCAAGAAGTCTAGTCTATTCTTCAAAATGGCAATCTAGCCTCTTACATTAAGGTGATGAAAGGCCACAACCTCACCCTTTCAATTGAGTTATCTAATTCTTGAAAGGATGACATAGTATATGTTAGGGGCCTCTCCTTTTTTATCACTTTTGAGATGATTTTGGAAGCTACTAGGCTTCCCCTTAAAGGAGATAACCTCCCCAAAAAACCTAAGGGGGACTACCAGAAGGACATAGATAATTTCTTAGGTGAGAATATCAATCATCTATAGAATGGGTTTAATAGAGAGGACCTCCCATGGGTCTAGAAGAAAATTGTAGATGTTCTTACGAGGTATGTTACCCTTGGAGCTCGGTACAAAAGATTCCACTCTCAATTGTTTCCCATGCTTAATCATTTTAGGCATAATGTGAAAATGAACTTTACTTTTTGGGTACATTCTTCATTAGAGAAATCAATTGAAGTTGTGCTAAAAAAAGGTAAGTCATTGCCTCTCCACTAGGGCTTAGCCTATCAACTCTATTGGTATAATCTAGCCCTCACCCCGACTATCTCCTCGCTCCCTCATATTACTAATCCCTCCCTCACCCAAAAGGGTATGAATTCAAACAACATTGCTAAAAATCCTGGAACCCCTTCCTCGACTGCTAAAATCACCCCTTCCCCAAAGAAGGAATACCCAATCCAACCCCCTCGCTCCTCTAAATGCAAAGTCATTGATGTTGAAGTTGAAAATGCAACTCCACAATACCCAAAAATCACCTACAAGCAATTACCTATCACAAAAGAGAAGATCAAAGGCACAATAGTGCTCAACAACCAAAGAATGTATTGATGCAAAATAACTTGAATGAATAATCATAATGAGGTATCAATCCTTATGAAAATGAGATATAAAACCTAGATCTAAAACCCTATGAGAGGATTAAATTAGATTGTGATAGGTGTCACCATCCTATGCAATGAGATAACATAATCCAATTTAATAATACAAAAATAAATTCCTAAGTTTAACTTAAGTGAATAAAGCAAAGGGTACCTAATTAAATAATCAAGATTAATTAATTAATTAGGTAATTAACCTATTACTCTAACACCCCCCTTAAGATGAACTTAGAGAGAAGCTAAAAAATTGAAGGAGAATGTAATGAATAATACAAAAGATCTTTCAAAATTGAAGAAAAGGACAAAACCTCATGGGAAAAACTCTTCTCCAAAAAAGAGACGAAAGCATGAAACAAACATGAAGGAAGGAAGGCCTCATGAAGACCCCCAAGGATAACTTCCTTCACCCCAAGCATCGATCACAATTGAAGATAATGAGGTGATGCCAAAGGTTTCATGAAGATGTCTAGAACCTGCTCCTCTATAGGAATGTACTCCAAGATGAGAAATCCATCGTGAATCATTTGTCGATTGAAGTGCATGTAGATCTCAATGTGTTTTATCCTATAACGCTCCACTAGGTTGTATGAAATGTCAATGGCACTCTGATTGTTGCACCAAAGAATAGTGGGACTATCAAGAGGAAAACCAAACTTAGTCATCAATTGATGAAGCTATAGAACATCTTGGATGGATAAAATTGTTGCTCTATGTTCAACCTCTATAGATGATAAAGCAAGAGCAGATTGCTTCTTGCAAGACCATGCAATGGGACCATAACCAAGGCAAAAAACAAAGCCAGAAGTAGACTTCCTGTTATTAACATCACCAGTCCAATTTGAGTCAGTGAAGCCAACAATTTGAGAAGCTCCTGATGGATAATGAATACCATAATGTGAGGTGCCCTTAATATATCTCAAATTACATTTGGAAACTTTCCAATGACTCTCATGTGGATCATGGGAGAATCGAGAGACAAGATCGACCATAAAACAATGATCAGGATGGGAATGTGTTAGGTACAAAATACTGCCAATCAACTTCTTGTATAATATAGCATCTATTGAAGGAGTAGTATAAGTGGAAGATAATACAACATTAAACTAAAATGGTGAGGGGGAAGGCTTGCAATCAAGCATACCAAATCTCTAAAGCATGTCAAGAGCATACTTTTTCTAAAATATGGAAATCCCGTTCAAAGAGTGAATAACCTATAAATTAAGAAAGTAGTGCAGAAGGTTGAGATCTATCATCTCAAATAGATCCATCAAAGCTCGTTGAAGACTCTATGTCAGGGTGGATGAGCCAATTATAAGAATCAAATCATCCACATTTATCACAAGGATCAAAATATCACCCTCCTATCTTTGAATATATACTGTGGGATTAGAATGACATCATATGAAGCCAAAAGAAAGCAAAAAAGAGTCCATATTATCATACCAAGCCTAAGGGGCTTATTTGAGACCATATAATGAACTAAAAAGCTTGTAAACAAGTGAAGTGTCCTCCACAAAAACCATGTGGTTGCTCCATATAAATATCCTCATGAAGGTTACCATGTAGGAAGGCACTATTCACATCCATCTAGTAAACCGTCCATCCCTGTGAAGCTACAAGAGAAAGTACAAGGTGAATAGAATCCATCTTGGTAGCAAGAGAAAAGGTCTCAAAATACACAATTCCCTCAAATTGAGAAAACCTCTTTGTAACAAGATGAGCCTTATACTTTTTTTTTTTAGACTACAGGAATCGGGTAGCACGACCCCCTATAAAATACAGTGCGCCTGGTAAACTTTTTAACATGACCGGCGGTGCTGGCGCGACACGCCCTCCAGTACCACGGGACGAGGGAGACTAGAACTCATGACCAGCAGAGCCGCAACGGAATTACTTAGCCAACCGAGCTAGGGCCCCCACCCTAAAATTTAATATTAAGGTTTGGGCCTTGGTTGTTGGCACTACAAGCAAGAAGCCCCACCAGTTCACCAAGGAGCCTCCCCTTAATAGGAGGGTAAATAACAAACTCCATTGTTGACACGGTAGAGAGCGACCCCGCGAGGTTTGAACCTTGGTTGTTGGCTCTACAGGCAAGAAGCCCCACCATTTCACCAAAGGGTCGCCCCTAAGATGAGCCTTATACTTATCAATGAAACCATTTGCAACATATTTGGTATGGTAAACCCACTTGCACTAAACCAAATTTCTTCCCTTAGGAAGAGGAACAAGATCCCAAATTTTATTATTCTTCACTAGTGAAGAATACTCCTCCTTCATAGCATTATCCTACTCAGGAGTACTTGTCACAATTGAAATTTTTTGAGGATCATCCGAAATGGCATGACTCAAAAGACTAGTACCTGATGTTTGTGAATGAGTACAACGTGAATCTGAAGGATCACCTAACAAAGATATAGCTACATCAAGAGTATTGTGAGCCCACTTAGGTAAATCCTAAATATTTGCAAAGGTGGTGGTGAAGGTGGAACATCATCATCATCCTCAAGAGATAAAGTGGGAGGTGTAGCAGTGAGGGAGAAGTTAGTGATGAAGAATCCATCTAAGGAAAGTGATCATCAAACTAGACATCTCGTTGAAATTGTAGACACCTAAAAATGACCTAGGCCTGCAAGCTTCATTTTTACCACTTTCGTCCTAGCATAATTAAGTTATTTAATTATGTCCTTGGTCCACATTCGACTATTGATTAAATAATTCATAATTATTTAATTAATTCATGTCATTTATTCCTCCTTGATTATTAAATAAATAAATAGTATTTATTTATTTAATACGTCATTAATTATCTAAGTCTTCCTTTAATTAAATAAATTTCATAATTTATTTAATTTCCCTTTGTCATTTATGTCTTCTTGATTAATTAAATAAATTTTATTTATTTAATTACGTCACTAATTAAATCCCCTTCTTCTAAAAAATTAAATAAATTCTTATTTATTTAATTTTGTCCACTTCCCACTATAATTAAATAATTATCCTAATTATTTAATTATTCATTAGCTTTTTCTCTCTTTAAACTTAAATAAATTTGATTTATTTAATTTAGCCAATTCTCCTAAATTTTGAATTAAATCTTTATTTAAATTCAAAATAATTCTTTTGTCACATTCTTCCATAATTAAATAATATCTTTATTATTTAATTATTTACTGGTCACCTGGAGTAAATAAATTTTATTATTTAATTTCTCCAGCAACCTCTTTGTCCGTGCCAGCCTTATCTTCCAAATTAATTCTTGACTTTTGACATCTCATTTAATTTCGACCATTGATTGAATTATTTTATAATTCAATCTTGACCCTTCATTCTTATCTTTTGCCCTAATTTTGACCTAACCCTAATGCACATAGCAACATTCAATCTTAAGCATTGATCTTAGGGTTCTTGTCATCTTTTCATCCTGGCCACACGTTCAAAATTGTAGTTTTCATAAAAGGGCAATTTTGATCTCATTTGCTCCTCCTGGTTCTCTTGACCTCTTGCACTCTTAGTCTCTCTGCTGTTTAGATTTCAATTTATGCTACTATTAGTTTTACAGTCATAGTCACTTACAGCCATAGTCATTTTAGTCCATTGTAGGGTCATTTTATTTTCTGCAAATCCTTCAACACTTGCATAGGGCTTAGTCTTTAGTCATAGTTGCTCACATAAATCTGAGGGCACATTTTATTTACTGCAAGCTAGGAGGTGTAACAAAGGTCAGCCATGGAAGGTGGAGACTTAGGGTAACATTGTCCCTTTTGTCTTCACATTATTTCCTTTGTGCTTTGTTATTTTCATAGGAATTTTATTGTTATTGTGCTAACCCCACTAACGATTTTAGAATTTTCCCTTGATCACAGAAACAAGACCTCTTTAGAATTAGGATCAATTAACATGTACCCCTTAACATCCTCACAATAGCCAACATATATGAGTGGTCATATTTTCCTCTCCATGGTTTTCCACTGAGCATTTGGAATGTATGCCCAAGCCTCACTGCCAAAAACTCTGAATGAAGATACACCAGGCCTAACATGGGTCGAAGCCTTCTTAGGAGTCATATGTCATAATACCCTATGAGGCACCCAATTCTGAATGTAGGCACAATTCACTGCCTCAACCCAAAATGAAGAATCCATGTCTCGTTACTGAATCATACAATTGGCTATCTCTTGTAAAGTTCTACTCTTTCACTCAACAACACCATTCTACTATGGGATGTATGGAATTTTAAGTTGATGTTGCAAACCATGCTCAGTGAAAAAGTCCCTGAAATTCTAATTGACATACTATCCCCCATTATCTATATGTATTCGCTTGATAGAAAGACTGGATTTCTTCTCCATGAATGCTTTAAAGATCCTATAAGAATCAAATACATCACTATTATACTTAAGAAAGTACAACCATGTATTCCTAGAGAAGTCAAATCAATAAATGTGAGCACATATTTGGGCCTTGAAAAATGGAGTCAGAAATGACATGAGTCACTATGTATCAACTCTAAGGGTGCCAAGTAGCAAGTGTGACTCTACCCATACAAAAAGAATCCTAATGATGTATGCCAAGAACACATCCTCGAAAAATACCATCAGTATAGGAAATACTAGGGAGCCCTAACACCAATGTCTATGTACTCATTTGCTAGAGATATCTATAATTGACATGGCCAAAATGCTCATGCTAAAGCTTACTCATTGAATCTGTATGTGCTATGAGAGATGGATCATAACTATTTGAGCTATCAAATCCATCAAATTTATATAGTAATGATGCATAATCAACACTCCTAGTAGCCACAATAATATCAAGATCATGGAGGTCTCGAATAACCACATCATGCAGTGAGAACTCAACTGTCCTGCTAGTGCTATAATGAAAAATATGATAAACTGAAAGAAGGTTGGTTAAAATGTCAGGAACAACAACATCCTAAAGATAACCACCTTACAACAAGATAGAACTTGAACCCAAAACTTAAAGTCAAGTAGAGTCACCAATTGCAATATGTGAAGTGTCGCAATGCGAAAGGGTGGTAACAAAATCCTGGGTATGTGTCATGTGGTGAGAAGCACCAAAATCAAGTATCCAAGTAGATGTTGAAGGTAAGGCTTGTGCAAAAAGAGCATGAACTTTGCTTGTAGGTGTGGAAGAAGACTAAGCAGTTGAAATGTTGTTGCATGGCTTCCTCTAAAGCCTCTAATTTGTTCTAACATATGGTAATTGGATGTCCTTCCTGTTGAGGTGCCAAGTTGACCCACAACATGCAGGTAAGATAAAAGTAAAAGTATCTCACCTCTCCTGAAAGAGACAATCAGTAATCAAATTGATCACCTCCCAAGGTCTTTGATTGTTGGTTCACAACATTGTTGTTTTACGAAGTGGTCAATATGGCTGTAATATTTAAGGGGTCTACTGGTTTTGAGCTTCTGGATTGTTGCAAGATCAAACATCTATCTAAACCTACTTTAATCAGTGGTTTTGAAGAAATAGAAAAAGATGGATCAAGGTTTTTCAAACTGAAAAGAATGTTGATTCATTCAACTAATCAGACTTGTTACCTTCCTAAGAATTCCTAAACTAGAACTGCAAAACAAAATTAACCTATAATTAATACAAAGTTTCATTCATTCACAATGCAAACTTTAATAGTAGATTGCAAATCATCATTCAAACAAAACATAAGATAAAATTTCATTCCTTGAAAGCTTTTCAAATCAAAATGATTAACCCAAAATGAATACCATTCTAGAGCATAATATAAAGAAGGTTTAAATCTGGTTGCTCCTACTGTCAATGAAATAGATAAGCAACATTTACAAATCTGAAAAGATCACCAGTGTACAGAAACCCATGTCTTCAAATTATCTCCATCTATGCTAAGAAAATTAGGAAGATACATCACCTCCTCCTGCTGAACTGCAAAAAAAAGTCTAACTTACTAAAAAAAACCTAACTTGCTTTTTTGATATCCCATTCTCTACCTTTTGAATCCCCAGCTTGCTAACTAATTCGCTAACTTTGTTTCTAACCTGTCTAACTTTTCTCTTCACCCTCACAAAAGAGGTGAAAAAGCCATATTTATAAAACCTGCCAGATGTGTCGGCGCAGTTAGGGTTTACAATAAGTCGGTCACAGAACAAGTTGGCCCTAGAAGAGTTCAAAATAAAGTCAAACATGCATTAAATGCAAGGGCACCGACCATATCAGCCTAGGATCTTCCCCATAACTCAGACCAAAATGCGTGAAGAAGAGGCAAAGTGAAACAATGAGGAAGTGCGACTTTCGATGCAACTTTGCATTAACTGTTTCCCCCACTTCGCCCATACCTTGCTCCATTATGGCCTTTGTCATCAAGAACATCCTCTGCAATCCATTCACAAGTGGCATAGGCAAAACCCTAGTTTGCCATTCAATAGCATTAATATTATTCTTCAGCTACCCCATCATATTGTCCCAGTCTCTTGTTGGATTGATATTCATTCATGATTGCACTGTAGGTCGCTGCATCATCCAGCTGGTACCCAACTACTCTATCCCATGATAGCATTAGTCTTTTGTAGCAGGGTGTTCATATTCGTATCTGAAACCTCAAACCAGACTGACGTCATCCCGCCCTCAGGAATCCTACTCTTTTCATCTAGCTTCATTTTTTTTCTGCTTCAGATATGGATGATCCCTTTGTGTCCTTTAACCTCTCCAGCCACCATCGTCCTGCCAGGCTCAACCTACATTCATCAAACACCAATGTGAGAATCCAAATGTTGACAATATTTTCATCCAAGTGTTAGTTTAAAATCATGATAAAACCATTAAATTAGCCATTAAGCATCAACATTGGATCATCAAAATGAACATAAAAAGTATACAACAGTGAAATTCATCAAGCTAAAGCAAGATATGTTTAATCATTCATCAATTTTATCCAATTTCTTAAATTCCACAAAGCATAGCAAAGAATTCAAAAAAATCTGGCGAGACCAGAATTCTGCGGATGACCTAGAACTTCGCACTTCGAAAAACTGAAGGAAACCGGGAAAATCCGGCCAGATCGGAGAATCTCGAAGCAGGCATAAGGTTCACCAATAGATCATTTGAATGAAGAGGGAATGCATATAACATTGTGAAATTCATCAAAATAAGCATGGAATATCAAGAATTCATCACCTAAATCATTCTTGTGTCAACAATTTCAAGTCACTTGAAGCTTTGGCAGAAAATCTAGAAAAATCCGTCTGAACTGGAATTCCATGAAGAGCGCAAAACTCTGGACACCAGCACATTTCCGGGAAATTGAAGGGATCCAGGAAAATCTAGTCGGGCAAGAAAATCCCGAGGTCGATAGAAAACCTAAAAATCGACCATCCAACACGAATTCGCTCAAATTGACTGAAGGTCACAAATTTGAGGACACTGGGCACAAAAATTGTTTAACACGAACTTCTTACAAATATTCTTTGAATCATAGGCTCAATCGAAAGCAAATCAAGATGAAATGCCGACGCCCTAGGCATGAAACCCTAGATTTTAACCATGAATGCATAGGGCAAGCCATGAAATGCCCAAACACACAAGAATTCAAACTCCAAGCAGGACCATAACGTTTTAAAGCACAACAGGATTGAACATCCCAACTTAGGAGAACACAAATGATAAAGCAAAATGGCATAAAGCTTCAAAAATTGACCAAACTCGAAAACCCGACGACCAAACATAAATCCCAAAAAATCCTACCCAGGCGGAATTCTGCGAAGGCTAGAAATCTCTGAACTACAGCATGAAATAGGCCGAGCTTGAATTCGAGCGCAATCTGGGAAAATCCGGATGGGGCGGACAATCCCGAACTGGCTCAAAAACCTGAACAACAACATTGAAACCGAAGTTTGAAAGATGTCTAGGAAAATTTGGATGGACCGAAAAATCCTTAACCAGGGTAAAAACCCGAACTTCGCCCAAAACATAAGATTTTCAATATGCAACTTGGGGAAAACACTTGGGCAAGCAAGATAAACATATTAAGCACATGCCAAGGCAAAACAAAACCTAAAAATCGAAGGGGAAAAACACAAAGAGCAAAAGAAAAAAGAGGGTCCCATTTTAATCAAATTTAAAATGGGGTGGTTATGCAAGACATAACAATTGGCGACTCGGCTGGGAAAATGGTTTAACCATTTTCAAGAAACTGAGGGATTCAGTTACCCAGAACTCCTAGTTTATGGACATCACAATTCCAGCTGGGTCAGTTTCAGTAAACAAGGTTGAACTAGAATCTCAAATGTAAATCAACACTGGCTACCCTTGAATCTATGTGTGTGCTTGATGATGCATCACCCTTTTACAAAGTTTTCCTCATCTTTTAACAATTATGCGCAGGATTTGAACTACATGAGTTGATTCCCTTTAACTGTTGTGCAATGATATCTTGAGCATTGCTCCGCTGCCAGTCAAGCATCCATAGCTCCGATGGAGATACCTCTAGTTTTCTCACAGCATTGCTCTACTACCAGTCAGGCATCCATAGCCCCGGTAGAGATACTGGAATCACCCATTCAGTATTGAGTTCCCTTTTCTTAGATAGTTCTCTTTTTTTTTTCATTCAATTCCTTCTCAATATGTCAGATGTCCAACATCTGTATTGGGTTGAAAACTACCATGGACCTCATAACAGCATCTGGTGAGCCAGATTTTTCACTTAAATCTTGCAACACCATTGTCCTAAGACAAATATACCATTACAAAAGGAGATGTTTCTAATGGTTTGTGACAATTCAATCATAGTTAGTGAAGATTGCTTACTTTACACCTTGTTCTCAATGACTTTCCACAACTCTCATTGACAATGGACATAAAACAATGAATTTAGAACAAAATCATGCAATTAGAAAACCTGAAAATATCTAAACCAACTTCTCTCCTAATAACCAAAGTATACTTCAGATAACAACCCCCTTACTCAATTGAATAAAATGAAGGTCCCTACAAAAAAAAAAGGAACAAAACGAACGAAACAACAAACTAATTAATTATATACATCCCAACAAAATACCAGACCTTTTACAACCCAAAATAATGTTTGAGAAACTGTCCATTGACAGGCAATGGAACAGGTTCTCCTGTTAAACTACTCAGTCGGAAAGCATTTTCTCCTAGGATTTCAACAATTTGATAGGGACCCAACCAGATCTTATCAAACTTCTGGTGGTCACCCTTCTTTTCATTGGCTTTATCCCACAGTAAGAAAAGGTCTGATATCCTAAAAGCCTTGACTTTGGCTCTTTTGTCAAACCAGCGTTTGACAATAGCTTGGTGCCTAAAGAATTGTTGCAAAGCAACATCTCTCTGCTCTTCTAATTTCAACAAGCTAGTTAACCTTACTTCAATCCTATCATCACTAGAGTAAAATTCCTACATAAATTTTGGGACAGGTATTTGCAAGTGAATAGGGAACACATACTCTTGGCCATACACTAGCTTAAACGGTGAAGTCTTCAACACAACCTTGATCCTAGTCCTATCTACCCATAACGCAAATCTCAACTGGGTATGCCAGTCTCTAGGATTGTTTTCTAACAGTTTTTTAATTACTCATAGGAGATTTTGATTAGTTGATTTTGCAACTCCATTTCCTTGTGGATAATAGTTTGAAGAATACTTTAAAATAATCCTATGATCATAAGCCCATGAAATGAACTCGGCAGAAGAAAAGACAGGACCATTGTCATATACCAGTGCAAAGGGTACTCCAAACCTGGTTGTGATGCATTCAGTGAGGAACTTGATTACTACCTTTGTTGTGCTATTCTTGCAAGGTATAGCTTATGTCCATCTCGTGCAATAATCTGTGGCAGTCAAAATGAATTTATGTCCTGCAGAACAATTTGGGTTAATTACCTCAATAAAATCAAGTGCCCATTGGGCAAATGGCCTTACCTCATAAACAGGTTGCAATGACATGGCTGGATGATGCTCTCTTGATGCAGAAGTTTGACATATATTACATGTCCTTACATGTTGGTGGGCATCCTTAAACACACACGGCCAATAATAACCAGATCTAAGGATCTGATGTGCTAAAGAATCCGCAGAACCATGACCCGTGCCATGTTTCCCATGAAATTCAGTAATTATGGGCTTAGCTTCTTGTTGATCAAGGCATCGTAGATAAACCCCCTCAAATTTTTTTTTGTATAACAATCCTCCTTTGAGCATATAATGAGAGTTTTTCATTCTTAGTGCTCTCCTCTGAGTTGTATTCATTCCCTTTGGGCACTGATTATTAAGCATGAAATAAATAATATCGGCATACCAAGAGTCATTAGAAAATGACTATGTTGTGTACTGCTGACAAGTAATGTTCTTACCAACATCCGCCATTGCTTTAGACAGACCTTGACCTCAGACAAGTTTCATAGGGTGAATCTCTAGATAGAACTCCTACAAAATAGCCATCCATTTCCCCCTTCATTCTCCCAACTCGCTCTGCATAAGTAGAGACTTCATAGCAGCATTAGGAACCACAACAATGATCTAAATTCGAAGGATATAATGCCTGAACTTCTTGACAACTCTAACCAACTCAAAAGCTTATTTCTCAAGAGGTGGGTACTTGAATTCAACATTCTTAAACAAAGAGCTCATGAAGGCAATTGGCCTTTCATCCCCCTCCTCTCTTCATTGTGTCAGGACAGCTGCACATGAGTGTTCAAAAGCAAAAGAATAAATATAAAATGGCTTCAAGTAGTCAGGACTAGTGAGGACTAGTACCTCTAAAATGGATTGCTTAACTTGAGAAAAAGTAGCCTTTGCCTCATTACTCCATTCTATTCTAGCATCTTTCTTCATCGTTTTGTTCAAAGGTTTAACAATTTCTGCAAAACTTGTGATAAACTTCCTCACAAAGTTGATCTTTCTGAAGAAAGATCTCATCTCCTTCTTACTTCCTAGCATGGTTAACTTCATAATAGATTCAACTCGGTCTAGATCTATCGATATCCCTCTTTCTGAGATTATGTGTCCCAAAAGTTTCCCTTCAGAAACCCCAAACACACACTTTTTAGGATTCAGAGAAACACCATATTGGATACATCTTTCAAGAACTTTAGCCAAGTCTGCAGCATGGTTTAGTCTATCTTTAGAGAATACTGTCAGGTCATCCATATAAATGATGATGCACTTACCAATCAAATCTTTGAACGCTACATCCATTACATGCTGAAAGGTTGCTCCAGCGTTTATCAAACCAAATGGCATCCTCCTGTAAGCAAATGTTCCCCACTTAGTAGTGAAGGATGTCTTCATTCTTTCTTCATAATTAACAATCACTTGATTATACCCAGAATAACCATCCAGGAACGGCATCATTTGAGACCCATTGACAGTTTGCGAGACTTTTTCCAGAGAAGGGAGTGGGTAGTTGTTTTTTTTTTAAGCTTTATTTAGATTCCTGAAATCTACACATAGCCTGATCTCCCCATTCTTTTTACGAACTGGAACCAAGTTAGCCACCTATGTTGAATGTCGTACAAGGAAGATTATTCTTGTAGAAAACAATTTCTAAACTTCCTTAAAGATCAGTGGTTCAATCAGGGCGTTGATAGGATGTTGTTTCTGTCGAAATGGTCTAGCTTCAGGCTTCAAAGGAATAGTATGAGTTATCACATAAGTATCAAATATTTTTAGATCTTCATACCCCCAAGCTATTGCAGCAATATCTTTCTTCAATGACCTCAATATATCTTCTCTGATTGCTTCAGGGCAGGCTTTCCCTATGTAAACATTTCTTTCAAGGCCAGAGTTAGCTAAGTTAATAGTTTCATATTCACCTCCCTTATCTTCGGTTGATACCTTTTCTCGAGCCCTTGGATATGAATCAATTTTTTTTTCTAAGGCCACCATTCCCTTAGGAATGCTATTACTTTTTAAATTGAGGACACCTTATGTATTGCAGTCTTTGGGGTTCCAGTCTCCTTGATCTCTGTCAGAATCATCGATGATCTGTCCTTCGAAAACATTTGAGCTTGCTAGAAAAGCAAGGATATGTCGATCATCGTCGAAGATTTGAAAGTTCCTAACATTATCAGGGACATCCAAGGTGGATATCAATTCTATTGAGAATCTCTTGAGCTTGGAGCCTTGCATGGGCTCCAGGGTACTTGTGGCAATGACTAATGAATCAACTATTTGATTCTCCTCTCTAGGGATTAAACTAATCCCAAAAACATCAAAGTCTTCAATCAAGTTCCACAGCCAATTTCTATAAGCTGCCAGCCTTTTATTGTGACATGTGTATTAGCTATGTACTTGCTTGATAATCACTTCTGAATCTTCTTTAACCATCAAGGAAGTAACTTTCTTCTGATGTGCGAACATCATTCCCCGAGCTAATGCTTCATATTCTGCTATATTGTTAGTGCATCCAAACTGTAACCTATAAGAAGCAAAAAATATTTTCCCTTTTGGGCTGGTTAACTCAATTCCAGCACCACACCCTATTTTAGATTTGGATCCATCAAATGTGAGAGTCCATAGCTGATTATGAGTTGGGGTTGATCTCTTTTAGCTTGTTGTGGGTGCTTGGATAAGATGAACCATAGGTGGGGTCACTTGATCTTTTGCATTAGATATTGGGAATGGGTGTTCAATAGGTTCATCAGGTGCAATATCCAATTCCCGCTCAGATATATCATGTAATGCTAGGATATCTTTCTGACAATTATCTGTATCTTTGATTAACCCCTTGGGTTTTGGTATACTTGTGAGTGCAGGGGTATCAAAGAAACCCTGGGGTTGTTCAACATAACTATGTTGGTCTGACATTATGACCGGGGTAAGTTCAGTTTGAGGAGGGACTTCCTTTGAAGGTATATTATCCTTGGTTAACATTATTGCATTTTTGGCTTTAAATGAGAAGTGATCTGAAATGGTCTCAAGGTGACTTGGGCTAGTTTCTTCAGTTTGGAAAACATGATTTAGAACACTGATGCAGGGATGGAAAATCAATTCTGAATGATTTTGGTAGTGCATCCTGCACCAATTTGGGAGGAGAAGACTCCACAAATTGATATCTTCCCCTAAGACCAGCTGATCCTGTTGCAGCTTCCTAATCAATACCTGTTGATTTACACTAGTCATGGGATCAATGAATTCTTGTATTGACAAATCATTAGAATCAAGAACCGAAAGAGTCAGAATTTCCTCTCTTTTATAAACCCTTATCTCGGTTTCAAAATAAGCTACCTTGTTGGGATAGTCATACTCAGTGATGATATATTTGAGGTGAGGTTCACTCTCAATCCTAATCTGCGTAGGCATCCCCCTCCATGGTAGCCACATATGTGAAAAGTCGAGGGAGAGATATCCCCCTATACTCTTCATTAGATCTATGCTCAAAAGTATACCATAAGTCTCAGGAATGTCTACTACCTGAATATCCATATTGGTTAGAATCCTAGGGTCAGACCCTACTTGTACATGTATATTTCTCAATTCTCCAACTACATTAACCTCTATTTTATCAAGTTGGATGACCTTCTTGTTTGTTTGGACAAGATTCAATCCCAATTTCTTGCATACAGAAAATGGCATAACATTGTCAGAAGCCCCTAAATCTAGTAGACAATTGTGCAGATTCTTCCCACAGATTCTCAAACTTAAAAGAAATGGTGGGGTCCCTACCTTGTTTCTGAACAAAGCTACATTCATGTCCACAGCAGGTGCCACCTTGGTTTTCCCTTTTGATTTATCAGCTTCTTCCAAAGCTTTCAACATAATATCTCATTGGGAAGGGCACCATTTTAGGATGTCAAAGTATGATAAAGAGGTTTTTTTTTTTCTGCATCTCAGAAACAATATCAAATTCTGTGTTATAACTTTCATTATATTTGAAAACACCAGATGAATTACCTTTGCTAGGGAAGTCAGGCGAACCCTTCGATGGAGGAGGGTTGTTATCAGCACTATGATTCAAAGGCACCATGTGGTTAGGTGGTGTTGATGTAGTGAACGGGCCCTTATTCTGGTTTCTTAGGAAGTGTCCTCCTTTTGTCTGAAAGGCTTGGGCATCATACACATCTGTCTCTAGTTCATTCTCATTCTGCATTAGTGTTGTTCTTTCAGCACACACGCCCTATTTAGAAATGGGGACCCTCTTTTTCTTTCACCTTTCCAGGTTGTTTTTTGTCGTTGCCTCATTTTGCGTGCCCCATTTTGGTGTCCCGGGTGGTCAGTATACCTCCAAAAGTCTCATCTAAAGTTGACCGCGTCTCTCCCCCTTCAATTTTGTCAGGTCCTGGTGCCTTGAGGAGTCTCCCTGGCAGTTTGCCTCTGCCAGCGGACTCGGGTCCTCCCGGGCCTGACCCTTCGGGTTTCCCTTTCTAGGTTTCCCTATCGTGTTCGTCGTCCCAAACGGCGGATAGCTTCCGCCTTCCCGGGCCCCGGGCCCCAGCATCCTGATCTCCGTCCGTTGAATTTTGTTAAGTTTTGGCTGCCCCCAGGTTCCCCAGGCCCGAGCCTCTGAACTTCCGCTTCTGGGGTTCCGTGGGGGTCTCGTCGTTCCTGACGGCGGACCTCCGGCGGACCTCCACCTTCCAGGCCCTGACCTCCCCTTTGTCGTCGGTGATTTTTGAGCTGAACTTTTCAGGCAGCCGCCGCCTCGCATCCTTCCGGCTTTCGGGCCTCGGACTTCCCACCGCCGTCCGTGGATTCGAATTCACCAACCCAATTGCTCGTTGTACCTGCATTTAATGTGGCCATTAATGGCGATGGAGGTATAAATAACTTGCCCAAACTCGTCATTCTCACTTGTCAGTGTTGCAGAGAAGGATCAAAGAACTTGCCAGAGGAGCCCATCGTCTTCGTCAACTGTCGCCCTTGCACCTATTACCTTCACTTGCCGACCGTTAGTGGATCCCACACCTCTCCGCATCGAGTTTTTGAGGTAGGTTTTCCGTCCACCCTCCCGAACAATGTTTTCATGATTTTTAAAGCTTAAAATGAACAATAACAATTAAAAGGACATTTGAATGATGAAACATGACATAACGAACAAAACCCATGTCTTAAAAACTTGAGAAAACCCTCGAAGGTACTCTCATGATCAATCCAGAGCTTCACTTCGGCATCGCTGTTCTTCGCGCAGGGGCATTCATGCCCTCCGGGCCCGAGTTCCCTCTTGGCAGTCAAAAATTGCAAACAATGAAAATTTCTAAATGACAATTTGACCCTTCGGGCCCGGATCTTCGGACCTCCGTCCTTCCCCCATCGTTGAGACTGAAAGCTTGAACATAAATTTGATCGGCGTTTTGAATCTTCGGGTCTAAGCCACAGACTTCCGTGTTCGAAAGTCCGCGAAGATGCTGCTGTATCAAACAGTGAAGGGGTCCTGTCCGCCCGGTCCTCGGGTCCCGCCTGGCAAGTCGCCGTCGAATCTTTACTTTTACCAAACATTCTCTGGCTCCCCAGGTCTCGGTCTTCAGACTTATGCCCCCGGGATTCCGCATGGTCTTTGCCGTTGCGAACAACAAATGCTTGGCATCCTTCCACCTCCCGGGCCCCGGGCTTCCATGCGTCGCTGAGAATTCGACGTTAACTCCAAACGTCCTCGACCGCGCCAGGCTCCGCCTTCCAGGACTCCATCCTTCCTCTTCTGTTCCGGAAGGGAAAATCGTGTTCGTCTTCCCGACCCCTGGGCTCTAGGCGTCTTGTCGCTGTGAAAACTCAAAATCAAAATCCAACGTCCGACGCTGATGCCGAGTCCGGTCCTCTATTTTGTGGTCAGTGAGACATTGTGGGTTCGCTGAGACATTACATCGATGAAGGATTTCTTGCTGATGTGCATTTTTTGCCATCGGTCAGCAAGACAAAAGATCTCGCCAAGACATCTATCTGCCGCAAGGAATCTCTTGCCAATGTACTTGTTTGTTCTACGGTGGTCGACAAGACTTAAGGAAGTCGGCGAGACCTCACGCCGAAGGAAAAAGCCTTCTGCCGATTTGCCTTCCCCCTGCCGCCGGTCAATGAGACATGAAACGCTTGCCATGACTTCACTCTGATGACTGATGTCTCGCCGATCGGGTATCTGCAAGAGAATTCCATCCACTCGATTGAAAACTGAAAATGGATTGACAGCTTTTTCCCTTCTCGGGTTTGGTTCGCCGGGCTGACTTCTTCGGACTTCCGCTCGACGATGGTCGTCCCAGACGGCGAAGGCACGATGGCATCCCGCTCGCTTGGGCCTGAACACTTTAAACTGCGAAACTGAAAACCAAGCAACCACCCTTGGACCCTCCGAGTCCCAAACCTCGGAACTCCTCCCTCGGAACTCCGTTCCCGCTCAGACGTTCCAAACGGCCAACCCTGGACGACTTTCCGGCCTTGTACCTCCGGATGCTCCTAAATCAATCCAAATCACGTCAAATTTGAAATATGATCTCGACCCATGTGCTTGAATTTGGTCCTCTTTGTTATGATCCCTTTGAATCATCAAAGTTTGGTCGAGAAAGACCTCCTGGATCACTCTGCCTCATTTGCCATTTCAAAACAACATTCCTACCAGGGAAGTTTGGCCCTTCGGGCTTGGACTGTCCCAGAGCCCTCAATCAAAAGACCAATAACATCGGGAGATAAAAGTATCATGTTATGCATGATAGATTATTTAAAATTGATTTCATCTTTGGGATTTCAACTAACATGAATATTCTTGTGATCAATTGTATTGACTACGCATTTGCTTGCAGAATATATGGAATCGGGTGCGGGACCTTCGGGGGTAGCCGTCGAAAAGGATAAAGGAAAGAAGTCAGAAAAAACTCCTCGAGGAAGAGAAGACAAGGACCAAATGAAATACCAGTTCTAGGGTGAACCCCTGCACTCAAAGGTTGCCATGGATTGGAAAGAAATCACCGACACTAATATCGGCCATATCGATATTGACGAGTTCAAACAAAGGGTCAAGGTCAACCCAATGACCAAAATGCAAGGCTTATCAGACAAAGCGGAATAGCAAAGGCAACAGGCTTTCATCCATCTCTTGTAGCCCCGGAGCTCATCATGGCCTATTGGCAGGCATATCAACCAGATACAAGAACAATTATTGATAGGGATGGAAACATTCTCGCCGATATGTCGACTAAAGGGATCACAGAGACCTTTCATATTCCCACCTTCGCCAAAATGGAAACACCTACCATTGAGGAGTGCCAGGCGGCGTGGGATGATAACCCTATAGGCTGTAAGAAGTTAATAAATCAGCATTAGCTCAAGAAAAAGCGGGGCAGCGCCACGAAGGTTCCTAACGAACTCTTCCGCAATGATTTCTACGAAGACTACCACGATTTGGTCACAATGCTAAGCAGGGTTATCCTTCAGGGGAATGAAGATGTTACCACAAAGACCTCATTCTATTGGGGAGGTATAATAAGTGACTGCTTTCATGAGCAGTTCCTCAACATGAAGAAAAGCTCCAAATTCTATATGACTTCATACCTCGTCTACTCCTTGGCGGATCAGAGGCAATACAACGGGTTGTTCGTGGCACCCGATGAAGATCAGGGTCGAAAACTGAAACCCTATGACAGGTATCCCCAACTCCAATACCGAAACTTCAAGAGGGAGTATTGTAGAGTGAATGACGCCTTCATCAGCCACATCATTAGAATGATTGCCAGGGATTTTGAAAGAAGGGTTTCCCATAGTGCTCAGGCCTTCCTGAAGCAATATGCCTTCCTCTTCATCCAATACTCAAAGTTCACATACATTTGTGCCCAAGGCTTCACCAAGAGGCCAAACAATTTACCTCGGTACCCCAATGACCGAATCATCTTATTGGAGCTTTCTCGGCAGCTCCAGCACATACAGGCGATCTTTAGTGGCAAACACATAGTAGGGATCTCTTATCCCATGACTCTCTGCCAGGGAATGTATAAACTACAAACTTCCCAATGCATTGGTAACTCTGAGAAAGAACTGAAGGATTACCATTTTCACTTGCACACTGCTCGCCTGCAAATGGACCCATATGGGCACGTAAGGAAGGCACTAGGATAGGGGTTCACTCCTCTGCACCACATTGAAGACTTTTGGGGGGATTGTTAGGATGATAAAAAGGTATGTGCAAGGCACTATATGTGGATGACTACGCATTTTGTAAGAAAGGTGTAGCCTTTTCCCATACTGGACCAAGTCGAGGAAGACGAGAGCACCATAATGGACCCTAGGTACCCCGCAGTCACCAATTTGCCAATACCAACAATTGACTGGGACGAGCAGGAGGTCGATGACCTCAATATTATAACCAAGCCAATCTTGGCTCATACCAAAAAGTGGGTTGGTGGACGGGTGGCCCGATTAAAACAACAAGGGGTGGTCCTAACGTATAAAAGACTCAAGAGTGAAACAAGTGCCACAGAAGACGTTGCTGCCACCACGTCAACGGGCGGGACTTCCAAGTCTCCTCCAGTTACCAGATCCAAGAAGAGGAAAAAGACAAAAATGGAGCAGTCTCCTAACCCCAAGGTTTATACAAGGAAGGATTCGAGGGGCTCACCTTCTAAGAGGCTTAAGCAAACAGAAGGCACCACGGAGTAGCCCTTAATCCGAGAAGAAGAAGTAAAAGATGTTGATCAAATCAAACCTGTTTTGGCTCTCCCTGCTTTGGCTGCCCCATCATCTACCTCTCTGGCTATGGTCGCCACATCCCCGCCGGTAGTGGACATCTCTGTCCATCTTGCCCCTTTGCCCCCGACCGAGCTTGTGATTGCAATTGACTCCTCCTCTGCCGTGACTACTCCTCCTTCCTTCGCTACCATGTCGCCCACCACGTCACTCCCGTTACCTATAGTGGTTGCACCAATACCCGCATCCACTTTGCCTGAGGCCTTCTCCAGACATATGTAGAATCTCTCCCCCGAGCTCTCCTAGATCCTTATGGATCCCACTCTTCAGGCGCCCCTTGCACAAGTCCTCGCTACTACTCAGCCTTCACAACCGCCGACAGGGCCACCGACTATGGAAGCCACCATGTTAATCTCTGAGGAGTGGGAGAGGCGAGAACAAGAGGCCTCAAAGCCCTTTGAAGAAGAGGCCGATGAATACCACAAGCACCCAGAATATGAACATCGCGCTATTGACAGGGTGGCCTACGAAGAAGAAGGAACTGGTTCCTCAGAGAGTGGGGATGAGGAGGATGGTGCGGGTGGTAGGATCATCGTGCAAACTTTCGATGATGATCTTGAAGAGGAGATGGCCCGACAGTTGAAGGGTACTGAAAAGAGGGAAGAAGGGTCACCTTTTGGAGGAAAGGGACACCAACAAGAAGATAGTTCGGGGAGAGATGAACGGAGGGTGAGGCTCCAGCTATCAAGAGCATCGAAATTGAGCAACCCAAGGAACACAAACTTGAAGACGAGCAAACCAAGGAGATAGAGAAGGAAGAAAGTCCCCAACAGCTATTATCTACCAAGCTTCCTATCAAGTGCCTCGTGTTCGTCCAGGACTCCGATGATGAAGAAGGAGATGTTGCTAAAAGGGAAAAAGGGTCCCCCAAGGGTGGGGAAATTGAGGTCTCAACCAAGGAAGGTAAAGGTGATCATGAATCGCCTAAAGGAAAGGCCACTATGCCTAAGTGGCTTGAAAGACAGTTTGAGAAGAAAACTCTCGCGCCAAGGGACCCAAGAGCAAAGTTGGAGGCCATCTTGACTCGAGCACAGGTTACAACTAGAAAAGAGAAAAGGCCTAAGGTCAGATCCAAGGTAATGATGTACACCTCTAGGTCTCGAGCTGTGGAAATAGCCATGCCTGTGGTAGGTCAGGAAGGGATAACTTACAACATCTCCACCATGGATCTAGGAACCATCACTAGAGAATAGAAGGTAGGGCATCTTGAGGAGTCGGTGGCTATGGTGGTGCATCTGATAAAATAAGACAAGATTTCAAAAGATGAAATCAAAGCATAGGTGGCTGCTTTAACAGATTATATCCAACAATGGTCTTCGGTGGATGACCTGCCTACCACGTCCACAACTGCACCCCAACTACTGTCCAAAGAACAAATCGATAAGATGGAGAGAAGAAAGCACTTGGAAAAGACTACAGAGGGCTAGTTCTAGCAAGTCTTGTATGTCGGGAACATGGGAATTAGTTGGGCTGTGCGAACAACCAACAAATTCTTAGATTTGCAAAAATCTTTGGAAG
The DNA here is from genome assembly GCA_007258455.2 of Sequoia sempervirens. NCBI lineage: Eukaryota > Viridiplantae > Streptophyta > Pinopsida > Cupressales > Cupressaceae > Sequoia > Sequoia sempervirens. The sequence continues at coordinate 82,551,137 of VDFB02353493.1, read as the reverse complement.
GCACAAGGAAGTTCTGCACCGACTTTCCTGCGGCATACGACTCCACATTTCCTAAGATCGAAGCTATCCTTCAATTACCAAAAGCCACATGGGAAAAGGAGCTTGCGTTCAACAAGGACGATCACTGGTTGATGGATGTGTGGCGGCGGGACTTTGATAACAAGAAGGAAAGGTTGGAGCAAATAATGAGCACAATGGATCCGGACATAGAATGGATCAAGGAGATTAGGGCGGAGTGTGCTCGTTATCTCAAGTTGATGACGAAGTATGATATGCCCGCAGTACAAATGGATCCAGGAAAAGTGAAACCTTACTTCCAGAAGAGGATGGAGGACGAGATGTCTAGTGAAATAACGGTGGAATTCATGAGTTTTGCTGCCTGTGCCTTCGACCAATCAGAGCTGTTCAGGGATCAAGGTACAAAGTATGATGAGGACTGGAAGAAGCTAGAAGATAATGCAAAAGAATGGAGCTACCAAACGCTGTGATACGAGATTATTGAGGTGGACAAACTCCAGCCAGTCATCTTGAAGTTCATGGAATATACAACATCGAAGAAGCAGAAGGACAACATCGATAGGGAAATGGACAAAATGTAATTTTAAATTGTAATCTATTAAGGGTTGGTGAAACCCTATTTTGTAATGAATCTTGGCCATATAATGAAAATTAATCTTGGCCATTCATTTAACTTTTGGGGCACTATAAATAGGGCTCTCCTCTCATTTGTAAAGAGAGTTGAGTAGTTGTAAAGACATGTTGCAGAAATTTACAATGAAAATACATTGACTTGGTGCATTTTCTGAGTTTCTTCACATGTTACTTGATTCAACCTCTATTGTTAGATGCTTAACTTAGATTTTATTGTTGTTCTAGTTAGCCATATTCTTGCTTTGATAGATTTTAGAAATATTGTTCTGTGGTTGTGTAAATTCCTACGGTGTAGATGCCTTTTTAGTCCATACTTTTTGTTGTTTGTTGATGGTAGATAGCTGTGTAAAGTTAGTTTGGGCTTAAATTCAAAGCTGCTCCACACTTTCATCTTTGTTCATGCATGCATATGGTGAATGAAAGATGAAACATTTGCAGACCTTAGAAGATAGCACAAATTCCATGAGACTGTGAGATTTCTGGTTAAGTGGATATTGTTTCCAAGAAGCTGTCCATTGCAGGAACTCCATTATCACTGTTCACGCTTAGTTGCGATCAAGAACCTTCTCTCTTCCCTGCCCTTTTTCCTTTTTTTTTAATAAGTACCTTAGGAAAGGTTCATTGCACATTGTAAAGCTAAATCCAATGATAAAAATGGAGTTCAAGACTGTTGTTTGAACCTACAGCAAATGCACAACAACTTCATCTTAGGAACTCCATTTCAAGACCCAACTTCCCATGCTTTGTAACTCATCCTGTAAGTCCGCCTTGTGATTCCAGCAAAATCACATCAAACAACTGAGATATCCCAAGCACTATCAAGACTTGACATTAGAGACCTTGGGATAGTGTCCTACAATTTGATTATGGAGGATTGTCTTTCAAGAGAGGTAGTGCACCTACGCGCGTGTTGAAGTGCATAAAAAACACATCAACAATTAGGAATGAATGTTCTTCTTCAAAGAGGTCATAAGCCATTGTTGTATCCACTGAGCCACCTCCTTTATTTGAATTCCCTTGGAATGTTTGGGCATCTTCTTGTGCCATCTTCACAACCTTCTCCATTTTAGGATAGTTCACCTCAGAATGAGTTGCAGTATCATGCACCTGCACCAGTTAGTCATAAAATTGAGGTCAGCCACATTTGAAGTATGTGGCCTGTCCTCATTAGCTTGATAATTGTGAGAAACTCCACCATTATTTGGCCCTGTGTTCCATTGTCTGTTGTTATTAGGCCTCTGGTTATATCCTCTATTCTGATTTTGATAGCCTTGGTTAGGGAAGTTTTGGCCTTGATAATTCCTCTGGCTGTGATTGTTGTTGTTCTAATAATTACCTTGATTATTATTATTCTGATTAGGGTAATTACCTTGATTAGCATAATTACCTTGGTTCTGAGAGGGGTTCAGTTTAAGCTGAGCCATGTCATTTGTGACTTGAGATAGAGTTTTCTTTAGGGTCTCCACCTCGTTTGTGAGTTGAATTGTCCTTTCACTCTCAACATTCTTAGCAACAGGTGGCTGACCGACAAGATTTGGTATTCCAGCTTGATTATGATGACCATGTGGACTGTGATGAGCCTGTGATTGTTGAGAGAAGTCAGGAGCTCCATTGGCAAAGAATGGAATAGGAGATTGAGTCTGCAACTCAGACATAGGTCCATAATGAGAAGGAGACATCCCTGGGATAGTATTGAATAAAGGGGTTGGGTTAGGCACTGATACCCCATAGAAGGAAAACCTCCTCCCAAGTTCCCTTGTTGAGAGCTAGTTTGTTGTTGCAGCTTGATGGCTAGATGATAAACTTTAGACAGAGAATCAATATCTTGGTTGATAAGTCCTTTGTAGGAACAAGCCAAGCAAAGGGTCTATAACTCTAAAATATGCCTGAATGGCACTATTCTCAAAAACTAGATAGGGGTCCTACAATCTCCTATACATTCGTTGAAACCTTGTATTAAACAAGGGCAGTGATTCACATGGCTCCTTCCTAATGGTAGCAAATTGATGGAACAAAATGGCTGGATCCACATAAACTTTGAACTAATTGATGAAAGCATTCTCCAGATCTGTCCAGCTCAGAATAGAACCTTGTGGAAGATTTAGGTACCAGTTGTATGCCATATCCCCTAAGGAATAAGGGAACAACCTACAAACCACATCATGGTGAGCTATCTGGGCTCTGGTACAAGCATCCTTAAAAGCTTGTATGTGCTCTTCAACACTCCTTGATTCACCATGAATGTATTTGGGACAAAATTTCTTAGGATTCTTAGGCATATCATGAAAGCCTCCAGGAATAGTCCCCAATGGAGAGGGATTATTCACAAAAAATTCCATTGGTGGCGGTGGTGGAGGTTGAGCCAGCTGTTGGATGGACCGAACCAGCTGTAATGGCAATTGAGGTGGATTTGGTGGTGGATTCACGGGTATCAACTGGGGTATTGGTGAAAAGCCTGGTGGAGTGAGTGGAGTTGACAAGGGTGGTAGAATGGTTGCCCTGTGAATCTCGTGTCTCGTTGGGGTCTCGAGTTCTATCAAAGGTGGTGGGTTTTCAGTTGATCGAAGAACTCTATGAGACCTCTCTAGTGAGAAAGACCCAATGTTATTCAGTTTGCTCTTTTGACCCTCCTTCTAGCGCCAGTTCCTATTGAGGTGCCAAGTTGACCCACAACATGCAGGTAAGATAAAAGTAAAAGTATCTCACCTCTTCTGAAAGAGATAATCAGTAATCAAACTGATCACCTCCCAAGGTCTTTGATTGTTGGTTCATAACGTTGTTGTTTTACGAAGTGGTCAATATGGCTGTAATATTCAAGGGGCCTACTAGTTTTGAGCTTCTGGATTGTTGCAAGATCAAACATCTATCTAAACCTAGTTTAAATGATGGTTTTAAAGAAATAGAAAAAGACAGATCAAGGTTTTTCAAACTGAAAATAATGTTGATTCATTCAACTAATCAGACTTGTTACCTTCCTAGGAATTCCTAAACTAGAACTGTAAAACAAAATTAACTTGTAATTAATACAAAGTTTCATTCATTCACAGTGAAAACTTTAACAGTAGATTGCAAATCATCATTCAAACAAAACATAAGATAAAATTTCATTCCTTGAAAGCTTTTCAAATCAAAATGATTAACCCAAAATGAATACCATTCTAGAGCATAATATAAAGAAGGTTTAAATTTGGCTGCTCCTAGTGTCAATGAAACAGATAAGTACCATTTACAAATTTGACAAGACCACCAGTGTACAGAAACCCATGTCTTCAAATTATCTCCATCTATGCTAAGAAAATCAGGAAGATACATCACCTCCTCCTCTTGCTGAACTGCAAAAAAAATGTCTAACTTACTAAAAAAAACCTAACTTGCTTTTTCGATATCCCATCCTCTACCTTCTGAATCCCCAACTTGCTAACTAATTCACTAACTTTGTTTCTAACCTGTCTAAATTTTCTCTTCACCCTCACAAAAGAGGCAAAAATGCCATATTTATAAAACCCGCCAGATGTGTCGGCACAATTAGGGTTTACAATAAGTCAGTCACAAAACAAGTCGGCCCTATAAGAGTTCAAAACAAAGTCAAACATGCATTAAATGCAAGGGCACCGACCAGATCGACCCAAGATCTCCCCCATAACTTGGACCAAAACGCGTGAAGAAGAGGCAAAGCGAAACAATGAGGAAACACAACATTCGATGCAGGTTTGCATTAACTGCTTCCCCCACTTTGCCCATACCTTGCTCCATTTTGGCCTTCGTCATCAAGAACGTCCTCTGCAAGCCATTCGCAAGTGGCATAGGCGAAACCCTAGTTCGCCATTCAATAACGTTAATATCATTCTTTAGCTACCCCATCATATTGTCCCGGTCTCTTGTTGGATTGATATTCATTCATATTTGCACTATAGGTCACTGCATCATCCAGCTAGTACCCAACTACTGTATCCCATGATAGCCTTAGTTTTTTGTAGCAGGGTGTTCATATTCATAACTAAAACCTTGAACTAGACTGACGTCATCTCGCCCTCAAGAATCCTACTCTTTTCGTCCAACTTCATTTTTTTTCTGCTTCAGATATGGATGATCCCTTTGTGTCCTTTAACCTCTCCAGCCACCATCGTCCTGCCAGGCTCAACCTACATTCATCAAACACCAATGTGAGAATCCAAATGTTGACAACATTTTCATCCAAGTGTTAGTTTAAAATCATGATAAAACCATTAAATTAGCCATTAAGCATCAACACTGGATCTGTAGGCATCCTTTTAAAATCTGCACATACTTAACTTCAAACAAGGGTTAGTACCTACAAATCTCTCAAGAACACCCCTATGAAATACCTTGTAGATGCTTCCAAATGCAATACATGACAAAAGAAAACTAAAAGCATTATGAAAACAACAACAATTACCTATTCCATAGTGGATTGGTGTCACATGTGCAAGTGACCCTTTCCCAATCCTTGATCAAAGCTTAAGATGATGCAAATGCAAATAGGATGAAGAGCAAGATGAGTTCTCAAACCAAGAGAGTAACCTTGCATAAAAGTTGTAGATGGATGAATGAAGATTAAGGCCTTCTTTTATATATTTTCTTGATGAGAGATTGTCCAAATGGGTGAATGTGGGACTAAAGATCCATCAATGAGAATAGGCCACTTGTCAAGTGGTGATAGGCCAATGGATGTGCAAAATTTGGGAAGTGTGCCCATGAGAGGGAGAATTTGAATTCAAATTTGGCAATAAATTTAGAGAGGGGGACAAGAAAAAGAGCAATAAATGCAATGTTGGAGGGACAAATCAACTTGTCATGATTTTCAAATTTGAGGGCCATGTTGAGTGAAAATGAGAGTTTTAATAAATCAATAAATTGATTTATTTGTGCAAGTGGAGATATCTAGAGGATGCAAGTGGGTGGGTTAGGTTAGGCTAATTAGGATTAGGTGAGTTTTACTTTTAGGACTTTGATATTTGATTTATTTGAATTAGAAAATGATGGAATATGATATTGGATTTGATTTAAATGGATGTTTGATTTATTAAAAGATTGATGATAATGTTTATTTGATTTTAAATAAATGACCTTAGGAGATGAGATTGCCTAATGAATGGATGGAAGTGAACCTGATTAATTGATGAATGGACCTAATGTGCAATCTAGTTTAGTTAATGAATGAACTTGATTGAATGCACAATGTTAATTTTGCATGTCTACAGGATCATCAAAATGAACATAAGCAACATACAACAGTGAAATTCATCAAGTTAAAGCAAGATATGTTTAAGCATTCATCATTAGATTCATCAATTTTATCCAATTTCTTAAATTCCACAAATCATAGCAAAGAATTTGGAAAAATCTAGCTGGACCAGAATTCCACGGATGACCCAGAACTTTGCACTTCGAAAAATTGAAGGAAACTGGGAAAATCCGGCCAGATCGGAGAATCCCGAAGCAAGCATAAGGTTCACCAATAGATCATTTGAATGAAGAGTGAATTCATATAACATTGTGAAATTCATCAAAATAAGCATGGAATATCAAGCATTCATCACCTAAATCATTCCTGTGTCAACAATTTCAAGTCACTTGAAGCTTTAGCAGAAAATCCAAAAAAATCCGTCCATACTGGAATTCTGTGAAGAGCACAAAACTTTGGACACCAACACATTTCTGGGAAACTGAAGGGATCCGGGAAAATCCGGTCGGGCAAGAAAATCTCGAGGTCGACAGAAAACCCAAAAATCAACCATCCAACACGAATTCGCTCAAATTGACCGAAGGTCACAAATTTGAGGACCCTGGGCATGAAAATCGTTTAACACGAGCCTCTTACAGATCTTCTTCAAATCCTAGGCTCAATCAAAAGCAAATCAAGATGAAATGGCGATGCCCTAGGCATGAAACCCTAGATTTTAACCATGAACGCATAGGGAAAGCCATGAAATGCCCAAACACACAGGATTTCAAACTCCAAGCAGGACCATAACACTTTAAAGCACAACAAGATTGAACATCCCAATTTAGGAGAACACAAATGATAAAGAAAAATGGCATAGAGCTCCAAAAATTGACCAAACTCAGAAACCCGACGGCCAGATGGAAATCCAAAAAAATCTGACCTAGGCGAAATTCTGTGAATGCCAAAAATCTTCGAACTACAGCGTGAAATAGGCTGAGCCAGAATTCGAGCGCACTCCGAGAAAATCCGAATGGGGCAGATAATCCCGAACTGGTCAAAAACCTGAACAACAACATTGAAACCAGAGTTTGAAAGAAGTCTGGGAAAATCCGAACGGACTGGAAGATCCCGAACCAGGGTAAAAACCTGAACTTCGCCCAAAACATAAGATTTTCAATATGCAACTTGGGGAAAACACTTGGGCAAGCAAGATAAACATATTAAGCACATGCCAAGGCAAAGCAAAACCTCAAAATTGAAGGGGGCAAAACACAAAGAGCGAAAGCAAATAGAGGGTCCCATTTTAATCAAATTTAAAATGGGTTGGTTATGCAAAGCATAACACTTCCTTGCCATAGAAACTATAAGGTTTACCTGATTTCTTCTTTGTCTTGGAGGAAGACTCACCAGGCTTAGAATATTTATCATGCTTGGGAGTGGAATGTGGTTTTTGTTTTAACTATAAAGGTGGCTTGGAGGGATTCTCACTACTTGATGAATCTATCTTAGAATTATGTTTCTTCTTTTGTTTTCCCTTAGATGGTTGTGCTACTAATGCATGGTTTTTCAAACCCGAAAGAGCATCTAACTAAACCAACTTTGACTATTCCTATGTCAAATTCTCACAGAAAACCTCAAAGGTAGGCATAGTAAAATCATTACCCAACACATTCATGGTAGAGTAAAATGTGGAAGAGAAGACCTGAAATGGGCCTCTAAGCTTAGACAATATTAGGAAATGCACTTTGTTAGTTTTATTCTTCCCATGATACTACAAAAGTGATCTAAGGGACTTAAATTTCACCAAGAAATCATCAATGGAGGAGAAAGAATCGAATACCAAAGAAGTCAACTCTTCCTCAATTTGAAGTTGAAACTCATTAATGGTGCCAAAAAGATCATTGAACTTCACCACATAGCCTTAGGAGTGGTGTAAGACTCAAGATGAAACAAGAGAATGTCTAAAACATGTAGTGAAATTAGTCCCATAGCCTCATCCATCTTGTTCCTATGTTGAAGTATCTCAATTTGACAAGTCAATGGTGGTTGAACTTCATCCAAAGTGGACCATAAACCCTTAGACATGAGCAATCTGGTCATATGAGCTTTCCAGATATGATGATTGTGTGGCATAAGACGTTCAACTAAAGAGGTATTCGCCATGGTGTTTAAGGCTTTTAAAATAATGTTTGGGAAGTTTTTGTTATTCTCTAATGTATATAGATATGAAAAGCAAGAAAAATACCCCCAGAACAAGAAAAACCAAACCCCAATGCAACTTTGAGAGTGGAAAAGTGAAAAAAAAATCACTTCATACAATTATCTATGTACTTGGTGAATATTCTATAAAAATATGATGTAGATATATTAGAGAACTAAAGAGCCTTTTCAATGCCTATTTTTTCATAAAAAATAAAGTATGTATGCTCGATTTATGGCCCCAAAAGCGTAGAAAAGAAGATCTAACTTCAACTAACTGTAGAAAATTTATGAGGTAGAATTAGGAAAAAATACCTACATCACTAGATCGGGCTCAAAACTAGCTTTCTAATGATTTTTTAAAAAAAATGGACACACTATGCCCAAGTTACACTTGATTTACCAAAATTTGCCCAGTTTGTCTTGAAATGCAAATAGGGGCTAAAAAATAAGTCCCTAGTCGTATTGGCAACTAGGGGGCTAGAAATCGGGCACTAAAGGTAGAGCCCTCAGCTCAAGTTCACTGTTGTGAATAGGATGGGCCTTACTGTTGGCATAGAAATGTAGATGGGTGGTGGGTAGTAGAACATGGGCGGCATTGCTCATCCAACGACTACCTAGAGGAGTTCTAGTGGTCAGTTAAAAATCGTCGATAAAATTTATCGACAAGTTATGATCAGTAAAAAAGAAGACATTAACTATGACATCACTAGTGTGAATGCATATGCAGGTGTTGATGAAATTCATACAGAGACGTCAAAAAAATTAATACCCACTGCTACAATTTATTTGTTAGAACTAAAAAAAACCTGTGATTTTTTTTGTCACCGTAATAGTGATGGAATACAGGGCACTACATACAGGTCCTTACAAGGTACCTATCCATACAATTGTACAAATTTTTTGTCGCCTCAAACCCTGTGTCAAAAAAATTTCCTTAAAAAAAAAATTCAATATTCACAAAAGGATAGTCGATCTTTAGGTTTTCAACTACTCTAGATGTAATGGAAAGGTCCATCTCCCTCTAGGATGCACCAAAAAATTCTCTCAAGAATAGATCCCTAAAATTTTGAACAAAAAGTTGTAGATCTGGAGCTCCAGTACCATGTTGAAGTTACAAATTCAACTCCATAGTACCCATAAATCACTTGCTAGAAATTACCTATCATGAAAGAGAAGATCAAAAGCATAATAGTTCTCAATGTAACCAGAGAATGTATTGATGCAAAATAATCTTGAATGAATAATTACAATGAGAGATCAATCCTTATGAAAAGGAGATAGAAACACTAGATTTAAAATCCTAGGAGAGAATTAAATTAGCCCATGACAAGTGTCACTATCCTATGTAATGAGACAACATAAGCCAATTTAATAATGCCAATTTTTTTTCTTAAGTTTAGCTTAATTGAATAAAGAAAAGGGGACCTAATTAATTAATTAATTAGGTAATTAATTTATCACTCTAATAATTGTTGCTAATTCTCCTACTTCCTCTAGAAAGAAAAAAGGTTTCTTTTGTGTACCCTCCTCTAATCTCTATTTTTATGATGATTTTGGATCTTCTTGGTCCACATCCCCATATGTTACCCTTGAGGACTCCCATGTCAAATCTCCTATTTCTTGCAACATCTTTGTTATCCCCCCTCCCTCTCCTTGGAAGGAGGATTTTCCTACTCAGGTCACAACTAAATATCCTTCGTCCTCTCAAAACCCTTGTAAGAATTATGTTTCTTTGTGCGAAAAAGTTAATGATCTGTGCAAAGCTACAAACATCTAAAATAACATTCTCAAATGGCATCTTGCATATTTTTTTTATGGCCAATAGAAACAAGATCCAAACTTTGAAGTATTTTGTTCTCAAGAAGGCTAGGGATTGGCTTGGAGAGGAGGTTTATGCAGAGCAATGGGAGATGATGAAAGGTATGGCTAAGAATTTTGACAAATGGCTCAAGCTAGAAAATGATGTTGGGGTCTTAAAGGAGGCTATTGGGTTGATGGATGATTGCATAAATTTGAAAAGGGAGGTTGCTAGTCTTCAAAGAACTAGGATAAAATTTTATTTAATTTGTAGGAAATTATTGATTATAACAAAGAGACTGTTAAGAACATGGTAGTGACCATTCTGGTTTTTCAATAGGAGTTAGAGAAAAATCGTGCTAAGAGAGCAAGGGATGAATCTCATTTAACATCCTCTTCTAGCTCATGTTTCTTTTATTTTTTTGTTGTTTCACTCCTTGTGAGACCCCTCTTTATCACCTCTATGGTTTTTTTTGTAATGGGTTCAAGCCCTTCCCACTTTATCTCATCAAAACTAATTAATGACAATTAATTAGTTAATAGAATGTGATGATACAGTGCAATTAATTAATTAATTAAAAACTATGATAATGAAGCATTTTTCCATTTTCATGGAGATAAGGAATGAATACACAATTTTGCATGGCTTTGAAGAATAAGGTATGAGATCTTATTGATAGCAACACAGTTCATGTTGAAGGTTTCAATGATGGTAGAAATCATTTGGTTGCTCATCAAAACCAAAACTTGCAAATCTATACCATCCCATTCATTAGTAATGCCAATAATTTTTATGCATAAAATTCAATTGTCATGGACCATGGTACTTAAGATGATTATTATGTTTATTCACAAGTGCATAGATGCTATGATATGCTTGTTGGGATGGAATATACTAATAACATAACTTCTTCCTCTAGATCTATACCATTGATTTCATTTTCAAATGAGAAAAAGACTAATACATATTATGGTCCATTATATGTAAGCAAGTCTCTTGTAGCATATTCATCTACTAAATTTCTTATTAAAATCACCTTAAAATTTAATGTATTCACTAAAGAGTTCTTATAATAATCATGTATGCAATAATCATATATGTATTCAGGAGTTTGGTTAAAATGAAAGATGGCAAGTTTTTTATTATGGGTAAAGTAGGTTTTGATGGGGCCCCAAAACCCAGTACAAACAATTTTGAAGGGATCTGCAACCCTATCCAAAGCAAGAAAGTTGCAAATAGAAAATAATCAACAAATCATCAACAACCACACAACAATAGCCATCAGAGATCAACAAGACAACTCAGACTACACACAACTAACAAGAAACGAAGGGACCTTAACCCCAAACAACCAAGTTTTGATGACAGTAACCACCTGAAATAGTCAGGCAACAATGCAGCTATGCTACAACAAACCATCTACTCAATAACAACAACACTGATCCCATCAAATCCAAACTCCCCACCTCAATAGGGAAGCTAGAGAGAACAACAAAACACTGATAATCATCCACCTCCTTACAACTCCATCCCACTTGAAAAGCCAACCCAATCTCCTCCTCAATGGGAGATGGCTCCCCTCTAATGGAGAGGAAAAAATAGAAATCCTTACCACCAAAGCCAATACTCTCTTGCACACGTGAGTTCCACCTCAATAGAAACAAGCAATAAAGAAGAGAACTTCTCGCCAAGTCTACAACAACCAACTCCACCTCAAAAGGAGAGGGATTCACCTCAGAAGGAACAATCTTCACCTCCATAGAAGACACCATCTGTAGAACTTGGAAGAAAGAAAGAACTTTGATAGAAAGGATAGTCACATCCTCCTTTGGCAAGGTAAGATACTAGAGCTTGAAATAAGAGACAACCATTAGCATTAAACACAACCACATTTGAGTCTTCAGAATAAACCTTTGTAATAGCTCAACAACAACAACATCATCTTTCTTATGAAGCAAATACAACTAGGTTTTCCAAAACAACATTGAACTCCTCCCAGCCAACAACACACTAACAAAAAAAGGGTAGATAACTCCCCCATAGGGACCTTCAATAAGAGGACAAAAAGACAGACCACCTCCAAACAACAAAGGGGCCAAAAGAGACTAGATCCCAACATCCTGAAGGGCTTCAAAGACCACAAGGGGATAAACCTCCCCCCTTAAACAAAATGAACAACTGGGTTAGAAGATAAAACAAAAAGTTCAACCTGACCAACAGTCAACAGCCTCAAACCTGGACAAAATCCAACACCAACCAATCAATACCCAAGGTCTTTAACAATATGTTGGTAGCCACTAGAAAAAGAAAAAAACCCTTTAAGCAAAAACAATATCCTAAAACCTACGAGAGAGCTTGAGCAGAAAGGAAAGGATCCACTAAATCAAGTGAAAAAGAGATCCAGAATACCAAACCTCACCCACATAGCCAACCTCACATGTGGCGGCCCAAACAGAGAGATGAAAAGCAAGAGGAGCCTTCTCAACACCAAGGGTGTAGCACCAAATAGACCGAAGGAGCACAAAGATAGCACCCTTAACATGGAAGGACGCCCCAAAGAAGCAACAAGAACCAAGCTGAAAGCAATCTAGAAGAGCTTTCTCCTGAGAGGAACACTAACCAAAAAAAATAGAGCCTCATAACCTCTAGACGATGCCCCACTCACAGACCCCATGCAAGTCAAGAAGATAAGCCAAAAATAGGGCTCTTGCAAGCCAAAAAAAAGTAGTAACGCTAGAACAATAGTAACAAGCAGAGGAAAAAGGAATAAAAGAGGAAAAGTTTCAATAGCCAAATGCAAAAACCAACCTCTAGCTCCCTGCCAAAGACTACTCTGCACCAGAAAAGGAGAAGCCTCATGAACCACACCAAGAAACAACCCAAGTGATGCCAAAGGAAATTCAAACAACAATCCAATTGATGCTAAAGCAAAATTAGTTGTACTAGCAGGCAAAGGATCGCCATCATCTTCTTCAGAATTGACCTCTCCATCATTAACAGATTTTAAAACTCCCACGCTACACCGATTCCCGATCCTCTCCATTCACTCTCCCAAAGATGGCATGTTAGTAGGGACTATGAGATTCATTATCTTAGTTTTGAAGGTGTGCCTAAATAAGGATTACTAATTTTCATATCATACCTTCTAATATATTTCAAGTTTCACTTGGGGAATTATTACAAAGCATAATGGAAATTCATACCATCCATTTTACACTAATGTGTTAAGTTAATGCATGACGACAAGGTAATTAAATTTGATAGAGCATTTTATAAACCATTGCATGATATGAATCACTTCCCATTGGCTACTCTTGTAAAGCATCCCAGGAAACTCTCTTATGAATGGATATATGATCTACATGACATAAAAAAGTTGTATAATAAAGAATAATAGAGAGAAAACGTGGATAAGAATCAAGAATTCAATTTCCAAGGAACCCTTTTGACAACCTATTTTTGATTTTTCTTCCTCTCCATTAATACAACAAGAAGAAATCCATCTCTTAATATATTTCTCTCTACTCTATTAAATGCACACTCTATTATCGAAGTTTACTCAAGAAAAAGTGTTGTTGTATTGCATTGGCATCTCCATACTATAAAATTTTTTCTTTGTGACTCAATTAATAATGTTAAGCAAGTATCCATTCCTGTTTTGATAATGGTACAAGATCTCTTTCCATATCATTTCTCTCTATTCTCTTTGGAAATTTTTTTGGTGACCACCACGTTTTATCCAATACCATATACACACATTTATCAATCTTTGTAGACCTAGGATTTAATTTCAAAGATTGATTTCAATATTATGATCTTATTCCTAGATGCACTTAGGCTAAGTGAACACACACATTTTCCAATTTTTAATTTGATTTCTTGTGGAGGTTGAAAGACCAAACTAGGGGCTTGACCTTTCTTGGTGAGGTCCCAAATGTCCCCAACTATTTTTCTTATTCTAACTATGGGTATTTGGAAGACTAAAATTGAACAAAGGTTTCATTATCTCTCTTCTATTTTTCTTGTGATTTATATTTCTTATTTTAAAATACATAAATTAAATTGATTTCCTAGTGATCTTGTGTATCCTAAAATTCCCAGTTTGTTTCTTTTGTTATCCTTATATCCTATTGCAAGGTAATATCATGAAGTTGTGTCACACTTTTATAAAGGAATCAACCAACACTAATCCAAATTTTTAACTTGAATCACTAAAAACTGACATATATGTTTTGAATTTTGAAACGATGTAAATTAATACAATATTTATTTTTTAGTGTATTTTATGTTTGTATTTTTTTAAAATTAAAAAAATATTTGAATATAGTTTTTTGTAAAATTAACACTATAATTTAGTTGTTGATAAAACATTGCTCTTTATATAGTAAATTTTATTTTTTTCTTTCAATTTTTTGTGCATGTATTTACAAGTTAAATCTTTAGTGCATGTATTTATTTTTTCCCAATTTCAATAATACACTTTTCAAATAAATATTAAAATGTGATTGTGTATTGAAAACACAACTATTTTCATGGGATGCACCTTTTGTCTTAACTATTTATCCAAAAATGAAAAAAATTATACTATCTTGACATAGAATCTTTTATCTAATGCACCCTATTTTTTTATTTTTTTTAATAAATTATAGTATTTTTTATTTATAAAATAATCAACCTTATATTTTGGTGCTCTTAACCTACTTTTAGTAAAAGAAAATTACAAAAATAATTAGAATATTAAGAACTATGTATATTTGAAAATAAAACTTATAGATCTACAAATGGGTATTTTTATATTTAAAAAAATATTATTTACATGAATAAGAGTTGTTGATACATAAAGTTTTTTGAACATTTTTTTTGGAAAATTGGCCTCAATGTGGTGCTACATATGCATTTAGTGAAAACCTTTATTTGAAAAATTTGTGGTCATATCGAACTTAGCTATAATGAATCTAGCTAGATCACATGTTTGATCAAAATTGAGTTTTAATTAGGTGGGAGGTTGGGTGGGCTCCCCCTCCCTCCTTTCTTTATCTCATCTCCGCATTGACGTGTTAGGAGGGCCAGTTGGGAGTTGAGGTGGCGGAAAGGAAAGGGCCAAGGGGGATGTAGAAGAGTGTGACTAGGAGGCTGGTCACGTGATGGAGGTGACAATTCCCTTCCCAGAGCTCGAGGATGCCGTAGGCATCATTTCCTGGAGGCCGTTAAATACAGGTTAAACGTGACACGTTTGGAGGGTAGTCATTAGCAAGGATGGCGCGAGCTAGTACCTAGCAGTAATTGAACTCTAATGTTTAAGTGGGCAGTTTATCTCCTTTATTTTATTCATCTGTGTTGTTTATATCGGTTAGTGGCGATTTTAGTGGTAGACTCTATTTGTTCTGGCGGTAGCGTTCATGGCGAAGAGTTCTTGTTTTGTCATTGAAGTCTCTGTGGATGGCATGGCGAAGTTTGGGGCAGACACGCCAATCTCTCTGAAATCTTCGGCTAGACAAGCCTCCTTCAAAGAAATAAAAGACCAATGGCTGAAGCGGATTCTCACAAACAAGGACCCGTTAGTCTTGGTGGTGACAAAAATGATCCTGGGAGCTGGTCATTTGGCTAACAAGGAGTTCAAAAGGGACAACCTTCACATCTCTTCTTAGTTTTTGGCCTCTCTTCTGGACAATGGTGAGTCTAAGGCCGAGGCCAAATTGCTGCTGGTTAAGATGTTTCGAAAGGATCTGGTGGGTGGTGTAAATGAGGTGTTGAGTTTTGTTGTGGAGGGCAGAGGTGTTCCAAGGCCGAGTGACTTGAGCGGTCCAACGTTGAGCAAACATAGGATGGTGGCGGCGATGGCCATCGAATTCCTGAAGAAATTCTTCGGCTTGATGGCTATGGGTGGTGTCGAGTGGGTAAAAGTCTTTGAAGAATTCACTATTTTAAATAACTTTCTGTGAATGTCTTTATGTATATGTTGGTTCTGGTAATTTTTAGAGTTTATTTCTATGGTCCAATGGCATTTTCTAGTCTCGGGGTTTGTAATTTTAGTCTCTTAATGGCTATTTTGTGAATTTTGGGTGCTTGGGACTTGGTTGTTCATGGTCGGGGCCAAACCTTTCTGGCCTTTTGGGTTGATAGATGGATTTGGTGGCTGGGTGGTGGATTCTAGAAGGATGGGTTTCCTGTTTTTGGTTGGCTGGGTTTCTCGTTTTGGCCGTCTTCAGGGTGGTTTTCTGGTATAGGTGGTTGGGTTGGGTTTGCTGGTAATTAATGGCGGAAGCATTTCCTATGTTTGCAGACATTTGTACTCTCTTTTTCTAATATATAAATCAAACTTGCGTATCAAAAAAAAAAAGAGTTTTAATTAGAAATATTGAAATTCATTTGTGCTAATAAGTTGGTTGAAAGTGACACAACTTTGTACTTTTACCTTGCATGAGTGAGTTCAAAATCTAGTGAAAATTTTAAATTTTGAAACTTTTCTAAATGAAAACATAATATTGGGATGATTATTTTTAAGAAGGAAAGCAATGCATTGTGTGGACATTCATGCATCACAATAATTTCTTAGACAATACACTTATATTTTGGTCATAGTTTTCTCTCTTATTGTTTCTGATTAGAGATAAAAAAATGAGTTTTGAAGGGGCCCAAAACCCTTTACAAAAGAAAGCAACTAAAACTAAAGAAAACTACAATAAGTATATATCAACCCATATGCAATGAACCAATAGCAAAAAGTCAACCAAAAAGGAGGAACCCAACCAACAACACTACATGTTTTTCAGAATATCAACCACCTCCACATCGCTTGCTGTAGCCTTCTGAGCATCATCTAAGACATTAGACAATTCTTTTCTAGGAGCCCCAGCCCGAGCCTTAGTCTTGTTTCTAGTTCTAGCACCAGGCGCATCCGTGTTCACCTCAATAATCAAAACATTATTCTTATCCCAACCTTTATCAACGGATACCTCCTCCTCCATCAACTTGTCACCAACACCAATCTCTTCAGCATGAGCAATTTCTTTGCAATTCTTGGAACTAACATAAGGAGAGGTAATACCAACAGGCTCAAAGTTAACAATAGACTTAGTCACCTCCCCACCCTTGACCACACTAGCACAAATTTTCTCCAATTGATCCTCAAGGGTGAGAACTCTACCTTCCAGATTTTGTTTCATCTTAAGAGTTTCCTTTGCCACAATATTCAAGGAATTAAATAATTCATCAATTTGGTTTTGAACAGAGGACTCTTCAACCTTACTCATCACACCTCTAACTTTGACATTTTTCATATTAAGTTCATGAAAAAACCATTTGAACAATTTGAACAAAACAATGGAACCCTCTCTAGTAGTTCCTAAAACATCAGAGATATCTTCCCTGTCAAAATTAAAAACCCCCTTCCCAGCAACATCTTCCTCCTCAGAGGAGCTTACCTTATCCTGACTGACAGAGACTTCCTTACCTTTCCCAACAACAACCGACACCTTGATTTTACGGATGGAATTCATAATCTCCTTAGCCACAACCTTTCTTTTCTTCAACCGCTCCAGGTCCAGAGCCGGGGTATCCACAACATCATGTCTGCTAGCAACCACAACCTTACCTTTCTGTTGCAAATCCGAGTTCACAACCGGGGAATCATCAACATCCTATTCTCCCATGATCATGAGAGGAGAGACCCTCTCTAGCATTTGACTCGCAGACCTTAGAACCCTTTTCTTCTTACTTCCATCCTCCAGCTCCTTCTTCTACTTAGTCACAGGGGGCAGCGACAACGCCTCACCATACAAATCATTCTTCTCCTTCATGCCAATACTTGGAAAATTAACAGCCACCTCATCACTGTGAGTCTCATAACCCTTAATAGGGCACGAATCACCTTTCTTAGACTTTCCCACAATAGGGGGTTGTGGACCCACCTCCATAGATGTAAGAGAGTCTGAGACAAAGTCCACATCCACCTCAGAATCCAACTCCTTTTCCAAAATAAGTTTTCTCTTCTTCCCTTTTTTACTAGTCGTCTCCCCTTCTGAGATAGTCTCGTACTCCTTCGCAGGCTTGGCCTGCTTACCCTTTGGGGTAGTAATCAACTTAGCCACCTCAAAAGATTTAGCATATTAAAAAATTAAAAGGATTAACCCCACATGCAGAACAAGATTTTTGGGGTTTTTCTTATGGTCTTTAAGACTAGAATCCAATGACGCTAGGAGATAATAGGGAAAGGAAATCCTTTTCTTGTGGTGGAAATGATTAAGCATAAGGAAGTGGTAAGCATTTACCACAGAGAAGCATCCTTCCATGATGATATAATGCATGAGTTCCTCGGCCACATCTCCCCACAACGCCTTGAGAGAGCTCCTCTGGTAACCCCCACTCTTCACAGTCTTCAAGTCATTAAATTCATCCCCCTTGAAGAAGATTTGCATAGCAGTTTGCGACTCCTTATCTCTAAAGACTTTCATACCATATGTGGGAAAACCAATGATATTTTCTATAAAGTATTCATTCACATCAAACTCCATCTCGCCCAACTTCAACACCCTATTATTCCATGCTTTTGCAAACAATGTCATAGTCTGTGGATTGTTACCATTTAATCGTTCCAGGTAAGGAGTTAACCCTTCTTTCTCTAACACCTGCCAAACCTTTGACTTCTTCTTGAAATTTTTTCAAGAGAAGGGCTCTGTGTGGTTCTTATCACCACTCATGTCTACAGAATTTGTAGAGTCTAAAATCTTGAGAGCTCTAAACATAGTGAGAAGAAACTTTAGGAAGACAATGCAAGGAATGCCCAGAATTCGGGTGAAAACATAATTACTATAGGATAGAATTATGATCCTAGAGTTTCGTTCCCTACTGATATTAGCTACCATACCATTAGCTCAATTCAAATATGGCTTACCATCCCTCCACATAATCATAGGCCACGTGAAGATAGTCATGCATGTCGCAAGCCATAATAAGTCCTTAAGCAAATTAAATTTGGCAATCATGATTAATACTTGTTATTGCCTCTATAGGGAGGGGGTCATTCAAACCCCATTCCCTAACACCTCTTACTCCAATATTAGCGAAGACATCCACTAATCCGTTGCCCTCTCTCAAAATATGAGAGATGTAATATTCATCAAAAGAATTAAGAATATCAATAGAGTCCCTAATCAGAGCATCAATAGTCCATGAAGGGGTAACACAAAATTTCAAATTATTGATGATATTAAGAGAATCACCCTCCAGCCAAAATTTCTTATAGCCTTTGACTTGAGCTAGCTTAAGACCATGATAGGCTACAGCCGCTTTTGCATAGTGGTTTGTCTGGATTCCCAAAGGGAGCGCCATAGCATAGACAAGCCTACCATTAGAATTTCTGATCACTCCCCCACAACTTGCAAGTCTAAGATTTCCTTTAGTAGCTCCATCAAATTTAACCTTCACCCAGCCATCCAGAGGAGCTTTCCAAACAACATCTTCCCTAGAGGTTTTCCCTTTAGTCACTGGGAGGGTTATATCATAGGGAAACTTCCACTTTTGTGCTATATAGATATCATAGAGGCTAAGATTAATCTTTGACCCATTGTGAAAAGTGATCCCAGACACAAAATTTTCTTTAATAGCCGCACATGTTTTAAAGGCCACAGAGATAGCAGGGAGGGCAGAATTCCTAAAAATTATGTTATTGCACTCAAGCCAAACACCCCAAGCAATGTGAGGAAGAGAAAGAGACCACAAAATCAAAAGAGTAGGATTGGATGAAGGGCCAACCCATTGAGACCAAAAATATTTGATTGAAGCAAGAAAAACCCCACTTAGGTTCCAAAGAGAGAGCACATGGGTCCACACCATTCTAACAAATATGCAACCAATCAGCAAATGGCAAGCACTTTCTACTTCCTCTTCACAAAGAAAGCACCTGTTAGTGTATAGGAGTGAATTTTCACCCCTTATGCAAATTCCCATTTTTTCCTTCTCCACTTTAGAAAACCAAGTTCGAAGGTTTAATTCCACATAAGCCCGCTACTTGCATCTCACTTAGCACCTGTTTTGAGCGTCGGTGGAGGCGTTTTTGTCGGGGACACTCGCGCGACACGCTTACGTCATTGGTAGATTCCTACAGCTAAACCTATAGAGGCATTACACTTCTCATTGGGAGTCAAGTTGTAATGCCCTCTTCGGCCGACCAACCCAAATATGGCTATTTTTCTTCATCTCTCCTTCATATTCACTCGTTCAACAAGCATTTCATCCTCTAAGAATTCAATTTATCTTCTACAATCACTCTACAAGCTTCAACACACTCTTTTGCATCCACTTCAAGCATTCTAGCAGCACCTTTGCACCTCATTTCAACAAATACATCACTCCATCACTTCGGTAGAGCAAGTTGGGGACAAACACCATTGCAATAGAGGCTCAAGTACTCTCATTTTCTCCTCCAAGCAACCTTGAGTGCTCTTGGTGGAGGTAGTAAGCTTCCCTTTCCTCTCCTTTATCACTTGGTTGAGTAAGCACCCTTACTGTTTTGTAGTGCTTTAGTGTTCTTTACTATATTGTCTTCTTTATCTTGCTTTCTTGGTTGTTTGTGGAGGTGGAAACACCTAAACTGGGGTCTAACTAAGGTAGGCCCCTATATAGCCACCCAACATTTTCCTCTTTCTGTGTGTAGGTGTATGTGCTTTGCGGAGCTAGCTGGTGAATAGGCTCTTCTATGAAATCATCTTCGTCACCCTAGCTCTAGTATATTTTCTTTATCACATTCATTTGTACTTCTTGTATTTCATAGTGTTGTTTTGCTCTTTTAGAAGTCACTAGCTAGGCTACTAGCTTGTTTTCTAATAGTTCACGTTGTAATTTTGGTCCTTTGGTCATACAGACGCTAGCGCACCTGAGAGACGCCAGCGCATTGCATTGTCGTCTCAAAACTGCACTTTCATCCTCAGACAAAGAGTTATTCGAGATACAGTGTTGAGCTCAAAAACTAGGTTGCCTATCCTCATTTTGAACCTTAGGATTGCAAAGTGGTTGCAGGAATTTATAGTCCTCATCATTCTCATCCTCATATCCTAACACCCCATTTAGCTGAGGTAAGTTACGGCAGCCTTCTGCATCTTGGCCCTCCATGACCTGGGGCCTTGCACATGGTGGTCCCTCTCTCTTATAGTTAGGCATCACAAAACCTCTTTTGATGAAATTATCAGTTGTTAATATCTTATTCTGGAAAAATAGCCAAAATAAAACATTAACCTTAGGAATCAATCTAGAGGACCAAACAGAGGTCCAAAAAGGAGTAGGACCAACAAAGGAATCATTCATATGAAAATATGAGGCAACAGAGAAGTTACCATTAGAAGAAGACTTCCAAACAAATTTATCATTAGAAGGGAGAGAAGGAATATGAACCAATGAAAGGGCCTTAAAAAGATCCTCCAGTCCTGGGTCAACCTCGTGTAGCCTTTTCCAACAACCACCCTCGATATAATCAACAACAAATTTGCCAAACCTCTGCACACATAGCTCCATGAAAGTTTGAGCCCATGGCTCATCTTTAAGAGGCCTATTTCCAAACCAGCCGTCTTCCCAAAACAAAATATTTCTACCATTTCCCATTTGCCAAAAAAGACCCTTGGACATTAGCCTACGAGCCTTAACCATAAAATTTCAAAGAGAAAAACTAGACGGGGGGGAAAAGTCATGAGATAAGAACCCCCTTATACAATTAGCACCATGTAAGTATTTGCTCCAAGCAATTTTTGCCCATTCACTCTTAGCCAACATAAGGTTCCACAACTGTTTTCCAAGAAGGGCAATATTAAAACTCTCTAATTTTGCGGATTCCAAGACCACCAACCTTTTTGGGTCTACAGACATCATTCCAAGCAACCAAATGAATTCTTCTCTTATCCTCAACACTGAACCAAAGGAATTTTTTTTCTGAATTCCTTCCAATTTATCCACAAATTTCCTAGGCATAAGGAGAAGAATAAGAGCATAAACAGGAAGATTCTAAAAAGTAGATTTAATCAGCTGCATTTTCCCATCTTGGCTCAACAACACACCCTTCCAACCAACCAATTTAGAATTAAATTTATCAATCAAACCATGCCAAAAAGGTTCAGGAACATTAGAGCACAAGAGAAGCCCTAAGTAAGACGCAAGGAGTTCCCCAATCCGACACTACAAGATTCTAGCAATTTTAGTCTCCCTATGAACCTGAGTGTTGAAAACGAAAATAACACTCTTAGGTAAGCTAACCTTCTGCCCTGAAGCAGCCTCATACTTTTGTAAAATAAGCTTCATAGCCTTAGCCTCCTTTATAGATGATTTTCCAAGCATAAGAGAATCATCCACAAACTATTGATGGGAGCAGATAAGATTGTTGGAAGAGGGGGCTAACCCAGACATAACACCAGTGTTAATAAATCTTTGGATGATATGACCCAAAGATTCCACCATGATAATAAACAAAAAAGGAGATATAGGATCTCCTTGCCTTAGTCCCCTAGAGCAATCAAAGAGAGGTGAAGGAGATCCATTGATAAGGATAGTGTAGAACCCCAATCCTAGACCTGCACAAACACAACAAATAAACACAATGTTAGATAAAATGCAAGTGAGA
The DNA here is from genome assembly GCA_007258455.2 of Sequoia sempervirens. Classification (NCBI taxonomy): domain Eukaryota; kingdom Viridiplantae; phylum Streptophyta; class Pinopsida; order Cupressales; family Cupressaceae; genus Sequoia; species Sequoia sempervirens. The sequence continues at coordinate 82,528,694 of VDFB02353493.1, read as the reverse complement.
ATCAAGATTCCCCATGAAATTCATTTGCAAAGCTCAAATAGGAAAGGAAATTAAGAAAATGAATCAAGAAAGTAATGAAATCCTATTTTAAGATGCAAACTCTCAATCCCATGGGGGAATTGGTGCCAATTTGATGTGAAAATTGGCCCTTTCCCAACTCCTTTGATGCAATGTTGATGAGTGATCCACTTTATTGAAGATTCAATTGAGCTCCATGATGAAAAATCTAGATAACCTAGCTAAGACCTTGATAAAATTGACAGAAATAGATATGCTTAAGGATGAAGTTGAGTATAGTAGACTTGCTCAAATTATGGATGATAAAAATGAGAGAAGACTCTTATTTATATAAAGACAAGATGGAGGAATGAGCAAAATGAAGTAGTGTGGGATCATTCAATATCCAATAGGCAAGTGCCACTTGTCAAGATGTTCATGAATGGAGGAAGATTGAGCACATTTTGATGAATGTGCACAATAAATGAAATTAGGTGGAATTTGAAAATTATGAAATGACATGTTAGAGGGAAAAAGAATGAATTAAATGCCACTTGGCTCAATGCACAAGGACATGTAAGAGGGAATGAATGTCTTGTTGGAAGGACAAATCCACTTGGATAGATTTTCAAACTTGGAGGAATATTCCCCTAAAGATGCCAAGTTGAAAGAAAATAGGGATTTAATAAATCCATTAAATGTATTTTCATGTGCAAGTGGCAAAATCTAAAGAAATTGGATGATTAGAATTAAATTTATCAGAGTTTAATTAATTTAATAAGGGATTAGATGATGTGACTATTTGATTTAGATCAAAGCTGAGAGGAAAATGATTTAGATTTAATTAAATAAGGATTTGATTTATTTAATCAGAGAGGATGATGATGTTAGATTAAATCAAATAAGGTTTAATTTATTTAATTCAATAAGATGACTTTAGAGATTTAATCAAATAAAATGAATTATTTAATTAAATAGAGACCAGAGGATTAATTAAATAACATTGGTTTATTTAATTAATGAGATAGGATGAATTAATCAAATAAATGATGATTTATTTAATTAAGGGACAGAGAGTGATGATTTAGTTAAGAAGATGATTCAAGACGAAATAATGTTAGTAATCAGGATCAAGTGTTATTGGTACATTTTCTGTGTCTACATTTTGCCCCTCTTTGAAGCAAAGTACTTGTTGCGTTGTTTCAAAGAATAAACTGTCTCAATCAAAATTCAAAAAAATTCTAATTTTCAAAATTGCCCCACTGTTGCCTCGGCAGACGAATTATGCTAACATACTGCCCCCTCAAGAGATCAGATGAAAATTTGGATTTTTGGGTGATGTCGCGAAAAACGAGGATAAGGTGCCTAACGGGTCCAAAAAGGCTATGTGATGCCAAAAAATGAGACAAAATGCAAAAAAATGGTGCAAAATGGCCCTCGATTTGGCGAAAACGGGATCAGGGGATCAAAACCCTAGCTGGACAGCTAAACAGGGTAAAAAAACCCTAATTTTCAGGCTTAAATAGGCCTTGAGGGGCCATTTCCAATTCATTTGCACATTCAGCCATTTGAGATTTTGCATTTTTGAGCTCTAATCCCTTCGCGAGATGGTGCAACGACAACTTCCCTGACACATTTCGGATCGAGTATGCACACAGCAGAGGCTACCTAGCACTGGAACACCAGTGAGTCAACTTGACCCAACCTTATTTTTTGATTTTCGTGCACATTTATTAGCTTAGAAATTAGGTCCTTTAGTAGTGGTCTAGTTTAGCGCCACTTGAAAGTCCTTTTCGGCACCACGCGACCTCAAACTATGCCGCAGTTTAGAGTTTGGATTCAAACTCCAAAATGGGCCGCATATGAAAAGTGTGTCGCGGCGGGCCTCTTTGGCAATTAGGGTTTTTCATTAAATTGAGTCGCGCCTCAAACTGCGATGCCGTGACAAAGTTTGAGAGTTTAGGGCCTATAGCGGTGCAGTTTGGAACTTTCAAACTATGCCACACCCACAAATAGTGATGCGCAAGCTATTTGGAGGTATGCCGAGACAAATCAGGATCACGATTTTTGATGAATTTTAATGTGGTGGCTTTCCTAATGCAGGAGGAGGCGATGATACTTCATTCACGCGAGCACGGGTCTCAGGAGATTTTTGTCATTTTGCAGGGTAATGTTGAGTGACAATAGGAGCACCTAGGGGCGATCGAACTTTGGTACATTACTTATGCACTGTCTGTGAGGACACATTTAGGGATGATGACAATGCTTGCAGAGCGGTGGCATAAAGAGACATCCTCCTTCCATCTTTCAACAGGCAAGGCCACAGTCACACTACAGGACATGTGGCAGATACTTAGACTGCCCATCCATAGAGAGTGCATGATATACGATGTGGATGTCGGGAGGGAGGCCTGCTATGACATGATGGGCCTCGACGAATTGTCTTTTGCGAGGGCCAGATCAAGCTAGAGCATTACAAGCTCACTGTGTCACCCTTTCGCCTGGTTAAAGCAACTATCATATCTGGTCTCGTTGCACCAGATTGACGGAGCCAATATTTTATTCCAAGATGGGGGCTCGCTTGGGAGCACATGGTCTGATGACAAGTATGCTTTGCGTGGGGTCCAGTACTGTTGGCCTCATTGTACAAAGATTTGAATGAGTTTGCATACATTGATAACAGAGCCATTGGGGCAGGGGTCACACTCCACATTTGGGCCTGGGAGCACATTGTTGTGCTTTGTTCGAAATTTTTTCTAGTCAATATGGAGCCAGATGATCGAGTTGTTTGGTGATACAGAGAAGGCGTTTATTTTACACACATAGGACAACACGAGATTCTCCACTAGAGAAGAGTCCTTGATGATATGTGAGCCCTCACAAGGCGGCCATATCTTGGATGGTATGCATGGTACGATGATGTGCAACAACTCTTTTTCGCTTGGCAGGATAGACTCATGAAGGGCAAGGAGCACACTATGATAGAGAGATACCTACAAGGCAGAGTCCAAAGATAGTTTGGGGAGCCCCAGGATAGGCCTGATGATCAGTATGTTGTAATATTTGCATGTACGATGAGTCAAACTTCATGGGGCCGATACATACCTGCAGCCGAGGTGATGCAAATTTTTATGGTACGATTATGTGCAACAACTCTTTTTCGCTTGGTAGGACAGACTCATGAAGGTCAAGGAGCACACTATGATAGAGAGATACCTACAAGGCAGAGTCCAAAGATAGTTTGGGGAGCCCCAAGATAGGCCTGATGATCAGTATGTTGTAATATTTGCACGTACGATGAGTCAGACCTCATGGGGCCGATACATACCTGTAGCCGAGGCGATGCAAATTTTTATGCAGTTGGTGGCTAGGCCATGGCCATATGATCAACATCAGGCTAATGTAGGTACTACCCAAACATATAGAGATTGGTTCTGACCACCTCTTAGATTGACAGTACTAGGCACACCATCCACATGACGTAGGGCCAGAGGTAGAGGAGCAGGTTGAGGCCAAGACCAGGGAGGTCGAGGGGGTAGAGACAGAGATGGGGATAGATATGGGCCACCACATTAGCCGGATCAGGATAGGGCCCCATAGGATTAGCCCCATCAGGTCGCCCCAAGACAGGACTAGGACCAGGGGCAACAAGATGGATAGGACGGGCATGACGGACAACCAGGTCAACAACCACCATAGAGAGACCAGAGACCTCCACCACCAGCTGATCAAAGAGATGCTTAGATATTGCAGTTATAGGCTCAGGTGGTAGGCTTATAGGGATAGGTGGCTACCTTGATAGAAAAGAGAGATGAACTAAGACATGATAGAGATTAGGTTGTCCAACAGAGGTAGGCTATAGAGCTTAGGGCCGCATAAGAGATGGGTCCTCGTCAGTAGATTGAGAGCATGTCTGCCTCTTGCTCTTAGAGTTTAGTGTTATTACGAGCATATAGGGAGGTGGTTTGAGAGGTGGATTATTATAGAGTCCACTACCATCAGGCCATGCCTTGAGCATCCCAGGTCCCAAATTATTCTCAATAGACAAGATACAGACCCTCTGAGGACCACGAAGAGAGATAGTCTGGCGAGGTGAGGGCAGCCAACAGGGCTAGCCAATTTTTTGATCAGAGAAAGGATTCTTTTTTGTGCCCCATGGGCTCATTTTTGATAGCCCCATGGGCCATTATACTTTATGTATTCAATACACACTTGATCTAGATTTTGTACCATGACAATATATATTTTTGATGATATATATGAGATGAGTTGATTTTGATCCGATGTATGGTGTCCTATTCTATTTCATGCATTTATGGATGGATTTTACTTCTATATGCGATGCCATGATTCTATCTTATGTGATGTGATGCAATGCAATGATGTTATGTGATGCAATGATTTTATGGATGCATTTCCTTTTCAGTATCTTTCCTTATGCATTTTTTATGATGATGTATGCAAAATTTTATGCAAATGCTTAGATTGACAAATCTATATTATGCATTTAATGGATGATGATGAGATGCAATCTTTTCTTTTCAGTACTTTTCTCATGTATGATATGATGATGTACTTATGATGTTATGATGATGATATGATGAATGATGCATATGATATGGAATGATGTATAATTTTTATGATATGATGCTTATGTTATGATAATGTAAATGGATGATATGTATGCATATAATGCGACGAATGTTAATACTATCTATGTATATGATGTGCATGATATGCTCTTTATGATTTATGTAATGAATGTTTTATGTGGTATGTGATATGAGTTTAATAATGCATATGGGGTGATTTCTTTTACGCTTATATAATGAATGCATATGTATGGTTTATAAGATGCTTAAAATAACCAATCTTTATTATGCAATGATGCCAATGTAATGAAGGTGATATGATAAATTCTTTCTATTTGGTATGGTATGCGTTATGCAATATGCTGACGGTTTATGGATGCAGGATGGATCCATTGGCGATAATGATTTGCGATTAACTGTCATGGTACCATGTTAGCGTGGAAATAAGATAGAAGAAAGCAAGATAATCCAACAAGACACGATATGATGATGATGATGATGATGATGATGATGATTTTATTTCCTAGGAGTTGGGATTTTAAAAGGGCCAATTACCTTATGTTTGATAACACACATAGGCACGATGCATCAAAGGTATAAAAAACCAGGATGGTGTTGCACCTAGTGTGATGGACTTTGACTCGATAATCAGATAGGAGTACTCCTATTCACACCTGACATATGAAACCTTATTTAAAATGAAATTTAGATATTTCAAACATCTTGGACTAAAACATAGGAAGGCAAGCCTTCCTATGTGGTCAATAAGACACCTAAATATTCTCCCTACACCCAAACAAAGCACGTATGACCAAGGTTATATTGCAAGAATATCCAACAAGCACAACAGATGAAAAGATCATGATTGTTGCCCCATTCCTTTCTCTCTAAATCCCTTTATTTGGGACATCATCAAGAGGTCATCAAAATGAGTGCAAAAAGATAAGTTAAAAGACAAAAATAAAGTAAACAAACAAGCTAATGTTCTTCAATACCACTAGCTAAGACTAAACTACGATGATGCTTGATGCTTGATGTCCATTGTAGGAAGGATGCATCCTAGGACATGATGATATTAGATGATTGATTTAGGACTGATTGGATGATAGGATATTGATACCAAGAGTTGACCAACTTGTTTGCACACTGACCTAGACTTGAGACTTTGATGTTTGAGTTTTCACTTTTGATTTGCTAGACTTGTGTTTCTGATTGTTTCACCAAAGGTTGAGGGTGATTTATTGTGAGTGATGTTTAATGCGGATGAAAGCGAGATGATAAGGATGAACTTTTTCAAATATTTGGATGTTTTGAGGCTGTTTTTGGTATTTTCAAGATTGCAAATGTTTTAATTTTCAAATTTTCAATGTTTTGGGGTTTTTTGAGATTTTGACCAAGAGACTAACCTAAAGACCCCCACTGATCAACAAATTAGCCTTGCCTATGTTATACATGTAGAGACCATGTAGTTCGATTGACACAAACTCGATTATTTGATGAGAAATGAACAAATGGATTGCCAGTTTATTATGATGGACTCCTAAAAGACTAACCTGTCTTGGGGGATGATCAAAGATCAACCTTGCCTATGTTCCAAGCTTAGAGATGACGTAGTTCGACAAGACAACTTTGTTTTTTGACTTTTTTGACTGACTTTTGACCTGTTTTGGGATTTTGATATGTTTTGGATGTTTTTGGATTTTTGGATGTTTTTGGATTTTCTAATTTTATGATGTTTTTGGATTTTCTAATTTTTGATGTTTTTGGATTTTCTGATTTTGGGGACTTCAAGAATATACATGAATTCGATCTAGTGAGAACATGCCCCCAACATGAAGCAATAAACTACTCCGATATAGGCAGGACAAACAAACTTTAAGAATGGGCCGAGTAGTACTAGGAGGGATCATGACACGAACACAGGACCAAGCTATGATGCAGGCATGGATGGGTGATGGATGGAGATAGATGGATGATAAAAGTATAATGGATGGATGATGCAAAATGAGTCATGAAGATCTTGGTGGATGGAAAATGCTTATTTACACAAGGTACCTATTTTCCAGGTTTTCACCAAGGTCCTTGCCCAAAGCACCACCGAAGTGGTTTTCATTGGAGGACGATTTTTCTCTTTACTGTTTTTAATCTTTTTTCTATTTTTTTTGGATTTTTGCTTTTTATTTTTTTTGTTGTCACCAAGACGCCTGTTTGCCAAGTTTTCATCAGGGTAACCATTTTTTTAGGAATATTTTTGATTTTTTGATTCTATACCTTGTAAGATTTAGGCATAAAACTTTTTAAGATGGGAACTGTTCATGGGCTTCTGCAGAGGTTCCCCTTCAGGTGTTGATAACTGATATGCCCCTGACTTATAGCTTGTTGTGATGATGAATGGCCCCAACTAGTTGGGTTCAAATTTTCCTTTGCCATTTTGATTTAGGACATTCTTCTGGTTCTCCTTTAGCACAAGTTCTCCAACTTGGAAGGTCCTGCTCCTAATCTTCTTATTATAGTTTTGTTTAAGTCAGTTCTAATATACCTATAGATGGTTCAAGGCCTCCATTCATCGTTCATCTAGTAGTTCCAGCTCATTTAGTCTTGACACCCGATATTCCTCATCTGTGATGAGATTCTACAGTGATATTCTAAGTGACGAGAGCTCAATTTTGATGGGTAATATGGCTTTTGATCTGTAGAAAAGGGAAAATGGGGTGGCACCTATTGGTGTGTGGATATTGGTTTGATAGACCCAAAGGGCTGGATTTAGTTGGAGATGCCAATCATGAACAACTTCATTGACCATTTTCTTGAGGATTTTTTGAATGGTCTTATTTGTAGCCTTAGCTTGGCCGTTCCCTTGGGGATAATATGGGGTGGAAAAGCGATGTTGGATTTTAAATTTATAGCATAAGTCACGAACATCCTGATTTTTGAATATAGTCCCATTATCTGAGATAATGGCTTGTGGGACACTATAGCGACATATTAAATAGTTCAGGATGAACTTTGATATCTACTTTCTAGTAATGTATGTCATTGGTATGGCTTCCACCCACTTTGTGAAGTACTCAATGGTGGTAATGATAAACTTGTGGCCACTAGATGAGGTAGGGGTGATTTTTCCAACAAGATCGATCCCCCACTATGAAAAGGGCCAAGGTGTGACAATAGGATGAAGCACTTGAGCTGGTGCATGGATGAGGTCCCCATGCTGCTGATATTGTAGACACCTTCTGACATAGTCATGTGCTTCTCTTTCCATAGTAGGCTTATAATACTTTGTCCTCAACAATTTCTTGGCCAAGGTCATACCGCTTGAGTGTGAACCACATATGCCATTATGCACCTCGGTTAAGGCGGTCAATGCCTCCTTTACATTCAAACATCGTAGCAGGGTTCCTTCTATGCTCCTACGGTAAAGGGTTTCTCCTAGGATGACAAACTGGGATGCTTTCTTGACAAAGGTTTTCTTAAGGTTTGAGGTTATGTTAGCTGGGAGGACTCCTATTCTCAGATAAGTGTATATGTTATGGTACCATGAATCATCATGACCAACTATTTCGCACACAAATTCTGACTCTGGTACCTCGAATGCAGGCACAAGAAGCTACTCTACTAGGAATTCATGCTTTGGGACATTGCGAGGGATATCCAATAGGGATCCAATTGTCACCATGGCGTCTGCCACTTTGTTGTTTGTTCTAGGTATCTGCTTGAATGTGATCTCAACGAAGGACTCCTTAAGACTTTCCACCAATTTCTTGTATGGAGCTAACTTGTCATCTTTAGTCTGATACTCATCATTCACTTGATTGATTATTAGTTGTGAGTCTCTATAAACCTTGAGAGACATGATATGCCACTACACTGCTATTCTGAGTCCTATGGTTAGAGCCTCATATTCTATGATATTGTTTGTGCAAGGAAATGCCAACTTGTAGGATCTTGGTATGCAGTCTCCCTATGGAGCGATGAAAAAGACGCTGGCTCCCAATCCATGTTGTGTATAGGAACCATCAAAGTACAACTTCTAATGGCCTGCTATGTTCAAGTTGAAGATGGATTCATCAGGGAACTCTAAAATTAGTGAATTCTCTGAGTACATTGGCGCTTCTGCCACAATAGCTTGCCCTTTGACGACCTTACGTTCCACGTACTCAATGTCATATTCTGATAGGATCATGACCCACTTAGCCATCCTTCCTATGAGCACTGCCTTGGAAAGTAGGTACTGGAGTGGGTTGATCTTGGCAATGAGTTTGATTTTGTGTGTTAACATGTAGTGTTTGAACTTATGTGAGGCAAACACCATTGCTAGGAAAGATTTTTCGATGAAGGAATAATTTAACTCATGCCCTACCATGGTTTGACTGATGTAGTAGATGGCCCTCTCTCTTCCATTTTTATCGTGCTGAGCTAGGAGAGCACCAAGAGTTGTTGTTGCTGATATGTAGGAGGATTAGATGATTTCTTGGAATTGGTGGCATAAGCACTGGAGGTGTGAGAAAATACTCTTTGATTTTGTTAAAGGCCTAATCACACTTATCATCCCACTTGTACGCTACCCCCTTATGGAGTAGGTGAGAATATGGGATTGACTTGTCTGCTAGCTGAGCTATGAACCGATGGATGGACTAGAGCCTTCCTTGTAGGTCTCTCAACTGTTTCAATGTCTTAGGTGCCTCCATCTCGAGGATTGCCTTTACTTTAGTAGGATCTATTTCAATCCCTGTCATGGACACGATGTATCCCAACAACTTCCTTGATTGTATGCCGAAGATGCACTTCTTTGGATTAAGGTGGACCTTGTATTCCTCAAGTTTGTCGAAGATGGCACTCAATGTTGCTATGTGGTCTCACCTTTTTCTGGATTTTGCTAATATGTCATTGACATAATCTTCCACAGTCTTATGGATCATGTCATGAAAGATTAAGGTCATGGCCCTTTGGTATGTTGCTCCAACATTCTTTAGGCCAAACGATATCATGTTCTAGCAATATGTCCCCCATGGAAAAGTAAAAGTTGTTTTGTGTTGATCTTCTTTAGCTATCATAATTTGGTTATACCCAGAGAATCCATCCATCAGTGAAAGCATCTCATGTCCCGTGATCATATATACAATCATATCAATGTTGGAAAGTGGGAAGTCATCTTTGGGACATGCCTTGTTCAGGTCACTAAAATTTGTGCATATACGGATGCCCCCATCAGGCTTTGAAATAGGAACCAAATTTGATACCCACTCTAGATAGTCAATTGGTCGTATGAACCCTACATCAAGTAGCTTCTTTAATTCCATTTTGACTAACAAGGCTATCTAGGGATGCATTTTCCTGAGCTTTTGTCTGACGGGCTTTGCTTCGGGGTAAATTGCTAGATGGTGGACCACAATCTTCGGATCAAGCCCGAGCATGTTAGCATATCTCCATGCAAAGTTGACCTTTCTATCCTTTAAGAAAGTATCTAAAAGCTCTTGTTCTTCTGACATCAATGATTCAACATAAAATGTGATATGTGGAGTTTCCTTTGTTCCCAAGTTGATTGGGTTGCACTTCTCGACTAAAACCACTGACTTTTCTTGATGTAGAGCACTAAGAGGAAGATTGAATCCTTCATCCTCGGGTGCCTCAGAGAGGTTTTCACCATTGGATACGTCCTTTTTTTTTTACTATTTTAGGGCCAGAGAGTGCCACAGTGTGGTTTTCACTCAAAGACCTTGATATTATTCTCAAATTTTTGCTTTTGTAACTAAAAGATTCAATCGTCTCCCTGTAGTAAGCTTGTGTGTCCAAAATGATATCAAACCTAGCCTTGTGATCTCCGTATGGTACCATTTTCCATAGTCCCATGAATTTTGAGAGTGCTTCATCATTTTTGAAAGTGTTCAAAATTGGCAGTCCTCGTTAGTTGTAATCAATGAGTTGGGGGTAAACTAGGTTGATTTCATGGGTTTGACTGGTTGACTCAAATGACACGGTACTAATCATGAGGATAGAGGAATTCTCGAAAAGAATAGGTAAGTCAGTTATGGCATCTTCCTCATCATCAATACTACTATAGACATCGGTTATGTCAAAGGTGAAGTTTTCTAAAGGCAGGCTTGTGGATACAAGAAATTGAAGGGCAATTGCCATTTGTTGAGGAGTTTTGACCTTCTTAACTGGGAGATTTCAGCCATGTATGGTTATAATCGGAGGGGTACATTCGAGGCCAATATTTTCATTCACATCTCAGGAATGATGGGTACTAGAAGTCCATTGTTATTTTTTCCAAGTTTTCTATTTCTGTCATAGCCCATGTTGAGCATCATTTGTAAAATTTTACTGCTATCATCCATAGGTAGATCGACTGCTTGTCTATTGTCTTGGCATAGGAGATGGGATGGGTCCTTTTTTATTACTTCTCGGCCAAGATCTCCCCAACTTCTAAAGTTGGAGGAGCTTGTTGTGAAGGTTTGGGATGAGGAAGTATCATTTGATTATGGTCGTCCTCGTGACCTAGGAGATTGTGGTAACTCTCCTACCACAAAAGCATTTTTTGGAATTGTATAGTGTCCACACCCATTGTCCTGGATAATAACCTTGATATTGGAGATGGCAGGGATGGCAGGTGTCTCTATCATAGAAGTGGAGGTGAGAGTAGTTGGATCAATGTATGGAGTTGAAGGGCCTTCATCATTCTTAGGCACTTGGGGGATTTTGTAATATTTTGCTTCTAGGCTGTGGCAGTAAGAAAAAGGTTCGGGATCCCTATGGATAGTGACCTCTTGGCCTTGGTATGTGAACTTGACACATTGATAGATGGATTTAATTATGTGATTGTTCCCCTTAAAAGAACAATACAAATAAGACTTTCTATTGTTCTATTTACTTGTTTTTCATCACAATCCTTATTCATTTGGCACTCTATATACGACAAGGTCCCTTCTCTTATGTTGAAATTCACATATTAGTTCCCTTTGTGATAGTTAATGCATTGTGATAGTCAATGGAATGTGAATTTTATTTTCTTATCCTTGTAGTGCATGTTACCTTTTACCATTTTCATGCATATCCTATTATGTACACATACTCTCAACTGTCACTAGTCATCTTCTTGACAAAGTCTTAATGGTCTTAACATTTACATGATCATGATTTTCCTTTATTTCTATCATCACTGTGATATCACCCTATCATTATTTGGTATGATGATGTAAGAGCATCCCTGGTTGTAAAGCAATCCTACATCAACCAAAAACATTTCTTTTCTTGCATTTCATTCTATAGCAGTTTCAACAGTTCAATTTGCATTTTTATCACATTATCATTTCTCAACTCATAGATCAAGATATAGTATTTACCTGAGGTCATCTACATCATATACAGATTTTAGGATATTTTTATTCATTCGCATAAATTTATCGCTCTTAGAGTTTCATTGTCATTCTCAATCAAAGCATTAGAGTCGACCTGGTCTAGGGTTTTTTGTGCAGACCTATTTTAGAGTGTGTGGAGCTTAATGGATCATCATAGAAGCATTTTGAGTCCAAGGGGATCTTTCTTGGTGATCCACAACATGTTTCATTTTGTGGAGGATTATCTTTCATGTTTAAGGCCGACCTACACACTTGATCTTTCATTGGGGTTATAAGCCCTTGAGGCCAACACAGATCATAATTGGAGCTGGAGATTAATATTTAAGATAATTTGTAATTCATTGTAAACAAGTAATCAATAGTAGTTAGTGAGTTAGGAGTTCATGATTAGAGTTTAGATATTTTGAGCTGCCCAATTATGGGATTGTAATAAGCCCTTGTTCCAATTGCAATGTTGTAATGCCTTGCGGTAGGCCTGTGAGCCCTTAGAAATTCCACATTTAAGGCACATGATGCATGTAATATTGTTAATTGTTGATTCAATAAAGATCTATGTTTGTTGAGTATATTCTTGTGTTGTTTTCGTTGTGTTGACTCTAAGCTGCATGGTTGGATAGTCCCTCTTTGGACCCTCCATCTGTGACTGCACCAAGTGGTATCTATAGTGCAGGAAAATGTACTCCTTTACATTTTCACACTTTGTTTGGGTCCCCTCAATTAAATTGCACTTAATTTTTCCTTAATAAGCCCTATTTTACATCTATAAGCCTAATAATAAATTACATTTTTTGAAGGGGAAACCTGACAACAATTAATGCCAATACATAATACTTTACCTTGAGCAATGTGTGTTTCAGGAATAGGGACTTGGGACCCATTCGCCCATGGGAAAATTGGTCTTCTCTAGGCCTTTGAACCTAAATTTAAAATATATTTTTAGCGGTATTTTAATGTCCCCAAATTAAAATTTTAATGTCATCTTGTAATGTTTAATTTTTGAGAAATTAAGGATACATACCTATAAATACAAGGTCTTTTTATCAAATCAATACCTAGAGTTTTCATGCAAGAATTCCTAAAGAAAAGATTATGATCAGGGGAATTTGAGAGAAGATTTATTAGTGATTTATTGTAGCATCCAAGATCTCAAGCATCATGTCAAAGTCTCTTGCACTCATGCATGTTTTTGGAGCTAACGTTGTGATGGTTTCAAAGATCAAAGTAAAGCATTCAAGTCATATTTTAAGTATCAAGATCCACATCTATTGAAGCCATTTCATGCAAGATCAAAATCAACATTTTAGTCCTCCAAAGGTTTATATAAGGGTTTGGTGAGTTCCAACATAGCATTTTTCATTCATCACTCCTTTCATGTTTCATTATTTCAATTCAAGGTTTAATTACCCAAATGGGGTTTGACCAAGGAAAACCCCCATTCACCAAAAAAAACATTTTTCTCCTCTTTGTGAATGTTGTAGATCTTAGGTTGAAGATCTCTTGAAGAGAAAAATTGGAAAAGTGACAAAGTTGCAAAAAGTTGTCATATTTTTTGTCAATTCATTTAATCTCACCTACAAACCTTATTTCTAACTGTCCGACATTGAAACCCCAATCAAATAGAAGCTATAGACTGATACCAAAGGATCCTAAAAGTTTTTTGAAACCTCTCCACAAAGCCCCATTTTCCTATGGGAAAATTAGGCCTAGGTAGCCTTTAGAATTTGCATTTTGGTGATAGGTACACAACACTCTACCATTTCTAGATCTGTCGGAAGTTTGTTGTTTTTTTCTATATTATGCTTTAAATTGATGATTCAAGTTTGAATGGGCATAGTTGAGTTGATTTACTATTTTTAGTTTTTCTCCCAAAAGTGCTATTTAGGTTGATACCCCTGTCCACAATCATAAGGAAATCAGTAGATTCCCTCATTGAGTTGACTCACCTAAGGATTGTAATTCAATTCCTTGCGTGGATATCATTTCCTAATGAAATAAAGGAAAATAGGTCCATCTATATCACATACCTCACACATTATTGGTTTTCCCCATCTCATTTTGGTGAGCACATATTTCCTTTGTTTCATTTTGATGATCCTAACATTCTTGCACTATAAATTTTTTGAAATTGGAGTCCATTCAAACCCTAGATTTAGGATTTGCATTACTTTGCATTGCATTGTATCTATTTGCATCTCATTTAGGGTTGTTTTCTTGCATTAGTTTGCATATCATTTAGGGTTTTAGGTTTGCATTTTGCATTCTTTAAAATCTAAAAAATTCAAAAATTTCATTAATTTTGCATAGTTCTTACATAACATTGCATGATCAATCACTTAAATCAGAAAATTGAATCAAAACAACATCTTAATTCACACTTGAATTTAGATTTGATTTGCTAGAAATCTAAAACTGTAAATGCTTGTTTGCAACCAGAATATGAAAACATAAACATCAACTCAAAAATCTGTAGTTTAATTTTTCAAAACCCTGACCAAAGACCCATTCACCCATGGGCGAATGAGTCCCTAACCAGGCCTATTTTTAAATTTTTGGGAACTAAAAATTCTCTGTTTGCATTCTATGTTTCTACATTTAGGTTTATGTTTCTATTTCCATAATTTTTGTTTTCCGAAATCATTTACAATAAGGTCAATTGATAAATTCAAGTGCATTTCAAACATAAATTGGACTTGAAAGACATCATTTTCAGGTTTTCGCATAGTATAATAAAAAAATTATCTTGTTTAAAATCTGGAAATTTGTTATATCCTTGCATTTTAATTCATTCTTACATCATGGACATGTGTATGGGTAATATATGGAAGTCCTTGATGTCTCAAGTTGTGTGTTTGGTAATGATCCTAATGCACTAGAACCTAATCATGCCCAATCAACTCCTAATGAATGTCCCCTTGAGGTGGAAATATTAGGAAAAGATGAAGATAACATGCAACAATTCATACAAGACTCCTTACACAATCTTGAGAACAATGTATCCTTTTACCCATCCATAAAACAACCAATACCACCTATAATTCCATCACTTGATATGTTCAACATTTTGCATCCTGTTCAAATTGACACACAAAGCAAGCCTCAACCATCAATCATTAATGAACTTGTTAACAAGAGAATAATGATACTCTTCTATCTTATACCAACCGAGTTACTAATACACCCATTAGCTTAGAGGAGAGTTATGGTCAAGGATTTAAGATCTTAAGCAAACAAGGATGTGACATAACTAATGAGCATGAAGTCCACAAATTACTAGAAAAAATCCCAAACAAAGATATGAAAAGATTAGGAAATCAAGATCCTCCTCCCTCTGTATCTTCCAAGGAAACAAGTGTCCTCCTTCATAATGATCAACTAATGCCTCACAAGGATGATAGGATCATCTTAGGTCCTCGTTCAAACCCACTTCAACAAGTTACCCAATCAAGAAAGAAATTCAAGCCTTATAAAGTCAAAGAATTTCCATTTTGCACACTAAAAGAGAAATTGAACGAAAAATGAAACAACTTCTCTGTCTAGGATTGATTTACTTGCCACCTATTAAAGAAAACATAAAATATAAGAATACAAACATGAATTATTGTGAATTTCATCGAACACTTGGCCATCTTACTGATGAGTTTCATGCCTTAAATAGAATCATTAGAAAATTTGAACTATTTTCACAAGAATATGATTAGATAATCCCTTAACAATTAACTGCTTTTCTCCTTGCCATGTGATAGTTGTAGAATCGTAGCATACTCACTATTGCATGTTTTACATTTACTGCAAATTATTTATATATTGTAAGGAACACATTCTCATCACTCACCTTGGCTCATCCTTGTCCTGAACTTAGTGGGGGCAAGAGATTAGGTAAGCATTTCCCTAGATTGGCACTTGTCATTGTCCCTTTGGCTAGTTATCCGCCTTCCACATATGATGAACAAGATTGGGATGCAGATGACCTGATATAGGTTGATTCACATGTGCCATACTAGTCTTTTATTTTTCTTCTTTTCATGTTCTTTGTGTGTGACTACATGTGTGTAATGTGATCCCCCGTATCATTCTGTTTAACAAGTCTTTATGTTCATTCCTCTATTTGTACCTACATTCTTCTATATGTCGTAAACCTTTATCTTTTATTTTGTATTGTATTTTATTTTTGGGTATGACACAAGGTGTTGAGAAATTTAGGTCTCTTCCATGTTGACCTAAAATCTTTTTCTTTGTTTTTCCTCTCTATGTGTCATTCTTCTAGTTGTATGAGTATTTGGGGGAATGATGACATTTCTAAGCTCTATAATAATATTGTAGCGAAGACATACACTGACCCAAAATCTGTGGATCCCTTATGTGTTTGGGATTTCATTTGGGGGAAACCCCTTCTTCATGATGTAGCTTCATTTGTAAACATATGCTTGACATAGGGCTTTCCAAATAATCTTTCATGTCTTCTTTATTGTTTAAGTGTCTATCATTTTCTACTTTAAAGTAATTTCCCACAGCATGGTGTTTAGCAATTTCTTTAAAGTGGGGGCATACATTGGCATTATCATTTTGACATTTTTGACTATGACTCATGTTTCTTAGTGCGGTATTCTTACTTCTTGTGACATGTCTTCTTCTTGGTAGTGTTATTGGGTTTGGTGTCCTTCAAGAGTGTGACCTTTCTTGGCATATGGCATTCCTCTTAGTGGTGATGTTGTGGATTGCATTCCCTAAGTTACAAATATTTTATCCTCAACTAGTCCTCTCTTGGAGACATTAGCCATGATGTCCCTAAGGTGAGACCTTCATGAATTAAGCAAAACCCATTTGAATATCCTATTGCATGTATCAAGGCTACCAAGCATAACACAAATTGCTTGCTAGTGGAGCCTTTACCCTTTTCCATGGCCACCAAGCATAACACACCTTACTTGCCAGTGGATCCATGCATTTTTTTCATGAGTTCTTAGCATAATACAACTTGCTAGCCCTGTGAAACTCAAAGTTACAACCATTTTTCAAGGAAACCAAGCATGGCACACCTTGCTTTCTAGTAGATCCTTTTTCATGAGTGTCTAGCACAACACAACTTGCTAGCCTTGTGACCATTTCTATGGCACCTTATAAAAGTTATCAAGAGGTATAAGTTTGGTATGGTTAGTCAGCCACTTCCTGGGGCTCACCTAGTGGATAGCAGATGTCACTAGCCTGTGTGAGCATATTGTTGTTTGCATAGTAGACAACGGGTTTTCACTTGTAAACATTTTTGGAAAAATGACTAAGGATTGATCCACATCGAATTGGAAAAATAGTCAAGGATTGATCCACCCCTTTTCTTTTTCTTTCTTTAAGTCTTTGACATTGTATGATTGAGTATCTTGTCATTGTTGCTGCATATTTAACAAAGTTATGTGTCTCTTTGTGCCTTTTTGCTTTTCCATGAGATCTTAGATCATGGGGGATTGATCATCCTCCTTGACCTTTTTCATCTTATCTTTCCAAAAGTTGTACAATTATACCTCTCTTGACTGTCTACTTTAGTGTGAGTTTGACGCAAGGTCATCCTCTCACTAAAGTGGGGGCTAAATGTAGTGTAGGAAAATGTACTCCTTTACATTTTCACACTTTGTTTGGGTCCCCTTAATTAAATTGGACTTAATTGTGCCTTATAAGCCCCATTTTACATCTATAAGCCTAATAAATTATATTTTACAAAGGGGAAACTGGATAACAATTAATTCCAACACATAATACTTTACCTTGAGCAATGTGTGTTCTGGGAATAGGGACTTGGGACCCATTTGTCCATGGGTGAATGGGTTCTCCCTAGGCCTTTGAATCTAAATTTAAAATATATTTTTGGTGGTATTTTAATGTCCCCGAATTCAAATTTTGATGTCGGCTTGTAATGTTTAATTTTTAGGAAATTAAGGACACATACCTATAAATACAAGGTCTTTTTATCAAATCAATACCTAGAGGTTTCATGCAAGCATTCCTAAAGTAAAGATTATGATCAAGGGATTTCAAGAGTAGATTTATTAGTGATTTATTGCAGTATCCAAGATCTCAAGCATCATGTCAAAGTCTTTTGCAATCATGCATGTTTTTAGAGTTAACATTGTGATGTAGGTTTCAAAGATCTAAGTCAAGCATTCAAGTCATATTTCAAGTATCAAGATCCACATCAATTGAAGCCATTTCATGCAATATCAAGATCAAAATTTCAGTCCTCCAAAGGTTTATTCAAGGGTTTGGTGAGTTGCAACATAGCATTGTTCATTCATCATTCTTTTCATGTTTCATTATTTCAATTCAAGGTTTAATTACCCAAACAGGGTTTGACCAAGGAAACCCCCATTCACCAAAAACAAAAAAAATTCTCCTCTTTGTGAATGTTGTAGATCTTAGGTTGAAGAAGGATTGAAGATCTCTTGAAGAGAAAAATTGGAAAAGTGACAAAGATGTCATTTTTTTGTCAATTCATGGATTCTCACCTACAAACCTTATTTTTGACTTTTTGATATTGAAACTTGGATCAAATAGAAGCTACAAACTAACACCAGAGGATCACAAAAGCTATTTGAAACCTCTACATAGAGACCAATTCGCCTATGGGTTAATTAGTCCCAAGTAGCCTTCAAAATATACATTTTTGTGACAAGTACACATCACTCTGCCATTTCTACATTTGCTGAAAGTTTGTTGTTTCTATTTTTATTATGGTTTAAATTGATGATTCAAGTTTGAATGGGCATGATTGAGTTGATTTACTATTTTTCAGTTTTTATCCCAAAAGTGCTATTCAAGTTGATACTCCCATCCTCAATCATAAGGATATTAGTAGATTCCCTCATCGAGTTGACTCACCTAAGGGTTGTAAGTCAATTCCTTGTGTGGATTTCATTTTCTAATGAAATACAGGAAAATAGGTCCATCTATATCACATGCCTCACATATTATTGGTTGCCCCATCTCATTTTGGTGAACACAAATTTCCTTTGTTTTAGTAGTAGAGTGAGTTTGTGAGTCTGAAGGCATTCCTTGTGGTGAACATATTTTTGACTTGAGGTAGATTGCATGTGTTTCAATCGATCATCGACTGTGAGGTAGTTGAAACCCTTATAGCTAGATCATTGAATTGAGGTAGTTGCATCGGATCCAAGGAGATGCTACCAAGGAGAGTGCTTGCTATGGTGAATGCCATTAGAAGAATGGATGAAATGTTAGAGATGATGAGAGAAATGAGAGTCTGATTAGATGTTGTAGAAGAAGATAGAAGAAGAGGTCTAAACCCTAGATAAGCAGACAAAAGTGATGATGACCTAGATCATGTTGCAAATCAAATTGAAGAAAACTTAGAAGAAGAAGATTTAGATCAAGCAAATATGATGAAAACTATTTCCAAAATTCGTAAGCGACCTAGAATTGAAATTCAAAATTACACTTGAAGTTTAAATATTGAGGAATTGATTGATTGGATCAATGATATGGAGGAATACTTTGAATATGAAGAAATTGAAGATTCAGAAAGAGTGCGATTTGTGAAAAATAAGTTGAAAGGACATGTTGCTATATGGTGGAAAGAAGTTCAATTAGATAGGAATAGAAGAGGAAAAGAGAAAATCACAAAATAGGATATAATGGTGACAAAGCTGAAAAATCAATTCATACCTATTGATTATGAGCTTAAATTGTACAAAAGATTGTAGAATTTGAGGAAAAAGGATAAATTTGTGAAGGAATGTACTGAAGAGTTCTACAAGATGATCATTAAGACTAGACATAGTGAAGAAATAAAAGAGAAGGTTGTGTGATACATCAATAGACTAAGAATGAACATCCAAGAAGAGTTGAGCTCGATGAAGATGACATTAGTTGAAGATGCATACCAATTTGTGCTGAAGGTGGAAGAGAAGTTGAACAAGAAGTTTGAAAATAGATAGAGAAGTGTAAGAGGAAGATCCCAAAGAAGTGAATCACAATCCGAAGAAAGAAGACCATTTGTAGAGAAAAACAAGGATGGGAAACCCTACCACAATGAAGAGAAGGACAATAATTCATACTGCAGAGGAAGGGAGGGTAAAAATTTCTACTGCAGTGATAGAGGAGGTCATAATTCTTATTGTAGTGATGGATATAGGAGAGATGAAGGAAGATCTGAGAAGAGACCATTTAGAGGAACCTATTTCAAGTGTGGAGGTGAAGGATATAGAGCATTTGAATGTCATCAAGGCAATATTGTAAGAGGATTAAGAACATTAGAAGAAAAACTTATGTGGGAGAAGAACCTATTGGATCCCATAGTTTAGTTGGGAAACTATAGAAAGGTGAATCATTAGTGATGAGGAGAGATTTGATGCATGAAGAGGTGACTGTAAAACCATTGCAAAAAAAAAGTTTGTTTAGGACAAGATGTAAATCCAGAGGAAAGGTATGCAAAGTTATCATTGATAGTGGTAGCACTGATAATCTAGTTTCATAAGAGATGGTAACCAAGTTGAATATGAAGAGATTGAAACATCCAAAGCCCTAGAGGATAGCATGGATTCAGGATGAGCATAAGATATTGGTGAATAAGCAATGTTTGGTGAAATTTAATATAGGATCATATCATGATGAAGTGTTGTGTGATATTATGCCCATGGATGCATGTCATTTATTGTTAGGAAGACCATGGAAATATGATAGGAAAGTGATTCATGATGGAAGAAGGAATACGTATTCTGTGACTTTGAATGGCAAGAGAATTAAATTAATACCTTTGGAGGAAGAGAACACATGTAAAGTTTGTAGTACTATCAAACTATGTTTGGTTGATGGAAGAAAGTTTATAGATGGATTGAGACATGAGAACATGTGTTTTAAATTGACTCCAAAGAAGGGTGGTAGTCCAGAGGTAGAGAAGGATGAAGATCCACCACATACAGAGGTAGCAGGATTATTGATAGAGTATGAATACATCATATAAGAGAATGTACTAGATGGATTACTACCAGTCTGAAGCATCAATCATCATATAGATCTAATACCTGGGGAAAGTTTTCCAAACAAAGCAGCACATAGGATGATGCCCATAAAGAATGCAGAATTGATTCGATAGATACAAGAGTTGTTGAAGAAAGGTTTGATCCAAGAGAGCTTAATCCCATGTGTGATACTTACTGTACTTGCACTAAAGAAAGATTGAGAATGGAGGATGTGTAAAAACTCCAGAGAAGTCAATAGGATCACTATCAAGTATAGATTCCCCTTGCCAAGGATGGATGGCATTATAGACTGTGAGTAGAGAAAAGTACTTCACAAAGATTGACCTAAAGAGTGGATATCATCAAATCAGGATCAAAGAAGGAGATGAATGGAAGACTGAATTTAAGACTAATGAAGGATTGTATGAGTGGTTAGTGATTCCTTTTGGATTGACTAATGCACTTAGCACTTTCATGACATTGAAAAATAAGGTATTGAATCAATTCTTGGGTAAGATTTTTATTGTCTATCTAGATGATATTCTAATTTGTAATAAGACCAGAGAAGAACATTTGTGGCACATCAAACAAGTATTGTAGAGACCAAGAAAAGAAAATTTGTTGATTAATGTCAAGAAGTGTAGCTTTATGAGGATAGAGTTGGTGTAATTGGGTTTTGTCATATTATCTAAGGGATTGAAGATGGACCTTGAGAAGATTAGAGAAATTGTTGAGTGGCCAACACTAGTGAATATTGGAGAGGTAAGATCATTTTATGGATTGGATAGTTTCTACCAAATATTCATCAAGATCTTTAGTAGCATTTGTACACCCATGAAAAAAAAATGAGAGGAGATAGGAAGGACTTTAAGTGGACATCCAAAGCATAAATAAGCTTTGAATTGTTGAAGCAAAAGGTGATAGAGAAGTTAGTGTTAATATTGCCTGATTTAGACAAAATATTTCAAGTTGATTGTGATGC
Source organism: Sequoia sempervirens (assembly GCA_007258455.2). Taxonomy (NCBI): domain Eukaryota; kingdom Viridiplantae; phylum Streptophyta; class Pinopsida; order Cupressales; family Cupressaceae; genus Sequoia; species Sequoia sempervirens. The sequence continues at coordinate 82,506,802 of VDFB02353493.1, read as the reverse complement.
TAGTGGAAATGCAATTGGAGAAGTGTCGAGTCAATAAAGAAGACCAATAGATTATTTTAGTGAGAAATTGCATTATGCCAGAAGAAGATATTTGATTTATGATCAAGATTTTTATGCCATAATTCAAGCCTTGAAGAAGTGGAGACATTATTTGTTACCTAAGGAGTTTGTGTTGTACATTCACCATCAAGCCTTATAGTATTTGAATAGTCAAGGGAAGTTGAACCAAAGACATATGAGATGGGTTGAGTTCTTGTAGAGCTATACATTTGTGTTGAAGCATAGGAGTGGCAAGTGAAACAAAGTTGTAGATGCATTAAACAAAAGAAGGAACCTGTTGAAAAAAATGAAGATAAAAGTGTTGACATTTGAAGAATTGAAGCATATGTATGGGGATGATTCAGATTTTGTTGAAGCTTAGAGAGCATGTAAGGAACCAGTAGTGATAGACCGAAGCCAATGGTTGGATTATTTCATTCAGGAAGATATTTTGTTCAAATCGAATTAGTTGTGAATTTTGAGGAACTCAATGAGGGAGAATCTGATTAAGGAGAGGCATATTGGAGGACTAATAGGATATTTTAGAGTGGATAAGACAATATATTTGGTGAGTGAATACTATTTTGGTTATAGATATATAAGGATATTAGGAAGTATGTTCAAATTTTTAGAATTTGTTGAGTAGAAAAAGGGATTAGTTAGAATACTGGATTGTATAAACCTTTGACAGTACCGAAGAAACCTTGGGAAGACATAAGCATGGATTTTATATTAGGATTACCAAGAAAATATAGAGAATATGATTCTATCATGATAGTGGTGGAAATATTTTCTAAAATGATACATTTTATTCCTTGCAAGAAGACTAATGATGTTGTGCATATTGTTGACTTATTTTTCAAGGAGATTGTGAGATTGCATGGATTATCGAAGAGTATAGTTTTAGAAAAGGACACTAAGTTCATTGGATACTTTTGGAGGACATTGTGGAATAAGATGAAGATAGAATTGAAGTTTAGTTCAACATACCATCCACAAAAAAATGGATAAATAAAGGTAGTAAATAGGAGTTTGGTTAACTTATTGAGATGTTTGGTTGGAGATAAGGCAGGAAATTGGGACATAATTCTATCGCAAGTAGAGTTTGCATACAATAATTCGCTAAATTGAAGTACAAGGAAGACACCATTTGAAATTGTGACATGAATACATCCTAGAGGAGTTGTGGAGCTCAAAGACATCAACATGGAGGATAAGAGGAGTGTAGAAGTAGAAGAGATTTTAGATTCATGGAGATATTGCATAGTCAAGTTCAGGAACACTTGGAGGACATGAATAATAAGTACAAGGAGAAGGTGGTATATCTTAGGAAGGAAAGGTTTCTAGTAGGAACATACAATTAGTTGAAGATGAGAAATATTGGACCATGTAAGATTCTCACGAAGTTTGATTCAAGAAATCCATATGAAGTGGAGTTACCATAGACACTTGGTATATCACCTATTTTCAATGTTGCAGACATCTATGAGTTTCATGAAGGGAAATCATGTGGGAGTGACAAAGAAGTAGGATTGGAGAAGCAGTTACCACATCAAATGCTAGAGGATATTAAGCAGATCTTGGACATTAGGACTAATAGGAGCACTAGGAACAAACCATACAAAAAATATTTGGTAAAGTGGAAATGCAAAATAGTGGAGGATTCATCATGGATTTCTTAGGCTAAGGTGGACCACTTTGGTTTTCCTCTAGCCCCTAGAAAGTGAGGGACTCAATTTTCTTCCAACCCTAGGTGTCTGATGCAAGAGCATCCTTGGTTGTAAAGTAATCCTATATCAACCAAAAATATTTTGTTTCTTGCATTTCATTATGTAGTAGTTTCAACAATTCATCTTGTATTTTACCGCATTATCATTTATTAGCTTGTGGAGAAAGACATAACATCTACACAAGGTCATCTACATCATATCTATATTTCAGGATATTTGCATTTGTTTTTAGAAAGTTATCGCTCTTAGAGTTTCACTATCATTCTTAGTCAGAGCATTAGGGCCAACTTGGTCCAGGGTTTGTTGTGTAGACCTATTCTGGAGCATGCAAAGCTTAATGGAGCATCATATAATAATTGTGGGTCTAAGGGGATCTTTCTTGGAGATCCACAATATGTTTCATTCAGTGGAGGATTATCTTTCATGTTTAAGGTTGACCTACATGCTTGTTCTTTCAATGGGGTTATAAGCCCTCGAGGCTGAAAAGGATCATAATTAGATTTGGAGATTCATATTTAAGATCATATATAATTCATTGTAATAGGTAATTAGTAGTAGTTAGTTAGTGAGTTAGGATTTCATGATTAGATTTTAGATATTTTGAGCCACCAAGTCATAGTATTGTAATAAGGTCTTGTGCTAATTGTAATGTTGTAATGGCTTTTGGCAAGCATGTGAACCCTTAGACATTTTGAATATAAGGCACATGATTCATGTAAGATTGCGAATTGTTGATTCAATAAAGATTTGTGTTTCCTAAGCATATTCTTGTGTCATTTCTACTATATTGACTCTAAGCTGTACATTTGGACAGTCCCTCTTTGGACCCTCCATCTATGAATGCAACATATGACTAACCTCTTGGATGTTTATCATTTCCACCTTGCATGCTTTTATGACTACTCATTTGAGGTCCATGCTCACTGATTCTCCATGACTTGTTACCCACATTGTTAACTAGCCTTTTGTGATTGCCCTTTCCTTATTGTGTTGTGTTTTTCCTCTAATATAGGTCTTTAAGACTATCATTCTTTGGTGACACTATTTTTATGACTATCAAATTGTCCTTTGTCAAGATTTTTTGGTGAACCATCGCTCCTTGGAAACCCTTAACAAAATTTACTTATGTTGTAATAAGCTTATAACTATTAAGGTGACTTTTTGACAGTGCTCCTCACCCTCTCATGCTTGACAACATGCCCATTTGTGATCATATATCTATTGTCGTCAAGGTTTGATCTCTAAACTTTATTAATGCATGACCGTGAAACATAAGCATGGTAGCTTTTCCTTAAATAAAAATTGACAAACAAAAGTATGATGATTGATTTGCTATAACCCTACTCAGATTTTGACCTCAGTATCTTACACTTTGTTATAGTACATGGTTACATGAATTGCCATGGATCACTATTAAGCACCTCCCTTTATGGTGGAAGTTCCCTCATAGAAATCACCTCTAAGGATTCTACATAATTTAATAAGGATTAATTATATCAAAGCTCCTCTCTTAAACTTGATCAAATATTTCTTTAACTTGAACACTTTAAGCAACTAAAAAAAATCCCAAAACTTCATGCAAAATCTATTAAATATTCAATAACATATAGACCTAGTAATAAAGGCATACCTGGCAAGTTGTAAAATAAAAATATAGGATTTTCTATGCATATGGTAAGTATGAAGGTCTGAGACTTCTACAATTGGTTGCAACGTGGGTAATCATTGGAACAACCAACTGTTGGTCTCACACTATGTCATGAGTTTCCTTGGACTTATTCAATACCATTTTTTTAAAAAATATTTTTCTATGTACCCCTAAAACTTCAAGGAGAATAAATGTGCTCTTCAAGCTTAAAGGCTCTTTCAGCAGAAACCACCAGGTGTTGGTCTCTCTATCTTTATGGAGGACTCCTTCAAACAACCAAAAATTGAAAACCCTAAGTTACCTCTTGCTACGTGGATAGAGATTTCAAAGATAAACAATATTATTTTTGCCCTCCTGCCCTTGGCATGAAAAGTCGATGATAAATAAACATTTATTTATTTTTCCTTCCCTTATGGTGTTGAGCTATAGACTCCTAAAATAAATCATTTTAGAAAAATTACTTAACCCTCATTATTTCTTGACATTTTATTAAATCTTAAAAAATGACATATTTAGGCTAGATGGTATAATATATTAATAGGTACATTAGTTGAGATTGATAATGTTGATACTTCTACTTCTACTACCTCTTTCATGATATATGATGGTATCATATCTCTTCCCATTTCTCTCCTTCCTTTGGTTGCATGATCAAACTCCTTGGAAATCCTAAAGGATGTGGAAACTTCATTCTCCTATCTCATCACCTACAAGGATCCTATCCTTATATTTGGAAATACTTCACTATATATCTCTCAAAATTCTATTGATAATCTTTCTTTTAGTGCCTTTGGTGACTCTTCTTCAAGTGATGATGAACCTCATGCTTCTACCAATCCTTTCTCTTAGTAAGGTGTATTTTTGTTGTTGAACTCTCTCTTGTGGAGAATGTTGAGAATTTTCTAATCATTAATCACTTCCTTAATATCACATTGGCTAAAATTCCTACTTTGATAGATAATGATTATCATTGGAATGATTTTTTTTATCTAGTATTCCTTCTCTTATGTGAGACCCATCTCTTCTGTACCTAGACCCATGCCATTATATTTCTCCACCTTCTTTGCTTATTACCACTTCTATATTACATTATTTTATTAAGGAATTGTCATTTATGTCTTGTGAGTTACCTTTTGTTTCTCCTTCTACATCAACATTGTATTGCTCTCCTTTCTCTTGTGATATTCTTACATAACCCTCTCTTGTTATTATGGGAACTCTTTTTTTTGAAAAATATAATAGACATGATGATTAATTATACCATGTGAAACACTTCTCCAAAATTTTCTTAACTCATACATGTGATGACTATGTCTTGGAAAAATTCTATCCTAGCACATTGAGAGATATGGCCTTAGACTAGTTCTACATCTTATCTACCAATTCCTTGTACTCCTTTTTTGATGTTGCTCATGCCTTCATCCCTTAATTTCAATATAAAATATCTTAAAACTTGGCACAATGCAAACTAGGTAATGAAGATAGTTAGGGCTTCAATTATCATTTGTTTTCCTTTCTTTGTGAGCTTGTCATCCCCTTGATGGCCTTCTACCTCTTTTTTATGAGGACTTGCTATCACATATACAATAATCTATACTTTTTGAGAAATTTTATTCTTTCTAACTTATTTCTCCATGCTATTTAAGTTGGCTAAATCCTTCTAGAGCACCCTCATATCAAACATTGTGAACCCTCTCCTACCCCTTCATTTATAGACCCCCTTTTGAATCTTCCCCACTTACCCAAACTTCTTCATATCCATCAAAAATTGAACCTAGATCATATACCTCTTTTGCTAACCATCCTGACCAAGTCTCACCCATTCTCTTAGAATCTAAATTTATAACCCTTCCACCCATCTAATCCAAACATCCTCTTAAATGTGGTCCCTAATCACTTCTTTCCTGTGCATACCATGAATTTTTAGCCACTCTAATTTTTTTTGTTATGCTCTAATATAAGATTGACACACCTCTCTCATCTTCTCTTGATGACACTACTCCATTGGTAGATGAGGTTAAGAACACAACCACTTCAAAGGCCTCTCCTATACCCTCTATATCCCCTATTTCTATCATAGTTGATACATATCTCCCTTCTTATGATGAGAAGTTGTTTTAGTCCATTATTGACATTCCTTGTATAACTTCTTTATTCACTCATTCTACAAATTTACCTCTAGATAACTCTCTTCACCATTCTTCTTGCGAGGTGGAATTGGATGAGTCATCCAATCACTTTCCCTTTATGATTGGTTGATTCCTCTTGTGATTATTTACTCCATTATCGTAAGAGTTGGTATAGAATAATCTACACCATGTAAGATTTGGCTGAAGATTATAGCCACCCAAGATTGAGGAAATTCATGAAAGCACAAGAGAGATCAACTATGACAGAATAATGCTATTCTATCAAAGGATGTGAATAGTAGATTATAATTGTATGATTGTTACATGAGATCACCTAGTTATATAGCTAAGGTGAGATAGGATTAGATAGGATTATGACAAGTGTCTTAATCCTATGTCATGAGAAAAATAATATTAAATGACTTAGGACACAATCATTAAATACTAAAAGATAAGATAAGGTCTTATGACAACTAACAACCTTCTAGAAAGATTCCCTAGGACCTAAGTAAACTTAACATGTAAATAGGACCCACTAGTGAACTAGTTAGGTAAAACACCCATTTACACCAACAATTGTGTTAGTACCTATTATGTGGCATACATAGTTTTTTTTTTACCCATTTTCATTTTGTGGTAGCATAATTCAAATGCAACCATTTTCTCTTTCTTTGGGGACAACACAACCTTCTTTCATCATTGTTGTCTCCACCCATATTTTAGGGGCATGTAAAAATAATTCTAGGGGTAAATTCCTTACATATGTACTTCCTAAGGATTTTTTCCTTTCTCTATCCTCGTTCATCTACCTTAAAATCAACTGCACACACTTCGTCTATGCAGTTATTTTAAGGTGGGTATAAATCTACATTTCTCACATTTTGGCATGCTTTCCTAACATTTGTAAATTGTGTTCTCATGTATAGAGTGTGCTTGGAAATTAAATGCCTTATTAGGATCACCTAGCAACAAAGCAAGTTAGTCCAAGCGATCTTGTATTTTATCAAACATCTAGTTCACCTAGCAATAAAGCATGCTAGTACAAGTGGCCTTGATTTGTTTGAATTTGTAGACACCTAAAAATGTCCTAGCCTGCGAACTAGCATCTTAGCACTAATATTCATCTATTAATTAAGTGATTTAACATTATTTAATTAATTCATCCTCAAATCATCATTTGCATCAAAAACCCTAATTTCCTCTATTAATTGAATAATATTACATTATTTAATTAATTCACGTTTTTCATCATTTTTGAATAATTAAATAAATTTCATTTATTTAATAAAGTCCTAATCTAACTTTATTCCTCCTGATTAATTAAATAACATCAATTATTTAATTATGTCGCTAATTTACCCAATTCCCCTAAGTTAATTAAATTATTAAAACATAATAGTTTAATTAATTCACTTTCCCCTAAACTTGAATAATTAAATAAATTATTCAAAACATCATCCAAAAGGTCAAATCAAATAAATACATCTTTGTTTGCAAAAGTCAAACTTGATTTGCATGTTCAACTCAAAAGGATTAATTAATTAATCAATTAATTAATTATCCTCAGCCACTTTCATGATTGAGCAAATTACAATCCCTCAATTGCTTGATCTGATTGGCTGACTGATCCGGCTATTTCCTAACAAACCAATCTATTCTTCAATTCCACAGATTATTCAATCTATTTCTTCAATGCCGCTAAATGCTCAAATTGGTTTCTTCAATCACACTGATTACGTAATCAAAATCCACTAATTATTCCTATCTATTTCCTCTCAACATCTTTCAACCGTTGATCTAGATATTCTACTATGCAATCTTGAGCGTTCATTACAAAACACAAATTCTATATAACAATCATCTTCTTCCTCAAAAATGATCGAAGAATCAACATCATTTGCATGACAAAGTAATGCCAAAATCACAATAGACCTTTTGAAGCTTTACACATATCTTTGATCAACGAAATTACATGTTCTTGAAGCTTTTTCTATGCACAATAGAGGCTTTGCATTGATATGAAAAACTCAACATCTTTGCAAACACACTTCGACATGGGATGGTAACGTTTTCTTTGTTATGATTTCTTAGGATTTCATTGTTTGTTTTCTATAGATTAAAACTTCATTTCATGAGTAATGGGCATGAATCATCTTTTCGTTTGTTTAGATTAGTTTCCATTCATTCATTCAGATTATACACACATATCAATTTCCCCCTTACACAAAATTACCTAGCAATCGAGTAAGCTAGTCTAAGTGATTCCTTCTGCTAGACCTTGAGTCATGTCATTTTGCTTTAAAATTTTCATTTCTCTTTATTCTCTCCACATGACCTTTAGCAGAAAAATAAGCTAAATCCTAAGTCATGTATTCTCTTTCATATTGATTTCTTCATTTTCTCTTTGTCTGCATTGATTCATTCTCTTTGAATAAAAGAATTGTCTCTTTTATTTCCATTATATTTTAGGGTTGATGTGAAGTATTGGTACAACTTTGACATCTAGTTCTCTTTCATGTTAATCTAGATTTTTTTTTATGTGCCTTTTTTATTATGCATGTATTATTTCTTACTTTTTTGCATTTGTGATACAAGTTTATGTGTTTATGAAACATCTATGTTGCATATTTTATTTTTCTAACATATACATCTTAATTGGAGGAATGCATTTCTCAGTTGGATAATACGAAGTATCCTTTTATGATGTTATTTACTTTCAAATTTTTACTTCTATAATTTAGTATATCTTATCACTTAGTGTTGTCAACCCACTAAAGTGGGGATAAGATGTGACATCAAAAAGTGTATATATTTGTAATTTCACCCTATATTTTTGGATTTATTTGGTGTCCACTCCCTTGGAATATTTAAGGGATCACTTTATCCTTAGCCTTGGCCCTTTTATTCACAAGATTTCCAAATTTATTTATCACATTCCGATTCTTCTCACTAGCCTAAGCTTGTGTGTTAGATTTTGAGCAATTTCTCCAAGAAGTGAGCATGAAACACACATTTATGTATGATGTGGTAGTATCTCATGGGTTTCTAAAAATATAAACATTGATTCCTACCCAATTACCCACTACTATTGCCTACAATAACACCCGTATGTCCAAAAAATGCCTCCTACATCTAAATCCAACTCTTCATCTTCCAAGGAACCCTTTATAAAAACTTATCTTTGATTTTTCTTCCTGTCCATTATCATAAAGAAAAGTCTCCTACTCTCTTAGTTTCACACTCTATTTTTTAGGATTTCTTGGGGAAAATGTTGTTGCATCACATTGTATCTCCATGCTCTTAATATTTTCTTCATCATTTGACTATAAATATTGTTAACCAAATTTGCATTCTTTTGTTGATGGTGGTAAAAGTTCATGTTTATATGATTTATTTGTATTCTCTTTGGAAAATATCTTGTTTACTACCACCACCTTTTATCCAATATCATACACACTGGTTTATTAGTCATTGGAGACCTATGCTTTCATATTCACATATTTATTTTAGTATTGTGTTCTCATTATTGAATGCACTTAGGCTAAGTGCTCACACATCTTTTCTAATGTTTCATTTGACTTCCCATGGAGGTTGAAAGACCAAAATATGATCTTAACCATTCTTGGCAAGCTCCTAGGCAATTCCAATAATTTTTCTTGTTTTGGCTATAATCATTTGGAAGACTACAAGAACACCAAGGTTTCATTATATATCTTCCATTTTTCTTGTCATTTACATTTCTCATTTAAAAATATATAAGATTAAATTATTTTTCTATAATTTTTGTGTATTTGGATATCTCTTGGTTTACCATTTTTGTTGTCCTTATTTCCTATTATATAGGCGAGTTAAAAATCTTGTGAAACCTTTATATTTTACAACTTTTTGGGATGAAAATGTGAGATTGGGGTGACTACATGTAAGAAGGATCATAGTGCATCATGCAAACATCCACACATTACAATAGTGTCCTAGATAGTGAGCTCCATATTCTAGTCACATGTTCCTTTATTCTTCAATTTATAATTCTAAATTTAGTTTGTTTATTATGTATTTTATTTTCCTTTAAATTATCATTTTACAACCTAGCTCACATTTAATTTAATATGTTTAAAATTATCACTTTTTCTCCATTATAGGGACTATTGGTGATATGAGTTGTAGGTCCCAAATCCCCGAGGTTAGATATTTTCCCAGGTGCCAAGAATACCACAAATCCTATATTTAGGTTGAGAAACTAAGGACCAATTACTAAGGTGGGTAGGACCTCCTTCACTTTTGCCTCTATTGAACCAAGGGGGGTTTCCCTAAGGTGGTGTAATAGATATCACCACAAAAGCATAATACTCACCTGACACAAACCATACTCTTTACATAGTGCACCCCTATTTTGTTTGTGACTGTGTGCCTATATTTTTGTTTGAGGAACTCAAGGTTAAGCACCTTTTTTTTTAGACTATAGGAATTGGTCAGGTATATGCCCCCCTATAAACTGTAGTGTGCTTGATAAACTTTTTTCACATGACCAGTGATGCTAGCACGACATGCCCTCTGGTACCACGGGGACGGTGGGGAGATTAGACCTCGTAACCTATTTCCTGCAACAGGATGCTTTAGCCAATCGAGCTAGGCCCACCACCCCGGTTAAGCACCTTATTAAGGTAGATAATCTACCATTTGAGTGTCTAATAATTTTTTTTATAATAACCCTTTATGTTATATACATTCATACATGGCTACAAAAATACATTGGAGTAGATAAAATTGAAAAAAGATGTTTATATTATTCTTTTGTGAGTGTGTTTGGATGATGGGAGATGGAGCTAGTAGTAGAATATTTCCTTTATCCAACTAGGAAATCGAGTCTCTAAGTTCATACAAAAGATGTAATAACTAAAACCAAAGGTGATATGTTAATCAACATACCATAAAGACCATGCCTTTCAAAATGTATAGGCAATTTGCACTCTACACATATATTTAAAAAATAATAAATGATTGTAGAATATTAAATGAGTCTACTTATAATACATGAGTATACCCATACATTTCTTTTATTATGCTGAAAAGATACCTTACAAAGGATTTGCAAGTATTTTGCAATCATTTTATTGGAAAACTACATAACACACATCAAAAAATATATACCATACACAAGGAGACACTCAACTAAGGCCGATTATTCCTTTAATCAAAGGTTACAAATGTTTATTAAAAATTTGGAAAAAACCTAGATCATTACAATACCAAAATACCTTTACCTAGAACTAGAATTTGAAACCTTAAAGCTTCTTTTGAATATCATTGCTTTGTTTGTTCTCTAACTGCTCCATTTTTCCTCACTCCCCCTTTAGAAAATCTAGAAAATATATATGTCTCAATACCATCTAGAGATCTTGGGGAAATAACCATGGTCATTTATAATTATACAGGTCTCCCATGATTTCTTGTCTCACCTTCACATGGCCATACACTTGAAACCATGAACTTTACATCAGAAACCATATGATTTTATACACCATTCATGTCTTAGAGGGGCCCATAGGCACCAAGAGGTATTTGAGAGTCCTCATCTATCGAATCTCATCCATTTTGAGACCATTAATGGCATCCCAAGTTGTACAAGGAGGTAAGTAGGGTTTTTGGTTTTGAAATGATGGAGTTTTAGACTTTTCATACCAAAGGGGGAAGAGGGAAAAAATAACTCAAAGGTCCAACAAGGATGCCAAGATGAGAAAATTCAAAACTCTAAAATTTGAAAAGTGGATTTTTGGGGAAAAAATTAGCTGTTGGGGAAAGGATGTGTGGATGACCAAACCTAAAATCCCAAAATTCAAGTAAAAGGTCTTAGAAGGGAAAAAAAAACTTGGAGGGAAAGGCATGCTAGGGATGATAGGTCCAACATGGATGCTAGAATGAGAAACTCCAAACTCCAAAGTTTACCTAAAATCACCTAAAGCAAAGCCAAGTCACTAGGAATTGACCATAAAAGTACCCATTAACAAATTTTACTAAGGATTTATGAAAAAAAAACTTTGAATGAACATCCTTAGATAATTACTCAACATAGGGGACCCAACTAAATATTTCTTAGACCGGTTATCAAAGGAGGGTGGATAGGGTCAAATACACAACATGGAAGCAAAACAAAGAAAACATAAGACACCTAAACATAAGGTGCTAATAGGGATATCTTATTTACATTTAATATTTTTCCTTCTTATATTTTTCTTGTTTTGGTTCTATGAATTTTATCCTTACACATGTCCTTCATTTTCCTACTTCTCCCTTTATGACTTTCACTCTTGTTTTATCTTATGATTTGTGTACCTTTTTTGGCCTCTTTGCATTTTATTTGTCTTGTACTACTTATATTTTTTGTGTTATGTTTCTTTTTTATCATGCACCTAATGCTTATTTATGCTTGTACACTACACGTGCCTAATGCTACATCTTACATCATTCACATATTTAAGCTATGTCCCTGATTCTTATCTTATTATGACCGATGCCATGCTTTCAACCTGTTGGTTCCCAAATATGCAGATTGCCAAACTCTAAAATTATGCCAAGCTTTGTCTTCAAGTTTAACAAGGATTTGGCCAATGAAAAAAATCAACCAAGATGGTTGGTATTCCCTACTCTTTAGGCTTTGCTTCACCTAGGTGGGTATTACCTTGATCACCAATGAATACAAACTTTCAAAGATAAAATTGGTGACAATTAAACAGATTATGACCTCACACAAATTTAGAGGGTTTGTTTAATTCCAATCTTCATCAATTTATTCATTCACTTATAATCTATTTCGTATTGGCATGAGGGTTTGAAATAGATAATCTAAAACCAACTTCTACTCCTACTCCAACAACAAAAAACCTAAAGTGGATTATAGAATGTGATACAAGGGATGGTTTTGGAAAATGAATTGATTGATGCCTTTTTCTGGGATACAAAACATGAATTGTGTTTTGAAAAACCAGACATATGCTTGATATGTTGATTTGAATAACAAAGAGAAAACAAAATGGAGACAACCAAGCAAAATTTTATCAATGATATTCGACAAGTAATTGACAACAAGAATTTAGACACCAAAGAAAGTAGCATTCGATTAATATGCTTAAGAAAACAAGCCTTTACAATATCTTTTTCCAAAATCGAATTCTTGAAAAGAGAGGTTCACCACGGTCTTGGTTTCCTTCTTATAGGAATGAAGAAAGCAACAAGCTTCAAACTGTTCACATTCTAAAATTGATCTTTCGTATTCCCATCCTTTCATATGACATTCTGCAATATTTTTTTAGCTGCTTGCCCGCTTGTACTCCATTTGTTTTCATCTTTGTTCGCCCATGTCTCTACCAACATCCATAATTTCACTTTTTTTCTTGAGCTTTCCCGATTAACTCTTTCTCCTGTCAACATGGGATTCACCATCATCTATTCAGTGCTTTACACCATGACCTTTCTAATTCGTGCATTCCTCATGTGAAACTCTAACTTTGTCTTCGCTATATCGAAGAGACTGAAACTTCGCTCTTGTCGATATCCATTTCTCCCTTTGATGTGTTTATTTTCTGGTATATGCTCTTTCTATTTGTTGGGTTTTCAAAGGGATTCCAGAGACTATCTCTTCAGCATTCCATTGTCACTTTGACACATCCATGGACCCCACCTATATTTAATGGTGTACTTTCCAACTTCATGGGTTATTCCATTAAAGGGACCCAAAAATGTTTCCTCTCGATATATCACAATCTATTCGACGATGTACATGCTTTACTGACTTCCTATCGCAACACTCGCAACACTATGGGCCTTGGAAAAGATGTTTTTTTTATTGCAAGACAATGGTAATCAGTTGATATTAATTTTGTTACTCATCGCCAACTTGCAAACCTTTTTATCACCACCAGGTCAATGTTGCAGGACCGTGGTAACACTTGGATGCCACACTTTGCTTACCGCCAGCCCGCATATGTTACCTTTCTTCATTGCGGTGGTGCGGTAACCCTGTCATAAACTCCTGCATCCCTACAAGAGACTTTTCACAGTGCCACGAGAGTGCGATACTTAAAAAAGACACAAGTTAGGGTAAAAAAATACATGTATGATGGAATATGACTTAGGAAAAGATATAACATATAAAATTTGGACCTAGAGAATGAATAGTGCAAGGGTTAGAACTCTTTTAGTGGACTCTTGGAACTAGGGTTTGACAAGCATGGAATGTAGACTAGGCAAAAAGTTTCTAGTCCTAACAACAACTCTAGTTGGGGTTGAATGGATAACTAGACATTGGAAGAATCCAAAACATTTCTATGGGGTGCAAACCAAAAACACATAACTGTACAAAACAAAGAAAACCAAAATTGGGAAAACCCTAAAATACTGTGCATGGAATTTATCTTCTTTAAGAAAAGAAGTGTTTCAAAAATTGTCCATGCATTGGCAATTGCTCATTCTCACCCACCATGTATTGCTTTGCAAGAATTTAGATCTCTGGTGAAGCAAATTGAGTATCTTGTCCATTGGGTAGCAAAGTCAAACTCTCTCCTTGCCTTGAACTAGTATGATTTAGAAAATCACACCACAACTGATAGAATTAGGCCACTAGAAAAGAAAAGTCTCTATTTGCCTCTGTCATACACTTTATTTTCATTTGACTGCATCAAGTCAAATTTGAAAGCACTATCACTGTAAGCCTAAAGACAAACATTACCATTGGCATTCTGAAACATATCACTGTATTTTCCCATACCAACATTAATTCCATCAAACTATATCTCACAATCAAGCACAAATTGAAAAATACCATCACCATGTGGAAAAAATCCATCATATTCTTTTAATGAAACATATTCATACATAATGCAACAATTAGCATTGTCTATTTCATCATCATGTTTCACTGAAGATTTTTCCAAATAGACTAAGAAATCAAAACACTCATATGATGTCTCATAGCTGGTATCATACTACTACAAACCATGAGAATTATGCAAACAAGCCTCCAACATATGGAAAGAAAAACTTTCATATGGTATCATACTGCTGCAAACCATGAGAATTATGCAAACAAGCCTCCAACATATGGAAAGAAAAACATTCATATACTAGCTCATTTTGTAATTGCAATTCAACATTTTGGTGAGAAGAATCATCAAGAAATCCTTCATGAACATTGTCATCCTACAAATTATCTTGTCTATTTATGGAAGGAAGAGCAAATGGACATGTGTCATACTTAGTACCTAGAGGAACATCATCATTGTCAAAGTTTATCTAAGCAGGGCACATAAGCTCATGACCATTTTTATGTGCATGCCTTTGATATTCCATGGTCAATAAATTTGAAATTTGTTCACTGCTGAGTGAACATGCTTCTTCTTTCACATCTTCCACTACTTTTTCTTCTTGATCTCCATAAGAGATGCAAGCATCGCTTAGTTGCAAATCAAAATCCACAAGGTTGTCATTTTTATCATTAAAATCTAGATATTTGATGAATTCATCATAACATACAATGCTCATATCATAAAGGATTGAATTTCCAACAACCTTTCCAAAAACACAGTCATAATCTGATAGTCCTTCTATATTTTAAGCTTCTAATTCATTATTATCAATGTTATGACAATGCATCAATGGCTGCACCTCCATTGTTTGATCATGAAATACACTCAAATTATTATGTATACTATTTTTAGGTACACCCACCATATCATTAGACTGACCACAAGCATTATCATGAAATCTTGCCCTGAATGTATGTCCATAAATATTTCCAATAGGAACAAAACATTACCAATTAATGAAATGATTTTATACTAAGACATTTTGCACTTATTTAGACCTAATTTTCATCTTCATTTAATAGATTGAAGTGTAGTTGGCATGCATGCGTGCATAGAAAAGATTAGTTCCATTCTTAATCATGGTCAGTAGAGAAGTTGACATTAATGAATTATGGTGTTAAGTTTTTAACTCAAAAATAGAGACTAACCCATAAAAGCACTCAAAGATAGGGAAGAGTAGACATTAACCCATAAAATGCAAATAACAACAAACAATAGACATTAACCCATAAAATACAGAGATGTAAAAAACTATAAAATGACACTGTAAAAGATATAGGAACTTACAAACACCTCATTTTTTGCTTCCAATACAATAAAAATAAACCCTCTCAACAAACAGATTTCACCCTCATTAAACAATCAGAGAAAATGAATAAACAATGCAAATAATCCTTTGCTCGACATACTTAAAACTTCACACCATAAGCCATTAATGACACTTGCACTTCATTCTAACATTTCCAATAGGAACAAAACACTACCAATTGATGAAATGATTTTATACCGGGACATTTTACACTTATTTAGACCTAATTTTAATTTTCATTTAATAGGTTGAAGTGCAGTTGGCATGCATGCGTGCAGAGAAAATATTAGTTCCATTCTTAATCATGGCCAATAGAGAAATCAACATTAATGAATTATGGTGTTAATTCTTTAACTCAACAATAGAGACTAAGCCATAAAATCACTCAAAGATAGGGAAGAGTAGACATTAACCCATAAAATGTAGAGAACAAAAAACAATAGACATTAACCCATAATTTATGCAGAGATGTAAAAAACTATAAAACGACACTGTAAAAGATATAGGAACTTACAAACGCCTCATTTTTTGCTTCCAATATGATAGACATAAACCCTCTCAACAAACACCGATTTCACCCTCATCAAACAATCAAAGCAAATGGATAAAGAACAAAAAAATGATAGTGTAAAAGATATAGGAACTTACAAACACCTCCTTTATCGCTTCCAATACAATAGATATAAACCCTATCAACAAACACAAATTTCACCCTCATCAAACTATCTGAGCAAATGAATAAACAACGCAAATAATCCTTTGCTCGACAAACTTAAAACTTCACACCATAAGCCATTAATGACATTTACACTTCAGTTTATTCACAATAAATGAAAATTAACAACTAGTAAATACACAATGTCCTCGTTAAAATGCCACATCGATAGAAACACTAGGTGTGAAGACACGACTATATCAAAGAACATTACAATGTCATGAAATATTTCCAATAGCAACAAAACATCGAATTGATTAAATGAATTAGAATAATTAAATTAATTAGAAAAATACAAAACTATGAGGAAAATACCAATAGCCAATGAGAAAATGGTAAGAAAAAGCCCAAAATTTCCTATTAATAAAAATAATCCCATAAACTATAGCTTTTACTTTAGTTGCACAATTTTCGATGAATACATTAATAGGCATGAGTGCACTAAAAACATTAGTCTCCCACCTTAAAAGGCAAGGACTAACAAAAAGAGAAAATAAATAGGGAAAAACAAGGCATGAGCTAATCAAATTAATGAAAACCTAAAAAGAAAACTATCTAAAAAAAAGAAAAAACCTAAAAACTATCTAATAATCATGATAATAATAGTAGATAACAAATTATATAATATTATTTATTATCAATAAGCATTAACAAAAAATAGAAAGAAATGGATAAAAAAAAAAAGGAATATAATAATAACAAAGAAAGTAATTACTTAGAAAAGAAAATACTAAATAATAATGCAAGCTTAATCAATTAAGAAAATATTAAATAATGTATCCTTTCCTAACTACACTCCAGTCATCACCTTCACCCATGGGAGCTTCAAAGTAGTTCATAGGCACAAAAAGTTCTACGTTGTCGATCCATACCTATGATGACCTAGCAGCAGCGGACCAACAACGTTCATCAACCAACGTCTCCTTTCCAATAGTTCCAGGTTCGTCTATTCGTGATAACGTATCTCAATCTCTTTCTACTCCTATCATTAATTGTGATCAAATATCTTCCTATGAACATATCTCTCCTCGAGCCTTGCCCAAGTATTCATGCCAACTTTTCCATTCTCTCCCCTTGATCTCCTATACCACGCTTTCTCCCTCGCCTCTCCACATATCCCCCTATTGTATTTCACCCCCTCTTTCCTCTCTTCTGGCTAACTACTATAATCAATGTGCCATTCATCCTTTTGGGTCTTTGAACCCCTCCCTTTCTCCACTCTTCGCCCTCACCTCCAAGCCTTCCTCCATCATTTTTGAGCCTTTTTTATTTCACCCCCATCATTCTAATGCTTGTGTTCAACCCAGCTACTACTCCAATTCGTCTCTTATTTGTGATTGGGACAACAAGTTAGTGGTCAACTTGTCCACTGTCCCCCTTGAATCCCTTGCCATCAAGGTCTTATCACATGGGATGGGTTTTGTAATTTCTCCTTGTGCTATCCCTTATGCCGACTTCCTCATTGAAATTGAAAGTGCCATTTGTTCTCTCCCTCTGAATATAGCTAAAGAAGTGAGGAAAGAATGTGTCGTATCCCTAAGGCATGCCAAACCCCCTAGGTGGAATATCCTACAAGTTGAGCATCTAGCTCTCAACTAATTATTAAGCAACCAAGATCTCATCATTTCCAAGGCTGACAAAGGTAATGCAACTATCATCATGAACAAACAAGATTAAATTTCCAAAATGCTTGTTCTCCTTTCTGATTCCAGCAACTACAAAATGTTATCTTGTAACCCGTGTTCCAAGGCCAATAAAAAAGTCAAATCTTTAGTTTCTTGCTCTTCTTTTGATGATGCCACCAAAAAGCATCTCCTACCCACCAAGGAAGTTACGCCTCGTATTATGGCACTCCTAAAATTCACAAAGTTGGCATCCCATTAAGACCTATCATTGACACCATAGGATCACCTACTTACAATCTTCCTTCCTTTCTTGCCAAATTGTTGGCCCTGCTCATTGGAAAATCTGATTCGTTCATAAAAAATTCCACCCATTTTATCCAATTCATCAAGGACAAAAAATTGGAAAGTAATGACCTCTTGGTGAGATTTGATGTGGTCTCGCTTTTCACCAAGGTTCCCATCCTTGACTCCTTAGAAATTGTAAGAAAAAAGTAAAATGGTGAGATTTCCACCTTGGTTGAATTATGCTTAAGATCTACCTTTTTCTCTTTCCAAGGTGTCATCTATGAGCAAGTTGATGGCATTTCCATGGGCTCCCCCCTTTCCTCGATCATTGCCAATCTTTACATGGAGCATTTTGAAGAAATTGCTCTTCATTCTTTACCCCTCAAACCAAGGTGGTGGAAATGTTATGTGGATGAAACCAACATTTGATAGCCTCATTGCTTGGAAAAATTAGAAGAGTTCCACAACCACCTCAATAGCATATCTCCTTGCATCTCCTTCACCAAAGAGATTGAATTCAACAACCATCTTTCATTCCTTGACATTTTGCTCCTCAAAAAATTAGATGGGTCGCTAGGTTGACATGTATTTCGCAAAGCCACCCACACTGATCTCTACCTCCATTCTTCTTCCCATCACTACCTAAGCCAAAAATTTGGGGTCCTTAAGACCCTAGCCTGTAGGGCCTATCGGATTTGCGATGAGGAAAACTTAAGCCTTGAGCTGTCTCATCTTTGTCGAGTCTTCATATTAAACGAATACTCTAACAAGAAAATCTCTAGAGCCTTCAACCAAGCCAAATGGAGTTTCCTTCCCATCTCTAAACCTAACCATTCTTCAGTCCCTCCAAGTGTTTCTATTCCCTTGTTGATGGTATCTCCCAAAAAATCTCTAGGATCCTTCTTAAAAAAGGCCTTCGGTGTGCCTTCAAGCCCCGCTCAACCTTGAAAATTTCATCCCCTTTCTCAAAGACTCCAAGGACATCCTTCTTGAATTTGGAGTCTATAAAGTGGCCTGTTCTTGTGGCACCCTGTACATAGGTGAAATAGGTCACTCCTTCATCACCAAAATTAAAGAGCATGGTGCTGACATCAGACATGAATGTGTCCACAAGTTCGCCCTTGCTGACCACTCCTCTTCAACTAAGCATCATATCTGCCTTGAAAGCATCCAAGTCCTTTCTAAAGAAGATAAATTCTTCAAGAGAAAGTTGAAAGAAGCAATCAAAATCAATAACCATCCCCATAACCTGAATCAAGATGAGGGATGGAGTTTAAGTTTGTCTTGGCACCCTTTGTTAGCCAACTTGAGAACCCGTCATCGTCCCCCTAATCACTAATCCTTGTTTCTTTCCACCCCATTCCTCTCCCGTCCTCTCTTCCTTCCTTTTTCCCTCCATTTGTTCATGCCATCCTTTCTCTATGTTTAGAGTGGTGCCCAAGTAATTCCTCCTTGCTCAATCAGTGGGTTTTCCTATCTTCTTTTTTGGTCCTTAGCTTCTTCTTTGTGTGTTGGTTCTTGCATCTTATTTCTAGTTTTTGTCCCCCTTTTGCTTTTGTCTTTATATTAGTAAATGAGACTAATAAAATATGGTTAAACAACTATTTCAATTATCATACTATATTATGATAATTGTCATAGAGGCTTACTCTCTTTTATTGTTCTCATCCTCGTCTTGTTTTTTTCCTTTATTTTCTTTCTGTCACGTTCTTTGGTTTTCTTTTTAGCTTTTCATTAATTTGATTAACTTGTGCCTTGTTTCTTCCTATTTATTTTCTCTTTTTGTTTTTAGATTTCGAATTCATTTTTTCTATTTTTTTTTTTTAATTTGTTCTTAATTTAGGTTTGCTTTCAAAGAATAAAATATGAATCTATTTCTTCCTTAATAATAATAACTTTTTCTTAATCTTTGTTTATAATTTCTCTTATAATTATTATTTTTAATTTATTCTTTTGGTAATTTTTCCTTGATAATTTTCTTATTAATCCTTAATCCTTCTTTTCTTTATAATATTAATACTAGTTTTAAACATTATTTAATCTTTTCTTAATTGATTAAGCATGAATTATTATTTATTATTTTCTTTTATAATTAATTTCATTCTCTATTATTATTACATTCTTTTTATTTTTATATCCATTTCTTTCTAATTTTGGTTAATGCTTATTGATAATAAATAATATTACATAATTTGTTATCTAGATAGTTTTTAGGTTTTTTCATTTTTTAGATAGTTTTCTTTTTAGGTTTTCATTAATTTGATTAACTTGTGTCTTGATTTTTTCTATTTATTTTCTCTTTTTGTTTTTAGATTTACATTTAATTTTTTCTTTTTTAGTTTTTCTTTAGTTTGTTCTTATTTTGTTTTCAAAGAATATTATATGATATTTTTTCCTTCCTTAATAATAACAACTTTATTCTTAATCTTTATTAATAATTTCTCTCAAATTTATTAATATTAATTTTTTCTCCTTTGGTATTGTTTCCTTCTTGTTTTTGTCTTATTAATCATTAATAATTCTATTCTTTATAATATTAATACTAATTTTTAACATTATATAATCTTTTCTTAATTGATTAAGCTTGCATTATTATTTTAGTATTTTCTTTTCTATTTAATTTCTTTCTCTATTATTATTACATTCTTTTTATTTTTATCCATTTCTTTTTATTTTTTGGTTAATGCTTATTGATAATAAATAATATTTTATAATTTTTTATCAACTATTATCATTAAGTTTCTAGATAGTTTTAATGATTATTTTATAATGTTAGTAGATAATTTTATTAGAATAATATTTATCTTCTTTCCTTTTCTTCTTATCTATTTAGAATATATAAGAATAATAATATTAGAATAATTAGTTAAGTCCTATATTTAATGATAATAGATAATAATATTATTTATTATCGTTAAAAAATATTACATTTTTTATAAGATTATTATTTATTGTTAATAGTCTTTATTGTATAATTTTATTATTTTCTTCTTCATCTTTGGTTCTTTCTTTTCTATTTAGATTAGTTAATTTTATTTATCCTTCTTGATAATAAGAATAATATATAATTTATTATTATTCTTATTTTTCTTTGTGTAGTTACTTTAATTTTTCCTTTTTGTCTCTCTTCTTATTTTTTCTCTCTAGTGTAGTCATTGCCCTCTTGTCCCTTGGTTCACACACAACCCCTTCTCCTACCTTCCTTTCTCATACCTTTTTATAAATGCTTGGTATGCAACTAATCATTCTTATCCTTGAGCTCTCATTTTCATCCTGATGATGGATCACAAAGTGTGATCTGAAATGTTGATGCAAAGAATATTCACACAATCAAATCCAAAAACCTTCAAGCAATTATCCCAGAAAAAGATGCAAATAAAGGCATAGAATATGCAAATCCCATAGTCAGTCTGTGAGTATGAAAGCTAGAAACAAAAGCTACAATTTCAAGACCAAGTTTATTCAGTACAATATAGATTAATTGAATGTCTTTTTTCTCAATACCACATGCTTTACATTGTGCTCTCAAATCATTAACCTTAGTAATATAACCTTGGATGTTGCCAAATTTGTTTGGATCAAGGCTCATCAATAATTATCAATTTGACAGCCTTTGACTTCACTTATTGTACCATACAAAGATTTTAATTTTCCCAAGCATCATGTGAATTCGTACATGCTTCAATCTGGAACATAAGATCAAGGGAAACAAAACTACAAAGACATCCAAGATCTTTTGTATGTTCAAGCATCTATTTTATCTTTTACTTATCATTTGTAGGTTCAACTACCTTTTGTTCAACATATGGAGTATACCCAAGTTGTATTAAGGCATTCCATGTGTTTTTATGCCATATTGCATAATTTTAAGGTGTTAGCGAAGGAACCTTTGAATGATCCATATGTGTAGGAAAATAAAAGCACAAGAAAACAAATCAAAAAACACAAGAGATACCCCATTTTCACTCTATCAATAATAACCCCCAACAAAAAATGCTTTGGCACTTTATATATCAATGCATTTAAAATGCTGGAGTTGATTTCTAGAGTTTTACAAGTTTCCAAAATGGACCAAATACTAAAAGTATAAAAATATCTTTGAATTAGAACCTCAAAATAGAACCAATATTTGGTGCTTGGAAAAATATTCACTTTCAAAAAAATAATTTCCTCAATCCGAGGTCATATGTGAAAGTTACATCTGTTTGAAATTCAAAAAATGAGGACTATCCTTTAGATTTGATGAGAAAACTGATTTTCTAGAAACACAGGATAAATTGAGAAAAAAATTATTCCACCACTATGAAGAGCGGGAGATTCTACCCAAATAAAAAAATGTGTTGAAAAACACCTCCGTATGGCCAAGAATGAGCCATTTGAAAATCAAGAGCAAAACACAAAACTCCAATGGTGAGGGTTCCAGGTTTTCAAAAGTCAATTGTTGCAAATTTGGCAAAACTTCTCTAATTTTAGCAAATCTTCCAACTATAGAGACCACCAGATAAATATAGAAGTCTATTGAATTTGAAAACTACCAGATAAAAATAGTCCTCCTCCAGATTTAAGAAAATTGCCAAGTTTAGAGGATGTGCCCAAAAGGATGACACAAAAAACGAGGCACACTGAATGTACAAAGGGTGCAAGAACTTTTGAATGTTTTTATTTTATATATTTTATTTTATTTTAATTATTTTTTAATAAAAAATTAAAAGGAGTGTGTGTGGGGGGTTGAACCACCCCATACGAGCCCTTTGTAAAAGGGTCCACGAGCCCACAAGGGACCCCAACCCTTTAAGGGTGTGAGAACCTATGGGGTACTCATGTACCCTTGGGGTATAGGGTATGGGGCCCAACTACATGTTGTTTACCTTGCCCTTCAATTTTTTTAAAAACTTTCTATAATATTTAAAAAAATTGCAATTTTTTTTGGAAGAACAATGAATTTTTAACACAAAATTAAATATTATAATTTTTTGTATGTCGCACTGTACGTTACGCAGATGGGTCATACAACTCGCCTATTAAAAAAATTGCTTCAAATTTGATTTTTTTGGATTTTGACAAATTTTATATGGAATAGGGGTTTTGGGCCTTCTGGACGTGATGACACAGTCCATTTGCCTCAAAATACCCCGATTTTTAGGAGCTCGCTAGATCTTCATAAAAAACCTTTATTCTTCAACCCTTTATAGATCTCATCTCCGGTGTTTGATTTGGATGAAATAAAAGCCTAATCTAATTTTTTTGCCTGCTCTGAACTCAATGGTGAACCTAGAATGTTTCCAAGAAGCTCTAAAATACCTACAATAAATAGAAATAGAAAGGAATCCCCCAAAAAACTAAGATCTCTATCAAGCATTTCTAATTCTCCAAGTCATCATAGGATGCAAGAGAAGAGCATACTTTTCTTTTAAGAATGGATTAAAAAACTGCTAATCCAAAACTCACAACCAACTCTGATACCATGTTAGATTTGGCTATGAAGCCACCTAGGATCGAATGACTTAAGGAAAGCAAAACTAGAATCCAAAGATGGACAAACTCAACACTCCCTTAACACTGAACTAGCACTCATGAATAAGTGAACTAGTGAACTTAGCATAGGGAGAGTTGAGGGATGTTTATATAGCAAAATAGAGGAAAATAATTCCAAAAGGAGTAATAGCTCCCAACTACCCATAATAGGTGGGAGTTTTACTTACTTGGTAAATGCCAGATTACATGGTTTTTCCAACTTAGGTAAGGACAAGCAAATGGTTATGGAAGGTGGTTAATAAATCCAAAAGAGGTTGTGAGACTCAACTACCCAAAGAAGGGTGTGAGTGACACATATAATTGATGGATTATGCCACATTTCCTCATCCTAACCATTCTAATATAACCTAAGCAAGCTTAATAATGTGTGTAGGAAAAATAAATATTTCCTAACATAAGGAAAATAAAAAACCTACACTAACAAGGCTGCTCTTTGATCCCATAGAACTAGAGCTATGCAGGGTGCTCGCTTTATGAAGAAGATGCTCTATTTCAAACCAATGCATGAATTTTACTAGGTTAGTGATTTCATTCAATACTTGTAGACTATGGCAAAGGAGGAAAACTGACCTAACCAATCTTTCTAGGGTTTTATAATTTTGGAATTTTGATGTATGTAGAAGAATGGTAAAAGCATAGTATTTCTACTAATGGCGCATTGGCTTATAGCTACAAGTATGTTAAAAGCATGCCAGGTTATCTTGTTATCTCATCCCTACGCAATAACTCGAAGGGGATATGAGTAGAAATTAGGGCTTGGTGGTGTCATGTCCATTTTTGTAATTATGTTATCTCCAAGGATTCTAAGTTTCAGGAAAGAGACAATATTTTGTAACGTTCTTCATTTATAATTAATAAAATTGATACTTAAAAATAAAATAAAAAGTTGGCTGGCATTTTTTCTAATTATTTGATTAATATAAATAATTTATGTGAGCATTGTGCATTTGGAAAATAGAATAGATCTTCATTTCTGGTTGGAGGTAATGCAACTAAGAGACTATTATAAATTATTCATTTGATTTTTTTGGTCTAGTGAATGTTGGTTATATGGGTAAATATTGATATTATCCTACAATCATTGATGATGTCTCTAGATACACCTAGATTTATTTTAATTATTCTAAATATTATTTTTTCACCAATTTTAAGGAATTTAAAGCCTTAGTTGAGAAGAAAATAGATTATATGATAAGGGTGTTGAGATATGATAATGATGGGGAATATTATTTTAGGGAATTTGATGAATTATGTAAGTATGTAGGTATTGTTTGACATAAAATTATGCCTTATACTCCCCAAAAAATGGAATAGTAGAAAGGGTGAATTGAACTTTAATGGAAATATCTAGAAGTATGTTGAGTGGATGAAGCTAGATCGATGCTTTTGGGTAGAGGATTTAAGTACTACTTGTTCTTTAATTAATAGATATTATTATTATTATTTGATAAAACTCATTATAAAGTGTGGATAGGTTAAAATCCTTTAGCTTCATATTTAAGGATTTTTTTATTGTGAGGCTTATGTTCACACGCCCTAGAAAAAGTGATCTATATTAGATCCAAAATCTCAAAAAGACATCTTCATTGGTTATAATGAGAATGTTAAGGTTGTAATCTTTGGAATCCTAACCCAAAAATTATTTTTTCAATAAATGCGATTTTCAAGGAGTTTAGAGATTATTTAGGTGAAGAACAACCAAATGAAAAGGAAAGAACAAAAATAGTGCACTTTGAAACCAAAATAGAAAAGTAGGAAGATGCACATATGGAAGAATAATTATAGATGGATTGTAGGATGGAGATGAATAAGGTTTAGAGAGTTCAAATGATGATGTTGGAGATGAGAAAATATAAGAATAGGCATAGCCTATTATTCCTACCTTAAGAAAGTCCACAAGGCAATCAAATCTAGTTGACAGGTATAATCCACCATTTTTCTATTTTCTATTTTCTTTATTGAGTATTGAAAATGAACCCAAATATTTTAAGGAGGCTCTCTTTAAAGGATATTGAGTCTTGGATGTAGGTCATGCAAGAGGAGATAATGAATTTGGACAACTATGATAGCTAGGATCTTGTTAGTTTACCTGAGGGAAGACAACCCATTGGTTTCAAGTGGGCATCTAAAAATAAATTTAATGCAAACAACTAGTTAGAGTGACACTAATCCAAATTAGTAGCCAAGGGCTACTCTTGGAGAGAGACTTGATTTTGGAAAAAAAAATCTCTTTTTGCTAAGTTATCTTCTATTAGATTCCTTTTATCCATTATTGCAATTTGTGATTTAAAAATTAGGCACACAGATGTTAAAACTTCTTTCTTATATGGGAATCTTAAGGAGTAGATTTAAATGTGTCATCTTGATGGTTTTTTGTAAAAGGAAAGTAATGGTTGGATTGTAGGTTGAAATAATCATTTATGGTCTAAAACAATCACCCAAGATGTATTACTAGAAGTTTGATTCCTTTGTATTTAAATTGGATATTTTTAGAAGGAAGATAATTACATTTATATTAAAGTTATTGATGATGAGATATTGATTATTGTCTTATATGTGGATGACATATTATTTATGGGTAATAGTAAGGCAATGATTAGGGAGCTCAAAAATTAAATTATTGCACATTTGATATGGAGGACTTATGGAATAAAAAAATTATTCTTGGGATGGATATCAATAGTGATCATGTACACAAAAATATTTGGTTAAGTCGGAGTAAGTATTTGGATGCAATTTTACAACAATTTTATATGTATGACTTTAAGCTAGCAAGTATTCTAGTTACAGTTGGCACTAAGCTTACTTTAGACATGTGTCCTAAATTTGATGATTATTTTGATGGAATGTCTAATGTAACTATTGGTAGTTTAATGTATGTCATGGTTTACACTAAATTAGATATTGTCAACGTAGTGAGAGTTTTGAGTGGGTTTATGTCTAACCTTGGTAGAGAGAATTAGACTTTGTTAAAAGGGTATTTAGATATTTACGTGGAACTTTTGATTACTATTTATATTATCATGGTATTGATGACTTGGACAAGTCATTTCACATATAGGTATTTTTTGATGTAGATTGGGTAGGTGACTTGCGTTGTTGCTTTGAGCTATAAACCCCAAATACCTAAGGTTGGATAGTCTCCCAAGTGCAGAGGTATATAATTTAGAAGAGTATCACATAACCTATGTTTAGGCTGGGAAACTTAGGACCAATATTTGAGGTGGGTAAGACCTTCACTTTTTTTCCTCAAGACCAAGGGTGGTTTCTCTAATGTGCTATGCGAATTGTTACTATAGGGTTTGAATGATTACCACATTGCAAACTATACTTGTTGCACGATGTATCCATATATTGGTGTCATAATATACCTATGTGTTAGTTAAAAATCAAGTCTCTACACCTTTATACAACAAAAGAAATTACAAGGCATATTTTTTTGGTATGGATATACAAACCCCTATTTTTGTTATATGCATACACCTGCAATCTGGAAAAATTAATACAACACAATTGAAAGAAAATGATTATGATTGAATTATTTTAGTGTTGGGGTGATGAGAAATAGAGTTGATGGGAGAATACTTCCAATTACAATAGGGCAACTGAGTCATGGATTCATTTAAAACATGTAATAATTAAAATCCTACTATGACACCTTAATGAAGGTTCCACTGAAAACTATATTTGTTGGAATACACAAGTAAATTAGGTTCTACATATACATTCAAAGAAGCATATATTTTTTAGAATATTCAATGATTCTACTTAGTTATCCACGATTAGACTTGAAACATTTCTTTGATTATTGTGAAAAGACACCATACAAAAGTTTTGTAGGGTTTTTACAGTCATTTGGTTGACAAACTAATCACAAATACATTTGGAAATGAAAATGATATTAATGGAGACACTCAATGAATGTCAATTCCACTCTTTAAAATAATTATTTAAAATATTACACAATAAATTGATTTAACATTTAGGATGAATCTAGATAATTAAAATGTAACAAAAATATCTTTCCTTTCATTGGAATAGAAAACCTAGCTATGTGGAAGAGTTTTCTTATTTTTTATTCTCTAAATTGATTTTCCCATCCTTTGAATAATTAAAAAATGAGTTTTTTTACACCCCTTATAGGTGGTGCTAGAGGGAAAAGTGAAAATCTATTAGGGAATCATGAAAATCCACGATCTCAACTATTGCTAGAGGTTCCCACACCTCCATTCCATGTTTTTCATTATCCATGTACCTGAAAATCACTTCAATCATGTTCCTACAAAATTGCAAAGTATGGGAGTTGCCTTTCTTTCATCTAGAACACTCTTGGTTATTAATGGAATTCATAAAAGGAGGGAGAGTGGGTGGAGTGAGTAAATACAAATAGTTTTGAGATCTCCCCTACAATTGATGGGTAGGTGAGTGAGTATCACAATATTGTTATATTTGTCACTGATTTTTTTAAAATTCGTTAAAATCTCATCTATTCTTCCTCCTTGCTTTACTTTCCTGTAAACAGTTGTTGGCTTTACAAGTGAGAATTCAAAATATGTTGGGCCTTGAGGGTGGTTTAGGAACCACATTAAAACACATCTACCCTTTTTTGGAGATTCACTACCCACTAGGAACCTATTGAAAGCATTAACATTAAGAGCCTCATTGAGAACTATATGATCATCAAGAAGTTGAGGCTCATTAGGAACTTTTTATCTTTGTTAGCCCCCAAGGGCATGGCATGAACTCTGTAAAGCTCTAAAACTATGTCACAACTCCACCACTCAACACTTTTCCTTATCTCCTTCATATTGGAGATCAACTTGTGTAACATGCCAATTGTTCACGCAAGTAGATTTCCTAAGTTTTTACTTCCAAGTAAATAAACTATGTTTCTTAACCATTGCTATAAAAATTCCTTTTTAAATGAGAATAAATGAACATAGATGACATAACAAATTGAAAATTTTGATTTCATTTCAAATATCACATTCCACATGTTACAATATTTCCAAAGATTGTATACAAAGTACACACATAGCTCGATCGAGCTTCAAGAATAGATATAGATGGTCTAGGAATCTCCTTTCAAGTCTTGGTCACTAGTTGAGGAGGAGAAGCATCACTCAAGCACTTTTTTGCCAACCATGGAATCATATGTGGTCCCTTGTACATCTATCATTAGATAGATGGCCCTTCCATTCAATGAAGAGATTGGTGGAGTAACCTCGTAACAACAACCATTTTGAGCTTAGTGATGTGCCCTACATAACTAGAACTTGTAGACACTACAATCCTAAAGTAGCATGTATAAAAAGAACACGGTCAAATGATAGTGGAGCCAAGGCAATCACACTACTTTGACCAAAGTATTCTCACTCAGTACTTCAAGTGATGGTCATCCTATTCACATACACTACTCTAGCTCAACTTGACTTAAGGCCATTAAAACTATGCATAGGTAATTTCCTTCAATAGGTAGTCATTAACCTAAGAAATAACCTATTCCATTTTTCTAAAAAATAATGGTATGACAACCAACAAACATAAGCAAAAGCATAAGTTACCCCCCTTCAATAGATATTCTAATCCTAGGTTTAACATATGAGCTTTCTAAGTCTACAAATTAACTTGCATGAAATAACTTAACAAGCCATTCCCATTTCATCAATCCTAGTATGTAATACTATAGATGATAATCAATCACTCCTTAATAGGGAGTAAGTACAAACACTTATAAGGAAAGCATATCTACAAGACTTTTCTTTTCCTACAAGAAAATACATTATTACTCTATTTCAAGCAAACTAATGCAATTTCCAATTTAAACACACAAGACAATCAATCTTTCAAAAAAAGATAAAATATGAAGAGAATAGAATCTCATGCCTATTAAATGCTTATTCCAATTGACCCACTATATCTCAAGCTTAGCCTCCTCTTAAAATCAACTTAGCAACAACCCTCTCAATTTCTCTCACTAATCTTCCTCACACTAACTCTTAGTAATATAAGAATTCTCTCAATGAAAAATACAACAGAATGGGGCAACACAATGATGAAAACAAGAAGCAACATAATGATGAAAACAAAAAGTGTATCCAAATGAGGTGAGAATGCCTCATATTTATACCCAAAAACCAACATCTACATCTTACAAATGAGGCTTATTCTATGACACTTCTCAACAATATACCATTGACTTAGCTTAATAAAGAATGATTTGTAATTAAAGAGCTACAAATAATTTGAACTTTACACCCAACCACAGATTTTATCCCGATCCAACAGAACTACGTGGTTATGAATCTTAATCGTTGAAATTATGGAAATTAACATTCACTTGTTCTTATCCAAAATTAATAAAACATAAACTAATTACTTAAATATCGTAATTAGAAACTCAAGAAATAAATACTGAAGAGAATTATAAAAGAGAAAAGAAGAAGAGAGATCACGAGCTTGATAATGGAGTTCGCTCAATTTGAGCTACGTCTCCAGGTCCGCTTCTCAAATGAGGAACCATTTTATTAATGATGCCAAGCAATTACGGCTTCTGTACATCACCCAAGCTTTAGTCCTGTACAAAATTTCTGATAATCTCTCTCACTATTACAATTTTGGTGTATAATAAAACCTTGTAATGCTTCATGTAAAAAATAAATCAAACCCTCCATCAGCATTCTAATTCTCTCCAAAAATTCCTTCACAATTATCCAATAGTTTTCCATCACTTGGTTGAAAAATTAAGAACCTACACCCCCTTTTTATACATAAAATATGCTATATGGGGTGTAACCTCCATATTTAATAAATAACTCCCCATGAAAAAATAAACAATAACCCTCTTAAACAAAATAACTCCCTTTTAACAAAACTCCCTATTTTACAATTCGTTTATAACCTCCCTTTAACATAAAAGTCTTTAACCAATTATTTTAAGCCCCTTAAAATATCATAATTCGTTGAAATATGAGAAATGTGGTTAAAGGGATTAATTTTTTGAAATATAAGTTTACGGGCTTTATTTCTCTCCTTGTTTTATGGGCAAGGCAAGAGGATTTTAAGGGATAAAATCCTACCAAATCCTCTCTTTCTTTTTTTCTTTTAATTTTTAAACCATACGTGTTTTTTTTTTTAACAATATGGTTTAATCCATATTTATGCCACCTTTTTCCAATAATGGCCTGCCACATGGAGAGGTGAGATGACACCGAGTGTTAAGGGCTGATTGGCCATTATGCTGACTGGACTGATGACGAGGCATTGACTGGTCAACGTATGTTGCCAACTTTGATCACTTGTATCTTGTGCAAATGGACTCCGTTTTCGATGAAACGAGTTGCGTCGGAAAGCTCTCAGCAAGCTCTTCGTGATGACACCCCATTTGACCACCTTTGATGACTTCAATTTTTTTTCCCTTTTTCTGAGCCCTCTGATTTGTCGATTGACCAGAACTTTGAATGCTCACAACTTTTGCATACAGACTCCTTTTGAGCCTATTCGAGTTGCATCAGGTTTGTGTCGGCGAGCCCTACACAATGACACCAGTTCTGAGAGATTTTGAGACTGTGAAAATTTTAGGTTCTTCTGGATCCTCCAGGATCAAAGAAAAGGTGGTAGATTCCTATCATAGTACTCATCAAAGCTATACAACAGATTGACCCTATGCTTGCCAACAATAGTTTGACCATTTCATAAAGCACATGCTTCATTTAGAAAATTGACTTTCAGGCTTAAAATATTTCTAAAAGAAACACATATTTCATATTATGGCACAAAGTATTCATCTCATTTCCTAACTACAAGCTTGCTGTTCAAAATAAAGGAATCAATCAATCATTATCTGGTTGCATATTACATAGTCAACTTGGTCAAAGACATGGAAATCGACACCTTTCATTGAATCAACTTCCTTTTAAATATCACTATTAATGCTTTGAATCAACACATCACATAATATAGTGCGCAAAATTTTATTGTTGAGTTTAATAAACTTCACTCAACAGTTTTAATACTTTGTATTTTCCATCGACTATTATTATTAATGATAAAAACGGTTCATTACTTAGCATTGCGATGCTAAATATAGCGCTACATTCATATTATATTATAAATCGATCATTAGCATAAATCAACCATTAGCATAATATGTATATGTATATATGTACATATATATAACATTAATAAATAAAATTTAATGCTATTTATATATATGTAAATATATATTCAAATATATATATTTATATATATATATTCTTTGACAAATAAGTTTGTCTAAATATTCCACTTGATATTCGAATGAATGAGACCAAGTTAACATTTCATATACAATATCATTTGTATATATATATATATCTATATACATGTATATGTATGTATACATATATCGACATATTCGTATGGAAATTCCCATCTATCAAAACATATGTGTAGATCAACATGTGTATACATATGTATATATGTATATATCTCATATATATATACATTCAATTATACAATCAAAAACAAAAAAATTGCTATCTTATTGATAGGTATATATATGTGATGTATATATATACATAAATGTCATTGTCCTCTTGATATCACCATGCCCATGAGAAACTCGTCCATAAGTGTGCATAGGTATGTCTACCTAATTATTCTCATGTACGATTTATCTCACATGTATGGATTATCATCAACATGCATATGTATACATGTATATTTACATTAATGTAAATTTATCTCATCAATCAAGTATAGTAATATGAAGAAGAAATCACATGCACCAATCACTTAAACACAATCCAAGAATGCTCTTAACAAAAATCAAGATCCTTTCAAATGCAAACACATCATACTAAAGGATGAATTACCAATTCCAAAAACTATGACTTGACTCAACCATTCTGTTAGTGAGTGTGTGTCTAAGCTCAGTTAGGTTTTGTTACAGGTTACCTGACCAAGTTCTTCTCTTGAGTGATACTTCCCATAGCTTCTGAAGGATTGACTATGAACCTACATCCAACTTAACACATTTTCATGGTAGTCAACCGTTCATCAAAACAATCATTTACATTTTACTTTTCATAGTTAGAATATCAAATTCAATAACCATTCATTCCATATATGCATTCCATCATATAACATTAAATGAAGTATTCATTCATAATTTCCAATGATTTAGATAAAAAAGTGCAACCATATATATTTCTATTCAGAATTCCTAATACCTTCATATATGCAATAATTTACCCTAACATAGTAATTGTAAATAGGTAAATGCACAACAGGGTGTAACATAATCCCCCCCTTGAATCATCATCTCTGATGATTTTATGTAGCAAACATAAACTAAAAAAGGCAAATAAAATATTGTTTTCAAGCACTTTCAAAACACGTAAGACATGGGGAAACTTTTGCTCTATCTCAGCATAGTCTTCCCAAGTGGCAGAATCTTCTACATACTAGCCCCACTGGACTTTGTGTTGCAAAACCTCCTTATTACACAAGTGAAGCTTACGTATTTTGAGCACCTTGATAGGCTTGATTGTTACCACTCTAGGATCCTATACTTGTAAATCATTCCATTCAATTATATGATTATCTCCTGGTATATACTTCTTTAGGTAAGAAATGTGAAAGACATTATTCATTCGGGCAAGAGCTGGTGGCAACACAATTTGGTAAGCTACCGGATTCACTTCCTCAAGAATCTCAAAAGGTCCTACATAGCGTGGAGCTAGTTTGGATGACTTCCCAAACTTTATGGAACTCTTATGAGGTTTTACCCTTAACAACACCTTATCACCTACTGTGAAATTCTAGGATACTCGCTTTGCATCTGCATAACTTTTTTTATCTATCATTGGATTCAACTAGCCTTTGCTTAAAAATTCTAACATGTTCCTCCATTTCAACCAAAATCTCTGGCCCTAGACTCACCCTATCCTCAAGTTTATCCCAACTTATAGGAGTTTGACACTTTCAACCATATAATGCTTTGAAAGGTGCCATCTTTATTGCAAAATGATAGGAATTGTTATAAGAAAATTCTACTAAAGGCAAGTAATCTTCCCACTTGTATTGCTGATCCATGCAATACATTATTAGTAAGTCTTCAAGTACTTGATTCACCCTTTCTATTTTCCCATCCATTTTTGTATGATATGCTAAAATTATATTTAGTTGAGTCCCAAGTGCAAAAAATAAGGTTTGCCAAAACCTTGAGGTCACACACGCATCCCTTTATGAGATAATCTTCTCAGGAATTCCATGCATTCTAAACACCTCTTGAATAAATTTTTGTGCTATGATAGGAGCTCCATCAATTAAATTCCCAGGTATGAAATGTGCTACTTTATTAAGCTTGTCCACAACCCCAAGAATGACATTGTGCTTATTCCTTGACATAGGCAATCCTTGCACAAAGTCCATACTAATGACTTGCCACTTATTCTCTAGAATATCATGTGGATATAGTAAGCCTATAGGATGATGATGTTCGCCTTTTACCCTTTGAAATTCTAAGCATATAGCCACAAATCTAGCAACATCCCCTTTCATCCCTTTCCAAAAATATGACGGCTTCACATCGGTCAACATTTTTTTCAAACCAGGATGTTCAGAGTACGATGCTTCATGAACTTCTTTCCATACCAGATTTCTTAACTCTTCAGAGTTAGGCACATACATTCTTCCCTTATACCTAAGAAATCCATTGGGTTCAAAGTGAAATCCCTCATACCTTGCATCTTGCAGATTGCTTGCAAGTTCTTGTTTAACTCGCATGCAATACTCATCCTCCTTGCATTTATGCAATACTTGGCCTTTAAAGTCAGTTTGGATTGTCACTATTGAGGCAATATGTCTTCTATGACTTAAGGCATCGACAACCCAATTTTATTTTCCCTTGATGTAGCTGATATTGAAGTCATAATCATATATGAACTCCAACCATCTTCTTTTCCATGCATTCAAATTAGGTTGAACAAATATTTTAATCTGTGATGATCAGTTTGCATCTCAAAGGGCTTTCCCAAAAAGTAATGCCTCCACATCTATAATGCATGAACCATTACTGCTAACTCTAAATCATGTGATGCATAATTTTATTCATAGGGTTTTAGCTTCCTAGATTCATAAGAAATTACTTTCCCTTCTTGCATTAATACTCCACCTAAGCCTTCTCTTGATGCATCAGTGATAACAGTGAAGTCACCATTAGGATTTGGTACTTTCAAAATTGGAGCACTAGTCAACTTCTCCTTGAGTAGATCGAATGCTACTTGGAATTTTTCTATCCACTCAAACTTCTTCCCTTTCCACTACAAAGAAGTAATAGGAAAGGCTATTTTGGAGAAGTTTGCAACAAACTTCCTATAATACCCTACCAAACCCATAAAAATTCTTACCTCAAAGACATTCTTGGGTACTGGTCATTCTAGCACTGCCATGATCTTGGATGGATCGACTGAGATACCATCAACTGAGATCACATGTCCAAGATACTATACTTTCTTTTGAAAGAAAGTACATTTAGAGAGTTTCCCATACAACTTATGTTCTCTCAGTCATTGTAGAACTATCTCCAAATGCTTGCAATGATCCTCTTCATTCTTGGAAAAAATTAGGATAGATCATCCAAGAAAAAAAAACAAACTTATCTAGGGATTAGGAAATCCCTAAACACGTTCATTAGGTTCATAAATGTTGTTGACACATTAGTTAGTCCAAAAGGTAGAACTATAAACTCATAATGACCATATCTCATTCTGAAGGTAGTCTTGAAGATGTCCTCATCTTTGATTCTTAACTGGTGGTAGCCAGATCATAGATCAATCTTAGAAAACACATAAGCGCCCCACATTTGGTCAAAAAGGTCATCAATATGTGGCAATGGATACTTGTTATTTACCGCAGATTTATTGAGCATCCGATAATCTATGCATAATCACAATGTTCCATCCTTATTTTTCACAAAGATTACTAGCGCTCCCTAGGGTGATACACTGGGTCTTATCAATCCCTTGGATAATAATTCATCTAGCTGTGCCTTAAGCTCCATTAACTCAGTTGTTGTCATTCTGTAAGGCACTTTGGATAGGTTATGATCTTGGCACTATATCTATGGAGAAATCAAATACCCTTTTCGGTGGTAGTCAAGGTAGTTCCTCTAGAAACACATCCAAAAAATTTCGTAAGATGGGATATCTTTCCATGTTCATCTCTCTAGTTTCCATCATTTCACCATCTTCCATCTCTTGGTAACCTTGTGGCCCATAGTTGTTAATACCATCTTGAGAAATAGATTCCTTATATTTCTTAAGCTTTTCCATCTTTACTGCAAAGAGCTTGCATCCTTTCTTCTTATCCCTAAGTAATTGTATGGTAGAGATTTGATGTAACTTGACTTCCGTATGTATCCCTTGCAACATCACTTGGTTACCTAAATAATCTAAGAACTCCACTCTTTTGGCTCGACAGTCTACCTTGGATGTATGATTCCAAGGTGAATTCATTCCTAGGATAACATCATAGGATCCTAAGGGTGCTACATAAAGGTTTACCTCCATAGAGAAATAAGGTAGCTCAATCCTAGCTTCAAATAAAAATTGTTCCACCATTGCTCTTGTATGGTTTGCATTTTCTACAACCCATGACTTTGCCATATAACCAACTTTCCTAGATATTTGCTTTGCTATTCTAGGTGAAACAAATTTTTTAGTAGCCCCAGTATCTATAAGTATGGAAATAGGAAAACCAAATAAAATACCCGGAGTCTCCATTAGAGTAACTTGATACTCTAAACACTTAAAATTTTTCTGAATGATATCATGCGCTCAAATCAGATATACTAACATCATTTCCTCCTAAAACCCATCCTCTTTTTGACTTATTGATTAAATTAGCCTAGCTATTTTAATTAATTATGTCATTTGCATCTATTAACCTAATTAATTTAATTGGGTTAATTCACCCCCTTTCATGCTAACATTTCGTCCTACTAAATTAAATAAATCAAACTATTTAATTTTAATCCCTAAGTCTTCTTATTTAATTAAATAACCCTAAGTTATTTAATTAAAGATCATATCACTATCCCCCTTTTTCATTAAATCACTTTATTTAATGAATACCATCTAATTCACCTAATTACATGATTAAACCTTTGTTTAATTATCAATTACCTAATTAATATAATTCCCCCCACTTGCAAAGGAATATTTCTCCCTTGCACATTCCTCCAAAAGGGAATATTCCCATGGAATATTCCCCCTTTTGCACAATTAAAATTTGTTTTAATTTGCTAAATATCTACTTCCCTCACCCATGAGAATATTCCAAAGAATATTCTCTCTCCTCACTCATTTGAAGAAAAAGAATATTCTCCTTTGTAACAAACTTACAAAACTTTATGTCCAAGTTAACTTACAAGACTTCTTGTGCAAGTTAAAAGTGTGTTTTTTGAGAGAATATTAGCCCTTGATTCTTTCCTTGATCCATGTGATCATTGATTCTCATCCGTTGATGAGAATCCATGATCCATGCTTCATCTTTCCTTCATCCTTGACCATTGATTAACCTTTTTGATCTCAAACCTTCATTTCTCATTTGTCCTCCTATAAATAGGTCACTATTTGGAGACAAATGGATCCATATTTTTCAAAGCAAACTCATGTTAAAATCACTCACACTCACACTCATATTTAGCATTTATTTAGTATCATTTTAGATTAATTACTTGCATTAATTAGCTTAGCTTCTATTAATGGATTCCATGGTAACATAGATGCATTCATGTAGCTTATTTGGTAATTAGGGTTTCAATATTTTAGATCAGAATCCATTTAGATTAGCTTTGCATACATCCATATTAATTATCTCAACATAAATCATGATTAAATAGATTGCATCATGTTAGTTTAGCATTTAAATCATGTTTCATCACACATATTATAATGGTTTCATCAATTTTCTTCAATAAAACTAATAAATACAAGCTCATTATCCAAGGGATTGGGAAAGGTTCGCTGTTCCACATCAATCTGACACCACTCCCCCAATAGGATAAGTTTCAATGAATTAGAATAGGTGTCTTTAAATCTTTCGTAGTTTAGTGTGTTAAGTTTTAATGGATTCATAGTTTAGTATTTATTTGAATGATCTCTATTGGATTTATGTTTAGTGGCACGATTATGCTTCATATCCTCATGGATCAAGTGTAGTCATCCCATACTAATTCGTCAATCATAGATACTCCACTTGATTATCGTCAAAGGAAACATGAATCTTTTGATGGAATGTCGTTTGCTAGGAAGGAAGTGGGTTTCTATGAGGTTGTCATCTAGAAGGCTTATTGGGACAATTTGAAGCATAATGGTCTCCACCACATGTGAAGCATCTCATTGCTAGTCCTTTCTTCCTTGTAGGTTCACTAGATCTACTGGCATTACCTCCAACATTGTTAACATTACCACAATTGGAATTATTCCTTTTCCATTCCCTCCTTGATTCTTTTCCATTATTTTGAGGTCCCTTATCCCCTTGCTTCTGGAAATCTTGCACTCCATCAAAGCTCCTTGGAGTTGGTTTAACTTGAGCTCCTGTGAACTTCTTATGATTCCTATTCTCTTGGTGGATGGAGATGGATTTGATCTTCTTCTCTTACTTAACAACCTTCTCATAAACTAGATCTATAATGGCTGAACCATGAACATCTACCTCACCACCAATTTGGGTACTAAGTCCCATAATGAATTTGCTTATGTGGAAACATTCATCTTTCTAATACATTAGTACATATCATAACAATCAAATGAATTTTACCCAATATTCATTTACTAACATCTCTCTCTGTCTTAGGTTTTAAAAATCAGTGAGTCTCTGGTCAAAAAAGAGTTGAGGTAGCCATCTTTTCTAGAATATTTCAAAAAACTTGTTCCATGTAAGTTTCAAAGAACTAATCCCGAGTTCCATTTTCTTATTCATCCACTAGTTAGAGGCTTCTCCTACTAATTGATAGGCTCCCCATACTACTTTCATGACTTCAAAATAGTTTTTAATCTCAAAATATTTTTCCATTTGAATCAACCATGCCTTAACTTCTTCCCTATTGGTGCTACCTTCAAATTTTGGTGGGGTTATTTTCCTCATGTCCCTAGAAAGTTCAGTAGCCAAACACTTCCTACTAGTTCCTTTAGATTGAGAGTGTGATTTCTCATTCTCATGTTCATGGGTCTAATCATGATTTTGAGAATTCTCTCCCTCATCTTCGTTGATAGGGACTTCCTCATTAATCAAAAATTATTGTTCTAATCTATCTCTTTCCCTTACTTCCTACTCAAGATTTCCCAACCTTGCATTGGTTTCATGAATGATAGACAAAATTTGATCCAATTTAGCTTCAACACCCTCTGAATCTTGTCCAACTTCTTGACTCCCTCCAGGATTGGTCCTTGTTCTCACCATCCTTGCAAGAAAAGGGTTATACCTAAAGGTTCATCTTTATTAGCTTCAATCATGTTCTTACTATCTTATGGATAACATTTAAATGAGCATTCATTCGCACATAAAAGAAATTTCACATAATTTTTGAGCACAAAATTTTGATAAACACATGATTTTTATTATTCACGAGGATCTTAATATCCTTTCAATTTATAGAGTGACTATTCAAATAGCTGAGTGGAGAGTATCCCTTAGATTCACTCTTAAACACATAACTTAATGGGGTATACCCATCAATTTTTTTTCATCTCTCATTTGCTCATATCTATCCCAAAATGGGTAGTAACCTTCAAATTTATCATTTGATACATAGTTATGGGGAGCATAACCCTCTGATTCATTACTTGAGGAAATTACAATCACTTCTAACATAGGAAGGACTCTAAGGTCTCTAAATATAAATGCTAGAATGACACTCCCTTTCGAGGGCATATCACTGGAAAGTGATAAGGAATCAGAATTTGCTAGCGAAACTGGAGGTAGATAGTTGAAATTGGTCTCCTCCTTCATCCTTCTCTTTACTTCACTAATTCGAGAAAGTGTGTGACTGGAAGTTTCAGTATTGCTTATCCATACAACATTATCATAGTTAGTACACTCTATCATATGAACAATGGCCTCTTTTTCCTTCTTGGCTTTCAAGTAGCACTCATTCTTGATTACTGACTTTCTTATAGTTAACCTGAGACACATCATCCTGGCACAAGAATTTCTAAACATTAGTCTCATTCAATGTTGGACGAAAAGTATGGCGAGAACATAGGTTCTAGAGCTAAACTTGGTAGCTCTAATACCATGTGTAACATGCCAATTTTTCATGCAAGTAGATTTCCTAAGGTTTTACTTCCAAGTAAATAAACTATGTTTCTTAACCATTGCTATAAAAATTTTCTTTTCCAAATGAGAACAAATGAACATAGATGACATAAAAAATTTTAAAATTTGGTTTCATTTTAAATATCACATCCCACATGTTACAATATTTCCAAAGATTGTATACAAAGTACATACATAGATCAACTAAGCTTCAAGCAATAGATATAGAAGGTCTAGGAATCACCTTTCAAGTCTTGGTCGCCAACTGAGGAGGAGAAGGATCACTCAAGAACTTTTCCGCCAACCAAAAACTCATATGTGGTCCCCCAAACATATATCATTGGATAGATGGCCCTTCCCTTCAATGAAGAGACTGGTGAAGTAACCTCATAATGCCAACCATTCTGAGCTTAGTGATGTACCCTACAATATAACTAAAACTTGTAGACACTACAATCCTAAACTAGCTTACATAAAAGGAACATGGTGAAATGACAGTGGAGCCAAGGTAATCACACTACTTTATCCAAAGTATTCTCACTCAATACTTGAAGTGACACTCATCCTATTCACATACACTACTCTAGCTCAAATTGACTTAAGGCCATTAAAACTATGCATAGGTAATTTCCTTCAATAGGTAGTCATTAACCTAAGACATAACCTATTCCCTTTTTCTAAAAAACAATGGTATCACAACCAACAAACATAATCAAAAGCATAAGTCACCCCCCTTTCAATGGATATTCTAATCCCAGGTTTAACATATGTGATTTCTAAGTCTACAAATTAACATGCATGAAATAACTTAACAAGCCACTCCCATTTTATCAATCCTAGTATGTAATACTATAGACGATAATCAATCACTCCTTAATAGGGAGTAAGTACAAACACTTATAAGGAAAAAATATCTACAAGACTTTTCTTTTCCTATAAGAAAATACATTATTACTCTATTTCAAGTAAACTAATGCAATTTCCAATTTAAACACATAAGACAATCAATCTTTCAAAAAAAGATAAAAAAAAGAGAGAATAGAATCTCATGCTTGTTAAATGCTTATTCCAATTGACCCAC
Organism: Sequoia sempervirens; assembly: GCA_007258455.2. NCBI lineage: Eukaryota > Viridiplantae > Streptophyta > Pinopsida > Cupressales > Cupressaceae > Sequoia > Sequoia sempervirens. Next base: position 82,465,543 of record VDFB02353493.1, on the reverse strand, counting down.
TAGATCTAAAGCTTAGCCTCCTCTTAAAATCAAATTAGCAACAACCCTCTCAATTTCTCTCATTGATCTTCCTCACAATAACTCTCCCATTTGTTAGCACGACAACAATGAGGCAGACTTTGGGAGAACACCCTTGATTATAGAGGAATGGCCAAAAGTGACTATAGAACATGCTATGAAGGAGGTAGAAAAATGGTCTGCTATACTACAACAGTTTAAGGAGAAGCAATCTAGAGGGAGATCAATGATGCAAACTATGTTAGAAGAGTTGTTGGATACAAAAATATGTTCAGATGATAAAGAAGAAACAAAGTTTATGGTGGGACAACTCACCCAAGAGGTGGGAAATCCTGAGGAAGTTAATGCAGGAAGGCTGGTATCTCCATGAAGAGAAACATGGGGCACTATAGTTCAAAGCCCCATTTCCATAATAGATGAGGATAAAAAGCATGAATATGCATTTGATGATCATGCAGTTAAAGATCAACCTTTTCCAGGGGATACCGAAACCATTGTCCAACAACCCCAAGAACGTGAGATAAATCTAGATGTAGAACCTTCTCAAAGCCTAGATAAGGAGCAGGGGAACAACGAAAATATTGATGCCTTGGGAAAACATGGAAAGTTAGCTCTAAAGGAAGGTGTTGAAAAGGAAAGGATAGAACAAGAGAACATAAACCCTAAAGAGAGAGAGAGAAAGGAGAGCTGAAACATAGTAATTCAGGCCATGGAAATCCAGAGGCCTTGCCACTAGGAGTGGAGAAGGTGAAAGATTTAGGGGTTATAACAGGTAATGATGAAGAGTTATGGAAGAATGTTCTTGAGCATTTTGGTTGACAAGAACAAGGTCACGAAGAAGTGAGGCAAGATGAAGAAGCACCTGACTAGTTAGTTAGGCAATTGGCTCCACCAGTGGAAGTGGAGTTGGTGCCTCTTGATTTGAGAATTTTAGTGCAGGAGTTAGAAAACCCTAAGCCTAAGGCTAAAAGAATCAAACATGTTGTTAAGAAAAAATAAAATAGAGGGAAAACTCTCCAAATAGCCAATCCCATAGGAGAAAAATAAAAGCATGAAGTAATGGCTAGGGATTATCAAGTTACTACAATCAACCTAGCACATTCCTCATGGGAGCAGGAGTTGGAAGAAATGAGAATGAATCTAGAAGTGACAACTGCTCCTATGGGGAAGAATAAATATAATAAGAGAGAACTAAAAGAATGAGTTGTCTGTTTAGAGAATTTTATTTGAGTTATAACTCAGCCTAGTCAATCTCTAATTGAGTTTCCACCAAATCCATTGTTGATGTCAAAAGAATAGGTGGATGCCATTGAAGGGATGAAACATAAAATAAATGTGTTTGAAGATTGGATAAAGCATTTGGCGCAACAAGGTGAAGAATCAATAAGGGAGACAATTGGAAAATGTAAAGAGGTATACTGCTGGTTTGAAAAATCTAGAAGGGTCATGGATGAGTGTAAGGATCATAAGGAGTAGAATTATATAGAGATGCAATAGTTTGAGGTAGTTCTTAGGGAAGAAGTCCAAGAGTTGATAAGGGAAAAGGTGATTATCGAACAATAAGTTATGATGTTGGAGAAATGGAAATTGCAATTGAGTTGGGAAGGTGACACTTTGTTGCAATTGTGAATGGATTGGAAAAGGTCACTAAGAAGAGCAAAAAGCTCATGGATAAATATTTGAACCTCATCAAGATTTTAGCATAGCGAATTTGTGATCCCAAGAGGATGGGATAGGATGATGCAGCGGTAAAGACTTTCAGAGGATGGATCGAGAAGATAAATAAATACCTTGTTCATTCCTTAAACTGGGAAGTTATTGATGAGACTTGATAAAATTCAAAAATCACATGATAGATATGAGATAGAAATTTTGCAGAGGAATGAAGCCATGAATCAAGTAGCAGAAGAGTAAGAAAATCACAAATATAGTTGGAAAATGGCACAGAGTGTTCCCAGGGAACATATAAATTAGGTGTTAATTACTTTTTAGGAGTATTAGCAAAAGAAAGGAGAAGATGAGTTCGTGGATGGGATGTCTAGTAAAGAAGTTCTCATGATCAGGTAGTGGAAGCCCAGTGTTTTTGTGTAAATGTGATGATGAGTTTCTTGGAGTGAATTTTGCAAGCTTATTCCTGGACCTGATGTAAGTTGACTGTCCCTAGCGGTTTTGAAGAGTAATGTTACATTTTGTGTGAAAGTACGCGTGTCCTGAGACATGAGTGTGAAAGTTTCAAGTGCCATAGAAAGTCAAAGTGTTTGTTGACTTATTCCAAAAGATTCTCATGCCAACTGTCATGTTCCATGTACTATGTTGTGATTCATTCCTTAGATTATCTTTCATGTGTTATGGTGAAACTCTTTGGTTTCTGTTATGCCTTGCATAACCACCCCATTTTGTTTTGGAACAAAATGGGTCCCCCTTTTTCTTTTGTTTTGTTTGCCTTTGGTTGTTTGGTTGGGTCTTAGGAGTTGTTTGTTTTGCTCTTAAGTCTGTCTTTTGTTCTGTTGGAGGCGGGTCTGGAACCAAATCTAAACATGGAACTCTTTCAAGGTTTCTAGTTCGGATACCATTCCGACTCTAACTCCGTCTTCTCTTTTGTTTCTCCTTTGTTTTGTTGGTTGTTTTCAACGAACACTTGGGTTGGTCCGTCCTCTTGCTTGTTGGTCGTTTCTTGTTTTGTTTCTTTGCTCGAGCGGAAGTGGAATCGGGACTAGAATGAAAGTATGAAATTTTAAGTTTCCATTTTCTGTCCCCGTTCTGACTCCATCTCCGCTCGTTTTCTTCCTCGCTTTCTTTGTTGTTTGGGCCGGGTCCGGTGTTCACTCTGGTCCTGCTTCCCTTGTGCTTGTGTGTTGTTCTTTGCTTTTTGGTCAGGACTGGTGCCATACCTGGAACAAAACTTTGAACTTTGTGAAATTCCATTTTTGGTTTTGTCTCCGCCCCCGTCCTCGTTTGTCATGTTTTTGGTCATCCTTTTGGTCGGGACCGGATCCAGACCCGGAATCAAACTTTGAACTTTGTGAAGTTCCATTTCAGTTTTGTCTCCACCCCCGTCTCTAGTGTCGTGTTTTAGTCGATCTTTTTGTAGGGACCGGATCTGGGTTTGGAAATTAAGTAGGGAACTTTGTGTTGGTTTCTTTATCATGTCTTTGACTTGGATTTGCGTCCGCCTTACCTTTTGATGTTCTGTGGACTTGACTTAACTATCTGTTCACGTCGTTGGCCCCGTCCCCAAATGCCACATTTATGGCATTAAATGCAGCCTGTTTGCACGTGCGAATTAATGATTAAAGGCTTAATCATGTTTAAACTGCCTCATTATCATCATTATTCTAATTGTCTAAGAAAACCACGACTAGGAAAGTCTTGAAGGGATTGATTTGATCACGGAGGTGAATTGCGGAGCGAATCTTGGCTAAATTGTGGTCAGTCCTGAGGAGCGTTTTGAGGTAGGCTTCTTTTCTTTTCCTCCTCCCGTTTGTTCTTTCGGGTGTGTTGTTTTAGCGTATTCGCAGGAGGGTTTTGTTCTGTGAATTTGTTCGCTTGTTTGTGTTTGGTTTTTCTTTTCTTGTTTTGTTTCTTTGGTCCTTTCTTTTCTGTCCCGTTCCGTTTTGGGTTTGTCTTTCATTTGTCATTTTGTTTTATTGTTTGTTCTGCTGTCACTTTTGTGACATGTTCGTTTGTCGTGCTCTGGTTTTGACTAGGGTTTCAATTTTTGAAGGGGTTTCCTTGCTTGAGTGATGAAATTCATCTTGAAACCCTATTTTTGGTATTCTCACGTTAGTTTTAGGTTGTCGGTGTGGGATTCTCGTTGTGCCCTAGTTTTTGGAAATAGCGCGTCGAACGAACTAGGGTTTTGCAAAATAACCTCTTCCATGGTTTAAATGACCTTTTGTACGGAGGAACTGTTGGAGGGTTAAACTATGCTATTTCTAGTTTCCTTTAGGGCCCATGTGACCTAGGGTTTAAGGTTCATATGACTGTACCTTGTTTGAAATACTCTCTGTTTGCTGGAATTATTCCGCTCCCGTTCATTATTATGATGTCACTATATCTTTACTCTTGGTCAGAACCGGATCCGGAGTGGAAGTTGAACTTGATAACTAACAATTGGTTCTAGTCTAGTTCCCGTTCCGGTCCCGCTTCCGACCCTGTTTTGGTTCTTATCCAGTTCCGATCCCAGCCCCGCCACATGATAAGAAATATATTTTTGTTTAGTACTTCTACGGTTCTTCCTCTGATAAAGGTATAATTTGACTAAGTAAATGATATCTTAGGAGGATGGAAGAGGGATTATATGATTGACTAACCTAGATGTTTTGTCATTTAATACAGGAAGTTGCTGTAGGAATCAAGAAATGTTGGGGGCATCAGATGAGGCCTCTTAGAGAAGCCAACTAGGTGAAACTTCATGGAAAGGAGTTAGACCTAAGAAGATCAAGGTGGAACAACTTCCGTATACCTTGAGATGTAAGCATAGGGAAGTTTCCCTCACAGCTGGAAAAATTGATTATGACTAGGCTGATATTACTGACACCAATTTGGGCTCTTTTAACTATGAGGAATTGCATGAGGAGACATTCACTGAGGAGCAGGTCACAAGAAGGACATAAAGGATTGTTCAATCCAGGTTGGCACATGTTGCACTCTTCCCCCTATCTATCCAATGTCCAGAGTTGATTCTTGCAGTAGTTGGAGCATATAACCCTGCTACTAGGCAGTGTGTGGATGTAAAGGGTAATGTCATTATTGACTTCACACTTCCAATGATCAAATTCTTGTTTGATATACCTGATCCCAAGAATCCTAAGCAATTGAATGAGGCAGAGGCTTTGAAGCTTTATAGTGATAATGAGAGGAATAGGTTTCACATGAATAAGAATTGGATGAGGGTGGAGAAGAAGTTTCTGACCAAGCTTCCAGACCAGCCTAAGAGGGAAGACTTTAGTAAAGAGATTGCAAATATGATCATGTTCCTTTCTAGGGTGTTTGGTAAAAGGGATGCTTCATTATTTAAGGAATGGATGTTTCCTTTTATCCAAGCTATTTTGGATGGGAGGCAAAAATTTGACTGGTCAATGATAGTATCAGACAACATTCACAATCAGATGATAAAAGTGAGGGAAATCAATCGTTTCTTTATGACCTCCTATGTAGTTTATGCAGCTGCTCGAGTGGGGATTTTTCCTGGACTTCAAATAGTGGGTATATTGGGGAAATCCCAAGGATAGAAGAGAGTGTGGGTATATTATAATCAACTCACCTTGCAGGAATTAGAGAAATATTATAGAAGGGTAAACAATGCCTTTCTTTATGTCATTATTAACAAACTTAATGGTGATGTGGGATATAGGCTTAGCAGGGAGGCAATGTATTTTGTGAATGAGTGGGGGAATTCATTTATCTAGTACCCCACATTCACCTATTTCAGGTTAGCAGGCTTTGATGGTCACCCCCATTTACTACCTAGATGTTGTGGTGATAGGATCATTCTAATGGAGTTTATTTATCAAGCCTTGGCTATTAATTTCTAGTTTGGCAACAAACACAAGACTGGTTGCCATAAGTTTCCAATGAAGCTGGGACCCTTTAGCTGTCCACACATTTAGGCAGCTAAGGTTGTTTGTGATGAATTAGTTTATTTAAAGCTAGGCTTGTACACTGCAAGGAAATACTATGACCCCAAGCATAAGATGAGGGCTTTGCTTCCTAGTGTCTTTAAGAAGCACTTTAATTTGTTGGAGGATTTTTGGGAGGACTTGCAAGATGAATATGACCTTAGGAAAAAGAATTATGAAAGGATACCTATCCCACTTATGGTTGAGTTTGGGATAAAAGAAGACATTCCAGAAACATTGTCTGATGATGGGATAGTTTTGGATCCCGAGTATGATGTAGACAAGATTGGTGCTAAAGATCTTGATCCAATAGATTGGAATGCTGAGGAGATAATTGACATAAATTAGATTGAAAGACTGGTGTTGGATAGAAGTATTCAATGGGTGAGTTTGAGGACTAATCAGGCCGAAGCTCAATCATCTAAGAAGAGGAAAGCTGTAGGTACCACCCAAGGATATAAAAGGGCAAAGAGAAGGATGGCACCTAAGGAACCTTTAGAGTTTATGCCTTCTAATACACAAGAGGAGGTGGTTCCTCAAGACCTTCCAGAGGTGCAGGAAGATGAAACAATTGCGAAGGTGGGGGCTTCTACATCTGCTGCAGGGGAGGTATCTAATTAGCCCTCTGATGCACAAGAATTTGGTCAAGAATCACCAAAGGGAACCCTCCATGATGAAGCAGAGGTATTAAAGCGAATGGAGGATGAAATTGAGATACATAATATAGAAATAGATTCAGAAAAGACTCCATCGGATAAAGAGCATCATGCATTAACATCTTTTGATATGACAGATGATGCATGGATTGTACATATATTGACTGAGGAAGATCAGTGGAAAATCTTTGAAGATGCAAAAAGAGAAGCTGATGCCAAGGCACAAGATGAGGCATCAACTAAGAAATAAGAAGAGGAGGCCAAGGAACAATCTGAGTTGGCAGTCAAGCAGAAGGAGTTGGAAGATAAGGTCAAGGCCAATGAATTAGATCAACAACAACAACAAAAGGAGCAGGAGCTCAAGATACAGGAAGAAAGAGATAAGTTGATGATGCAACAGAAGATTCATAACCTTGAAGAGGAAAAGGCCCAACAAAGAAGAGAAAAAGAAGCTATTGAAGCTAAGCTCAAAGCACAAGAAGAGGCTTATAGGAAAAAGGAAGAGCAAGAATGTTTGAAAAGGGAAAGAGAGGCTGCTGAGATTGCTGAATATGAAAAAAAGTCCAAGGAGGCATGGGACTATGTTGAAGAGCTGAAGAAGAAGCGAGATCAAATGTTAGATAAAAAGAAAGAGGAAGAGGAATGTTTAAAGCAGGAGATGGAGGCTAAAAGGCTGCAAGAGTAGAAAGATAAAGATGAAGCATAAAGGTTAGCATAGGAAAAGGAACAAAGTGATCAACAAAATGTGCAGGAAGTTGACTCTCAACCGAGGCTTACATTGTTACAACCTCTGTCTTCCGCTACTATTGCTTCTTCTTCAATCCAGGTAGCCACTACTCCTATTGCTCCTACTTGGTTAAAATTGGACTTGGAAAGAAAGCAAGTTGTTCAACCACAACCATTGAACTGGGAGGAAATGATGAAAGAAATTGGGAAGGAGAAACCTAAAAAGAAGGCCCAGGTTCTTCACTCTACTAGGCTCACTGATGCTAGAGAGATTGTTGCTAAATGTGCCATACCTGTAATGGAGAAGAGCCATGATGATATGAAAATTACTGATTATCAGTTAGGGGCGGTAAATTTGGGAAAGCCTACAAGAAACCAACAAATGAGTTTGATTGATATTGTGGCTTCTTCAACTAAATCCTAGACGATCAAAGATAAACAAAGGAAGGATGAGCTTAAGGCTCAGTTGGATCAACTTCATAGGTTTTTGAAAGATGTTTCAAGTCCCATTTCCCAACAAGATGCTCTTCCTGAGTCCCCAATTTTGTTAACAAAGAAGAAAAGCAGATGATTTAGTTCAAATGAAAAGCAAGGTAGGAATGATGGATAAATGGTTGGTTAAGCTCAACTAGGAGGTTGATGATGTTATTGTTGAGGGTTCTAAGATTCATAAGGCTGCTCTTGAATTGGCAGAAGATCTAGACCAGCAGGCTAAGGATCTGGATAAGTAGGATGATGAATACAAGGAATATGTTAAAAGGCTTGAGGATATTAGCAAAGTGCCCAAGTCCACATTATTGGAATATTCAATTTTTGAGCATGGTAATGTGGATTTTGTGGAAAAAATTATGAGCATCATAAGGTATAAGTCTAGGGCTATTCATGGGCATCAAGAAGAAGTCTGAGAAATGAGCAAGGGTTTAAATCAACAGACGGTTGAATTAGAGGCAATTGTGGCCATTTTAATTAATGTAGATTCCTCAAACAAATAAGGCTTATCTTTGGATAAACTAAGGGAGAGATGGAGGGGTAGTTTTGAGGAAATTATGCAAAAGGGAGATGACGGGGATAATTTATTATTAGATCAGTTTATGAATATCAGTGAGGAGGTAAGAACTGCTAGAAAGGAGTTAATCAAGTTAAAGGAGATGGAAATATTGGTTTATGTAGAATTTGAAAGGATCAAATTTGAAGGTGATTGGTTAGATGGGCCAAATTCGGGTACTCTTCAACAAGTGTTCTCCAGTTATGATGAGTACATCCTTGAGAATTCAGTGCAAAAGTGAACTGTTTCTTTTCACCATACTCAAATATCTTCTTTTCTCCTCTTTTTGTGGGTTTTGACATGAACTCAACTCTGAGTTTGATCTGTCAATTTCACTTTCTTCCTGGAATATCAGATTTCCTATTGGCGCAACAGAGTGATCAGCATTGAAACAAGGGTTCATGAGTGCACTCCTGTGTTCAGTTCTAGTTCCATTAATTGTGGATCTTGATTGATAATTGAGAAACTTGTGCATGTGGCACCCTATATGTATTATTAGGTTCTACTTTGTAAAGGTAGGCTAATTGAAGAAAGATCAGCCACCTGATGATAGAAAATAGAGATTAGATCTAGGATTTCTATGTTTTAGGAGAGATACTCTAAAAGTTCAGTAAAACTTGGTTACTTTACAATTTTTCATACATTTTCATGTTATGGTTTTAAAGTATGGATCTATTTTGATAAGGTTAATGGTACATAATCTATCCATACGCCAGTGATTTTGCTGTGCTTAATTGTTTCTTATTTGGTGAAATTTAATAGAAGGAACTGGATTCAAGATTATATCATTGGATTATCTGTGGATGAAGTTGTTATCGTATTCATTTGATCTGTGTTTTAAATGATGGGTGAGTGATTTGTTTGAAGTATGTTTATTGAATGCTGATGGTATTTGAATTAGCATTATGGATGTATGCAGTAGCATAGTTTATTCTATGGATTGCATCTTGCTATAGTTATGGTTAGGTGGAATAAACACTCATTACTGATATGCATGTCTGGGTATGTAAGAATTTTACTCATGTTTCTTTGATTTGAAGCTCTGATTCATCTTTTTCTTTTATTTAAACCCCCCCAAACGTAGACTAATTTATGCTATGCAGTCCTGTTCCTTGTTACTAGCAAAGGCCCCTTGAACATTACAGTTATATCAACCACTAAGTGATATCAGCATAATTGAGAACCAATTACCAGTACCTTGGGAGTTAGATCACCATGTGTTATCTTTCTCTTTCAGGAGAAATAGAATAGTAATATTTTGTTTAATGTTGTTGTTCTATTTTGACCCTCAACAGTTTCCTTGTTCTTATAAAAGGACAAGAGTTGTTTTTTTTAGTTAAGTTTAGAATTTGTGGAATTACAAAGATCTAAAACTCTTGCTAGTTTAATTTATTTTTCCTATTTTTTGTACCATTCCAATGTAAAAACTTGTATGTTCCAGTTGAAGCTAATTAATATCAAATCCAATTTAAAGCTATTTCCTAATACAAAATCATATGTAGTTAATTATTTGCTCCTATTGGAAAAGATTGTGTGTTGCGCAAGATTTGGGTGCACACTAACACTATTCGGTGACAAACAATCTTATGTATCTTTAAAATTCTTGCATCATTGTATGCCTAGTTGTGAAGTAATATGGTGAAGTATAGCGTGGTTTTCTTTGATTTAGTTTGTTTATTGGTGTATGTGTGAATAATAACTGGGAGAACCTTTAAATTTTAGGATTTTGATGCTTTATTTTAGAATAGATGTCAAATATTTTCAGAAATGTTTTAAAAATGATAAATGCATGGATTATTCTTATAAATTTTTCATTTCCATGAAGTTATAATGAAATTTATGTTAAATCTACTAATTTTTTGCAAATAATTTGAATTCATGAAATATTCTTGCAAATCTTTAGTTTTCATGAAGTTGTGAAGTGATACATGTGTGATCATACCAAACTCATGTCATGATATTTTGGATACCAGTAAGCCTAAAAAATTATAGACCCCTCATGATTAACAAAAAAATGCATAATGAACCTTGATTGAACCTAGTGCATCAAGACCTGACATTCCTGAGCCTTGGGATCAAACTGAGATTACCTTTAGATTTAGGTGTTCCCAGTGGATCTTTCAAGAAAGGTAGGTTCTTGCATTCTTTGGGTGAGAATTTATCCTCCTGTTGGTGTGTGTGCAACACTTGCATCAAAATGACACAAGCACCTTCTTAGCAATTTCTAAGTTTTCAGAGATTCACCACCCAATGAGAAATCTTCAAAAGTCTTGATGTTTAGAACTTAATAGGGAACTCAAGAAATCAATGTTCATTGTTAACCATGTTTGGATTTAGGATCCTATTGGGAACGTTAATCTATTTGAGAACTCCATGAAGTTCCAAAACCATATTAAATTTCTATCAGAACTTCATAACAATTCCTTCCTTTGTTGGGTCATCGAGCCACCCTTAACCTCTTTACCAAGTGTTTAGGGAAGATGATACCTTGATACCCCAATTTAAAAAAAACAATATTTCTAATAATATTTCAGGAAGGGAAGTAGTGACATACCACCTCGACACCTTGACAAAAACACTTGAAAGAGGTTCATTTCTAGACTTCACTCATTGAAAATCCCTCATTATACATCTCTTTAAGCATTAGACTTGGGATGGGAGTAATCAACACTTTGAAAGTCCACAAATTTAACACTATAATTTTAGAGGATAACAAATTTGAGATTGGGAAGTGGGGATCCAAGAAAATAGGTACCAAGGTAGGGGGAATCTCAAAACCTAGACACTTGATAATTACTTAGATAACTCTAACTCCCCAAGGTGTATTGATTTCTCCACACATTAATAATCGAGACATGAGCACAATGAACCTTGAAACCTTGAAAATATGACTTAAAAAAAATCACAAGGTTTTGAGGTCAAGTTTTAGGATTGACAAGAAAAAAAATGTAGGTATTGATATTCTTAAAACTTTAAAAAAATATGAAATATTAGGGAAGACAATGAAGAAAGCTAAGAATTAAGACCTTTATGAGATTTTACACCATTTGACATTGAGGGGGCCCATTTAGGATTTCTTAGACCAATTACAAGAAAAGGTAGATAAGGTCAAATACACAACCTTGGAGTAGAACACATACAAAATAGTGTACATCAAATTGGGGTGCCAATATTGACCCTAATTAGGGATGTGTCTCTTTTGTACGCATAGTGAGAATTTAGATCTTTGGGTGTAAACCAAAATAGGGATAAAAAGGAAAATTGAGACAACACACTTCATCATAGTAAATAGGGGTCATGATTATAGTATAAGGGAAAAAATATATACAAGAAAAAACAAAAAAAACATAATAAAATACAAATTGCATTAGAAAGGTTTTGGGAACCTTACCCTTAGGAGAAATAGTACTTAAGATACTAGACATGAACAAGTAGCTCCGAAAAATCTCCATCAAGGCTCCTAAGGTAGAATGGTCCTTGACCACATCCTTCAACAATTTGATAAGGCCAATCCATAGGGGATAATATTTTCCATTTTTTCCCTTATCCTCTAACCTGGAATTTCATAAGAGGACAATGCCTCTAACTTGGAACTCCCTCCTGATAACCCTCTTATCAAAGATGTATTTCATTTTCTACTATCTCAACAAGTTTATCTCATGAGAAAACCTCCTTGATTCTTCTAACTTGGTCAATCCATATATTATTTGGGAAATGGTACTTTCTTCTTCCCCATGAATGCGTAGTAGCAGGATGATTGGAAACTTAGCCTTGATGCCATACACAAACTCAAATAAACTCTTACCAATAGCCTTCTTGCAAGTTACTATTTTTTTTCCCAAATAATGAATTTCAATTTATTGTCCCATATTTTCTCGTTAACATCCAAAGTTTTTATAATGATATTCATGATACATTTGTGTTAGTGTAAATAGTGTCTTTATCCATCTAGATAAGATATCACCTTTCTATGATTGACCTATTCACACTCATAGATTAAGTTTACTTAGGTTTCTTATGCTTTTGTCTCATCTCATAATATTGAGACGTGTCCTCATCACTTGGGACACCTATTACATGCATACTTACCACTTGCTTACACACTTGACAAGTGAGGTCACAAGTGTTGCACATTTTGAGGGGTAGTCAGTCATTGTCTCCTACCTTCTCACCTCATCTACCTTGCCTATATATGCAAGGTTTCTCAGTGTATTATACAATCTTGATAATATATTGAAAGACATATGATTATGCTCATATTTTGACTTGTGGAAGGTTATTAATTTGATCTCTGATACCATGTTGGAGAATTGCAAGATCAAATAACTCAAATTAATAACCTTCCAAAATGAAAATATGAGCACAATAGTATGTCTATCAATATATGATGAAGAGTGTATAATACAATGAGAAACCTTGCATATATAGGAAAGGTAGATGAGGTGAGAAGGTAGAAGACAATGATTGAACACCCCTCCAAAAGTGTAACACTTGTGAGCTCACTTGACAAGTGTGTGAGAAACCTACAAATTATACAAACAAAGATACAATATCTAGTAGAAATATGTCCTATTATGGTAGATTTGGAAGAAAAATATTTTGGTGTATTGAATCTATGGAAGTTCTCAAGGAAGCAACTCTCAATTCTTAAGTAGTATCAGGTGATGATATTTTAATGCATGCCATTGGACTACATTGTTCATATTCAAATGATGGTGATGTCTCAAAAGATGACCAAATGAGATTGGATGTTTCTGCAAGTGTTGGTTTACAAGAATCTAACAAGCTGATTCCATTTTTAATATAAATTTGTTGTAATTGATGAAGTTTCCAAGCAAGTTCCATCTTTGGATCTTTGTCTTGCCTTGCCTATATCAACATATATCATGATAGATTGTGAAAAAATTCATGAGTTGACCTATTCAACTTAGTCATCATCTATGTTGACATCATCTGCACCAGTATCAAGTGCACATTGGTTTAGTTGTCAGCATACATCCATGGTCCCTAATCCTAAATCATATATGGTACTTGATCCATGTTATCAACATCTGTCACACCTCAACATTGGCTTGGACATCATTGAGCATCATTCGAAGGAATCATTGGAATTATTTAGTCTTTGGATCCTGTGCATAATTCAAAGACATTCATCTCACTTCCTAATCCATGTTATCAACATCTGTCACACGTCAACATTGGCTTGGATGTCATTGAGCATCATTCAAAGGAATCATTGGCATTATTTAGTCTTTCGATCCTGTACGTAATTCAAAGACATTCAACATACATCCATGGTCCCTAATCCTGAATCACATATGGTACTTGATCCATGTTATCAACATCTATCACACCTCAACATTGGCTTGGATATCATTGAGCATCATTCAAAGGAATCATTGGAATTATTTAGTCTTTGGATCCTGTGCATAATTCAAAGACATTCATCTCACTTCCTACATATTCCTATTTGGAATGGGATATCATCTTTCTCATATTTATGGTGTTGTTTCTTCCCAAGGGGACAAATATTGTTGAATGATCATGGATCATTTTCAACATCCATTATCTAGCATCTACCAACACTACAAGCATCATCTTGAGGGGAGGTTGTATGGTTTCTTTTACTATCAATTTTGGGAGGAAGCATTTCCTCACATGGAGTTCATTACTTCACATTTTTTGGGGGTCACATAGACCTCTCTTTTCTCTTCTATTGGGGGAACATTCATTGTACATTGTACTAGATTTAGTCCTTGTGGGGTCATGATGAGTTCTCCATCTATAACTTCTTCTTCACTTTTACATTCCATTGCATTTGCACCATTTCTCTTAAGGAGAGGAGTTTTATTTCCCATTGGGTTTTCTCCTTTACTCCACTTTATGAATTTTTTTTACATGAGTACCTAACATGGCCTAGTAGTTAGGAATCATCATTAGTGCATACATTACTCCCTAATTTGCACTTAAGAGGGGGTGCTAGTGTAAATGGTGTCTTTATCAATCTAGATAGGATATCACCTTTCTATGATTGAACTATTCACACTCATAGATTAATTTTACTTAGATTTCTTATGATTTTGTATCATCTCATAGCATTCAGACATGCGCCCTCATCACTTGAGACACCTAATGCATGCATACTTTCCACTTGCTCACACACTTGTCAAGTGATCTCACAAGTGTTGCACATTTGGAGGGGTATTCAGTCCTTGTCTCCAACCTTCTCACCTCATCTACCTTGCCTATATATGCAATTTTTCTCATTGTATTATATACTCTTCATCATATATTGAAAGTCATACTATTATGCTCATATTTTCACTTGTAGAAGGTTATTAATTTTAGCTCTTTGATCTTGGAATTCTCCAAAAATTTGTTGCTAGACTCAACTTTTCCATTTCTATATGGATAATAAGGGGATGAATGTGTTAATGAGATCCCATATTGTGAGCCCATGTCAAAAAAATCGTAGGATCTAAAACATATTTATTTTAAATGATACAACAAATATATTTTAATAATATTATTCAATAGAAATTCCATCACTAATTTTGAGGTGGTGTTGATTGTAAGACTAATTCTACCCATAGTGTGAAGTAAATAGTGGTCATCAATATCCACTTATATTTGTTTCTTAATTTTTTTGTTATCTCCTCTATAAAATCTATGCTTCATTGCTAGAATAGAGCCTCTACTAAAATGGTAGTGAGGGGGAGTACTCTTACAAATTTTATGTTACTAGAATACTTTTGATAAGTGTCACAACCTTTTACAAACTTGTCCACATCTCTGAATAATGTTGACCACTAATAGCCCACTCTCATAATCTTATGAGTAGTGATTTTGGATATGTAATGCCCACAAGACATTCCTTGGTGGAATTTATCAATCACCATTATAGAATAATCCTCATCTAAACATCTCAAAAGTACACCATTAATGTTCCTCCATATTAATTGACCTTGGAGCAACACATACCTGAGCTTCAAGCTTCAATATTCCCCTTTTTATCATTCAGCTCAAGAAAACAATTTAATATTTTTAAATAAAATATAATTTCCTTATACTTAGGACAATCCTTCAATTGTCATTAGATAAAATATGGATCAAAGATCACATAATGGATCTTAATTGCATCCAAATTTGTGTTAGCCATTAATTTTCCTAGGCCCTAACCTCTAACCAACTTAGTTGTCTTCATCTCCATGTTATACTCCTAGATCTTGTTGATACACCTACATCTCTTGCTTGATGCCTCATATTACATAAATATGTCTCGAATCGTTGTATGTGTCATAAAGGCGATGCTCTTGGCTCCTAATAGATAAGGTTTGAAATTATTCACCATCTTGAAAAGAGGGTGGAATTCAACTCAATATATAAGGAATTGTTGAAGAAATTTATTGGCTACTCATATTCCTCATCATTCTTCTGTAACAAAACACCAACAATAGTGTAAAATGAGGGAAAGGAAAATAATCTAAAAGGCCTTGAATAATCTAAGCTTCCCAATATTGGTGCCTTCTTAAGTTCATATTTTGAATTCTACAAAGGAATCAGTCAATTTCTTATCCCAATTTGATGTCTGTCCTTTCTTGAAAACCTTGGAGGTGGCCTTTATTTTCTCAATAAACTTAGGAACAAAACTCCTAGCAAAATTTATCTACCCATAGAAATATTGCACTTATTTTAATATTTTAGGTTGATGGATGAGTTTGATTGATTTGACATATTCTATATCAATTGTCACCCCCTCCTTAGACATAATATTCCCAATAATCTTTCCCTCTTGTATACCAAAAATATATTTCTTGGGGTTCAATAAAATCTTGTAGTCTAATAATCTTTGAAAATAACCTCCAAGTGCTTGCAATGATCATTTCTATCCTTAAAGTATGTAGTTAGATCATCATGGTAGAAAACCATAGTTTCATTTATGAGGCTAAAAAATACAACATAATGGATCTTTGAAATGTATCCTCAACATTCTTTAAATTGAATGGGATTCAAACATATACAAACATTCCCTATGAAATTGTGAAGGTAGTTTAATGCTACTCATATTATTTCACCATGACTTTATTTTACCCTAAGAATCCATCCATCATAGACATAAGCTCATGCCTCATCATCTACTTCAAACAATAGTCTATACCAGGTAATGGATAATCGTCCTTGAGGGAATTAATATTTAAATTTCTAATTTCCACACATAAACTGATATATCTATTCTTTTTCTTCATTGGAACAAGCTTCGAGACCCATTTCGAGTGTATGATTGGTTCAATTATGCCCCCTTCTCTCGACTTCATCAATTATTCCTTCTTCATTTAAGGGGTGAGAGTAAGGTTAAAGGGACATTGCTTCTATCTAAAGGGTTTTGTACTAAGATCATCATAAGAACAAGAAAAACACTTTTTGTATCTTTTCAATAATTCTATAAACATTTGCTTCTCTATTGGTTTCAATATTTTTACCAATATAGATCACCTTAGAAGCTAATTTGGTTCCTAAGTTCACAACTTCTATATTTTATACATTGATTAGCTTACTTCTTGTTTTATATCATTCATCATTGTCAAACATCTTTTTTAAAGTAACAAGACCTATTGGAATGGCATTTATTTTAATTTGTATAATTTTATTTTCAAAGAGATTCTCTTTACCTTTTTCATCCTTTTCTACCATGTGTTACTAATTAATAAGTTGATTCTTGAAGTGACCAATATAATTTAGGAACTCAAATATTCTAATAATAATTAAAGATCCACCAATTATAAATGTTTCTTGGAATACTAGGCATGGTAATAATTTCAACACCATACCTACATTGAGGGGAGACAAAGAAGGAATCAAATCTTGAAGTTGGTACAATAATTGAATCAACTATTACATTATTATCTCTCTCAACTCATTTCATGTTGAAAGCATCAAACACCTCAACGATATCCCATACAACATTCTAATACATTTTAAAATATTTTTCTTTTGCAACATACATTCCCTTGACTTGAGACACCAATTTTTTTGAATAACCATGCAATCTAATGCATTTGATCCCTTATTTGGAAGCCGTGTTCAAACCAAGCAATAGAGCTTCATACTGAATAATGTTGCTAGTGCATTCAAAGTTCAGTCTTAATGTGAGCTTATACTTTTTTGCATTAGGTGTTGTTGTGATGTGGGAAAAGGGATCTAAGGTATAAATCACACCTTTTCCAACATTACATTAGAGAGGAACCAAAAATAATCACACAAGACCACTTGGTTGCTATCCTCAATGGAAAAGCCAAAATTGTAGATCAAGGTTTTGGTCCTTTATGTGTTTTGTAAGTGGATTGATTAGGAATTAAATTAATTTGATTATGAAAATGTAAAAAATAGGTCAACTATGTAATAAGAAAAAAATTATGTGATTTTAAAAAAGTATAAAAGTGTAACACAAAACTTGAAGATAGAAAAGCACAGTGCAGAGACAGAGGAACCTGGCATGTAAATTATGACTAAAACTGCTTGGTCAAGGGGAGAAGGAACCCTAGACTAGAGAATACTACTTTTTGGAATCTGTGAATAGGTATCAACATGCCACAATGTGTAGGTTCTTCTTTCCTAGACTCAACTTTTAAACTTCATTTGTTGATGAATAATTCCTTTTACCCTAATTTGTTGAAATAAGAGGATTGAATGTTTGATCTTGCAATTAGGTCTTCAATATTCTACCAAATCTACTTTAGATATACCACCTACAAACAATAAAGGGGAGAGAGGGTTGTGGAATATAGGGACTTGCCTAAGTGAAACATCATTTTGGTGTTTCCACCTCCACAATGACTATGATGATTTAAAGAGTGATTACCCTCGTTGAGGCATAGGCAAATAGATAAAAACAAGTGATAAATGACAAGTGCTACAACTCACCACTCAGATCTACTTTCCTTGATGGACTAAAGTCATGGTACTCATCTCATTTGGGGAGAATTAGATGCTTCATTGAAGGTCCTGCAAGTGTTAGTTCTCACAAAATAAATGAATGTATTTCTAATCATGAATTTTGACTAATGAAAAATGTTGCTAATTCTGATCTTGACTTCTTTTTTAGGATGCACAATTGGAATTCAAATTGCTTAGGTGTTTAATGGTGAAAAATACTTGTATTTATATGCTTTTCTTTGTTTCCCACAAAATTAATTGTAAAGAGCAAACAAATGAATTTATATTTTCAAATGTAAAAATGTCGACAATAACATATTCAAAATTGGGCCAAAATAGGCTGGTCAAGGGTGATGGTGCCTTAGACTAGACCTATTTTTGAAGCTTTTGTGAATGTTGCTAATTCTGATCTTGACTTCTTTTTTAGGATGCACAATTGGAATTCAAATTGCTTAGGTGTTTAAATGGTGAAAAAGACTTGTATTTATATGCTTTTCTTTGTTTCCCACAAAATTAATTGTAAAGAGCAAACAAATGAATTTATATTTTCAAATGTAAAAATGTCAACAATAACATATTCAAAATTGGGCCAAAATAGGCTGGTCAAGGGTGATTGTGCCTTAGACTAGACCTATTTTTGGAGCTTTTGTGACTGTTAAATAAATATTTAATATTAATTCTCAATTATATCTCAATTTTTCAATAAATAATATTAAAACAAATAAATTATTAGTATAATTAGGTCCAAGGACATAAGGAGGAACTAAACCTAGTGTGAAATTGTCAAGGTCAATAATTTACGATGCTATAGTTGTCAATACAACTCCCACACCATTTTCCTCTCTTGAACATGCACAAAAAAAATGCATGTTCCAAATTCTATCATTTATTGGGTATTGATGTTGGGGAAATAAATCAAGGTCTACCCACTTTTCAAACTCATCATCTTAGTATCCAACAAAATAATTAGATTCAATGTTAGAGTAAAAAAAAATGTTCTTTATTAGATAATAATGCAGAAATGGAGTGGGTGGGTGGGAAGAGGAGCAGAGCCAAAGATTTGAAATCTTCTGATGGAGATGGTGATGGAGGGGAAAAATATGATGATGATGATGCAATTTTTTTGCCTGGGTTCATGTGGTCTCTTCTCCCTCTGTGCTTGGTTAGCATAGCTATGTTTATCGTTTGGTTTTCTTGGCTTCATCTATGGTCGATAGAGGCTCTTGTTGCGCACCAGTTGGGTATGATTGCTATGGCTCAGGATTTTCCCTGTGTTTGGTTTTCAAGTGGTCTTGATCTTTCTATTGGTGTGGAAGCTTCCTTGGTTCTATTTTCCTTTTCCTGCATTGGGGAGGTGCTTCTGTTTGTGGTTTGTGTTGGCTACTTGTGTTCTCATTGCAGCTTGTGGGGTTCTATGGTCTTTAGAACCTCTTCTAGGCTTGACCAATTTAGGTTGGTAAGCTTTCTTTTGCTTTTGGTGACTCTCAGATGGTGGTGTTATGAATGATTTTATTCATGCTGGGAGTGCCATTTTCAATTGGGGGATGGGATTTTTCCCTCTAGTGCTCTGCTTTCACAGTTTCCTTGGAAACTTTGGTTGTCCTGGGGTTGGTGAGCCTCAAGAGGTTGTTCTTTAAAGTTTTTCATGCTATGGAGGCTATTGTGGAGTGGTTTTTTCCCTCCATAATGCTGTTGGAAGTGTTTTCCTAGAGGGAATAAGTTGTCCCATAAGAGTTTGGGTGGTTTGGAGCCCCTTCTGGTTTATAATGCTTCATTTGTGGAAGGGGTTTGTGTTTATTTCAGAGGACTCTTTTCTTCTATTCTCTATGATTGTTCTCTTGAATGGGATGTATACTAATATCTATGTTGATTCCTAGGTTTTCATGGTTTGGAGGGGTGTCTCTCTGCTCCCTCTATTTTTGAGGTGGAGATCCTCATTATTATGGTGGTGCTAGTGCAATTTGGTTCGGTTGTGCTCCTACTACTAAATGTTTTTCTATGGGTTGGTTGGCTTCCTGTCTTATGCTTAAATTCATTGACTACTAAGCTTCTTCAAATTTTTATGATCTTTGTTCAGTGCTTTCTCCTCTCTTGGTTTCTATATGAGAAGTGTTCTCTCGCTTCTTCCATGCTCCGGTTTGTTGGTTTACCAAAGGATGTAATGTCATGCCTTTCTTCGAGGGTTGCTGATTTCTTTTTGGTTCCACAGTGGATGTCTTCTATGGAGGTGGAGACTGATCCTTCTAAGGTCGAGACCTCTCCTATTGAGGTGGAGAGGGGTGTTGTGGTCCTGGTGGGAAGTTCTTTCTCTGGTGGCAAAGGTTTTCATTTTATCCTCTCCTATAGAGGGGAGCCCTCTCTTATTAAGGTAGAGGTTGGGTTGGTGGTTTGGGTAGACTAGATCCATGTGAAGGATGTTGCTCTTCAATGTTTAGTTTTGATTTCTAACTTCCCTTTGAGGTGGGGAGTTTGGATTTTGTGCATTTTTTTGTTAAGTGTTTTGCTACAGTCTGGTAGTTACAGGCTGATGGTTGCTTGACTGTTCCAGGTAGTTTTTGAGATTGCTATGGATGAAGAAATGACATCTTTGAAAAGGAATAATACATGGGATCTTGTACCATTTCTTGAAGGAAAAAAACTTGCTGGTTGCAAATGGGTGTTCGAGAAAAAGATTGGTTCAGATTGAGGTATTGAGAAGTACAAAGCATGGCTAGTTGCGAAGGGTTACTCTCAAGTTGAGGGTGTTGATTATGGTGAGATATTTTCTCTTGTTGCAAAAATGACATTCATTAGATTTTTGCTATATTGCTATTGCTTACATGATTTATAAGTTGAGCAAACGGATGTGAAAAATGCTTTCCTTCATGGTGATTTCTAGGATATTTATATGACACAGCTAGAGCACTACGTGGTGAAAGGTAAGATTAAGTTGGTTTGAAAATTGAAGAAATATTTGTATGGTTTAAAATAGAGTCCTAGGATGTGGTACCAAAAATTGATACATATGTGTTGAGTTTGGAATTTGAGTGTTCAAAATCAGATCATTGTGTTTATTATAAAACTAATGGTGATTGTTTATTGTTTATTGCATTATATGTTGATGATATGTTATTTATTGGTAGAGGGAAAGGTATTATTTTAGAATTGAAATATCAACTTGCTACTAAATTTGAAATGAAATACCTTGGTGTAGCTAGACACATTCTTGGGATGGAAATTAAAAGAGATAGAGTGAACAGAAAGCTATGTCTTGGCCAAAGTAATTATGTCAATTCAATTTTATAGAGGTTTGATACGTAGGATTGTAGACCATTGTGTGTTCTTGTTTTAGTTGGAAAAAAGCTATCTATTACAGATTTTCCAACATCTCCATCAAAGATGGAAGACATGAGTAGAGTGCCTTACCAAAGTGTAGTTAGAATTCTGATGTATGCTATGGTTTGTACGAGACCAGACATTGCTTGGAAAGCAGTGGGAGTTCTTTCCATATATATGTATAATCCTGGTAGAGTTCATTGGGATGCAGTTAAAAGTCTTTAGATATTTGTAGGGAACCTTAGATTATTCCTTATGTTATCATAGTAATATGATTGAAGATGAAATTTCCTTGATATTCTTGGTTATGTGGATTCAGACTGGGAAGGTTATGTTGATAGCAAAAATTCCACTAGTGCTTATGTGTTTACTTTATTTGGTGGTGCAATTAGTTGGATGAGTAAGGGACAGGGTTTGGTTGCTTTGTCCACTACTAAAGTAGAGTATATGACAGCTACTCATGCTTGTAAAGAAGCCATTTGGATTAAGAGTCTGTGTTCAAATATTGGAATAAAACAAGGTGCAGTGAAAATTTATTGCAATAGTCAGAGTGTGATATGTCTAGCTAAGAACCCGACATTTCATGCCAGGACCAGGCACATTGATGTACAATATCATTTTTTTAGAGATATGGTTGAAGATGGCAGGGTGAAGCTGGTTAAGGTAGATACTTTGATGAATGTTGCTGATTCTTTAACTAAGCCTGTGAGCACAAAGAAGTTCAAATGGTGTTTAGAGACTATGGGCCTTTCAGCCCCTAACATTTAAGAGACAATGTTTATTCCATCCCATTGCTCTTGCAAGGTGTTCAACAAGTTGGAGATTTGTTGGGAAAATGTGTCTCAACCTTGCAATTATATACAATTGTTGATAGGATATATAAATATCCTAGTTTCATTGATAGGTGTAATATACAATGGGAGCATGGGGTGGCATTGAGGAGAAAAATGTGAGCGTGTTAATTTTTTTTAGGAAACTCCTAAAATGGATGGCATACATTAAAATGATATGTTGTAAATATATACCATTACTTATTAGGTTTTAGATCTAATGGTGAATATTTTGTTGGCTTGTCTTTCCCTACAATGTAACTCTATTTTATGAGGGTGTTGTAGTATGACTGCAGTAGATGGTGATGTATTTTTAGAGTCTGATAGTGGTCATGTTGTCTCTTGGTCTTTGATGGTGATAATCCTATGAGAAGCTTGCTCTGAAACTATATTTTAATCCTTGTGATTTTTGAATAATATATTGGGCAGCTTTTGGAGTGTGGGATTTTTTCCCAAAAGGGTTTTCCCTACGTAAATCACTATGTTGTGGTATGCATGATATTTATGTTTATTTATGTTTACGTTTCTATAACTGTTAAAGATTTGTAAAGTTTCACATTATTCTCCTCTCAAGATTAGTTTAGGAAGTTGTTCTGCTACCTTAGCTTCCTTACATTCTACCACCAATTGAGGTTTCCCATGTCTTAGACAATAACATACCCCATTTAGCTAGACAATCAACTATGGTAACACCCATTAATTTTATTTTTTTATCCTAGGTATGCAACAAGTTGCATTTAAACATTATTGACTAATCCAATCACATTTACTTCATGATAATCCATGGACACACATTTGGCATAAGATTTTGAAACTTGTAAGCCTAGTTGGTTCATGACTTCGAATGATATTACATTACTAAATGCTCTAGAATCTAGCATACAATTATGTACCAACCATCCCTTTACCAAAAAATACTAGTCAAATACTTATTTTTTACTTATAGAAATTGTGATCAAGTATATCTTAGGTGCCTCCTAGATATTAGTCTCATTTGCTTCATATTTGGGAACTTCTACAAGTTCACTTTGTTGATCAAAGACAATAGGACAACTAAAATAAAGTAATTTTATTTCTCTATTTTTAGGGATGATAATCAATTCCCCAACTAACACTTGAACCTTTATTTGAATAAATACTAGAGCCATATTGATGGGATAATACTTTTGCAAGGGGATGGACAATGAAATAGTTATCACATTAGTGGAATTACCTAGTCATTACCAACAAATTGGTTTATATTTTATGTTTTTCAACTTTTTTAATAAGTCTTTGCTTCTCATTTGATACTTCCTTGGTTTGATGTTTCTTGGATTTGTCCCTGATCATCTTTGATTTTTGTACATTACTGATTAAAATATCAGAAAAATTCTATTTAGGGACATTTCTTTTGAATGGATGCATCTTCTTTCTAGGCAGTGATTTCACTGTAGTCTTATTTTCACTTCTTTCTATATTGTTATCCTTTTGTTTTTCTTTGTATACTTGTGTAGTTGGCATATCTTGAAAAACAACTCTAGCTTGACTTGTGGTACATATTTTCCTATTTTTTAGTTGGTAATCACTTTGGACTTGTAAGACAATAAATTTAGTGAGAGACTTGATAACTTCATCAAATTGTTTCACTCTCTTATATCATTGTTACATTTATTCCTTGAGTTGATTAATGTCCTTTTTTGGTAGCTCATATGGAACATGATGGTTTCCATGGTCATACTAAAATAATTCCTCACCCTTATATACATCCAATTGATCCAAGTTGTCATATTTATAACACTTGAGTGCACCTTCTTGTTCTTGGAATCCTTTCTTATCCTCAAGTGTTGTAGCAACTGCATATTTTGATTGATTTTTAGGAAAGTAGCATATATCACACTAGAATGATTCTTGCTGAAGATTCACATGATCCTTCCTATAAGGATTAGGGTTGTGTCTCTCTTGGTATCCTTGGTTTGTGTCCTTTGAGATCACTTGCTTATAATTTCATCCTAGTTTTTTAGACCAATCATAATTGTAAGTTCTACTATGTAATCTTTTACCTTCATTGTAGTGTGTGGTAGCATTGTTAGAAAACATCCATTTCTCATTCATTGTAACCTTATATAAGATATCCTTCATATCCCCCCATTGAATTATCCAACTTGTCTTTGGTAGTGAGGAGCTTGTGGGAGTTGATTTTGTTGGCAACATAAGGGCAAACAACTGAGAGGGGGGGGGGTGAATCAGTTGTCATAGAAATTAAACTTATTAAACTTATTCTCATATCTGATAAATAAACATGAAAGAATAAATCATCACCACATAAGAAACACACATAACACCAAGATTTTTTTTACGTGGAAACCCTGTTAGGGGAAAAACCATGGTGGAGGTTAATTCACAAGATTATACACTGTTAAAAGTATAAAAGAATTATAAATGGGAATGCACATGCATTCAGGCACACTGCTTAGAGCTCGCTGCTCAAATACAAAAGGCTTGCTTCCAAAAGGAAGACACACTGTCTTACAGAAACATTCAAATTACATCCACAAGATTTTGAACTAAGAAAATAACATTTGCTTAATGCCTGATTACATTTCCTGTTAAGCACATAAAATCTGCTCACTCTTCTTCACACTTTACTTCTTCCTTCGAAATATTAGAACATTATTCACACATAGGACTCACACATTTTGCACACCACTCGCACAAACATGCCTTCAAATGGTATAAACAATCACTCATATATATCTGCAACTAGGAATACGATCATCTACATGTCAACTTCAACAAAATATAAAATGAGTACAAACTGTCGGCCCAAATAAATAAACAATTTTCAATGCACACCAACCAATGTCGACCAAAACATAGTAAAGACCCAAAAAAAATCCTTGAACATGAAAAACCTCCAAAAATTATGCCTCGAAGATCCACAACATGCTACAATCACCCTGTCGACCATGAACAAGAAAAACATGAACACAAAGAAGAAAATCACCAATCGTGAGCACAACGATCAATGAAGACATACAACACAGATAGATAATGATCTAGAAACATCCACGAGCATCATGAATCACCATAGAAGCATCCACAAAAACTCAACTTACTAGAATCATATCATCTTCTTTTAGGAACACCAACTGAAGCAACAAAATAACTGTCATAACATAGATACTCATAACTCGATCAAATCTTCATGCAACTCTCTGAAACTTAACATGGATAAACTAGATATACTAAAAAAAAAACCCTTTAATCCAAAACCACTTATTGTCAACATATTGAGCTAGCCAACAAGCTAAACTTCACTAGATCATTAACAACCTACAACTTATTTTATTACAATTTTCTCAATGTCCTCGACATATACAACCTTAATGACATTAATGCCAATAGTGTTGACATCAATGACAACCACATATCAGCAATGTCCAACAAATTTATCTTGTCTCTAAAGTTTTAAATGATCCCTTTTGTTATCTTTATTATATGCTCTTAGGTCACTCTCCATATTGATAGCCATGGCATAAGCTTCCCTCAATGTTTGAGGGTTCTTGTCTTGTAATCAGTAGCCCAACTTGGAATCAAATGATCCATAATATAGAACTAGGAACATAGGTTCATTTATCCTCACATGAGGAGGCACTTTCCTCATTTTCATCACAAACCTATTGTTGAAATTAACAACCATCTCATTGAACCCTTTATTTATAGTTTTCAACTCATGGATTATAAAATTTGGATCCACTATTTCTCCATACTACAACCTAAAAACCCTCATAAACTCATCTCATTCGTCTACATTATTATTTGGAAGGTTTTTGTACCATTATTTTGCACTCTCTTTTAGTGACTACACAAAGAATTTTGTCATGATATATTATTTTATTTCATATTCATTTGTCACATCAATAAAATGCCTCAAGTGGTCCTCACTAGTGACATCATTGTTACCTTGAAATTTAGGCACCTTTTCCCTAATATCATTTAGAATAAGATTAGGATAGTTTGGAATGCCATAAAATTTTATTTTTCTATATCTCTTCAATCCTAGTGGTTGTCTCACCAAGGAAAATATCTAAGTCTATTTTTTGAGGTTGACCCCCATATTTTGTCCCACATTTTGATGATGGGGGTTTTGCTAATTTTTCTGCATATTTTGTACCTACTAACTTGGAAAGCTTTATGCATTGTTTAAATGATTTATATCCTATTATTGAGCAACATTTTGATTTTGGTTCATTTGTAAGGTTTCTTGAGCAAGTTGATATTGATTTAAAGCAATTTGTGCTTCTATCTCATGCTACCTTTCTCCAATTTGGTTTATTAGATCTATATGATGACCTAATTCTCTTTCCCTATGCTTATTTTTTTATTGAGTAGCAGGATCTATATCATGGAATAAAGTTTCCACCTCTTGTTCAGTTTCCCAAGATGATGTAGGAGAATTTTCATGTTGGTTTCCCCTTGGAATTACTAAACATGGAGGTAGAGGAAATTTCATGTCTACATTTTTTGTATGCAGATTTTTGGATGAATCTCTATTTCTTATATAAACATTTACCTCATTTATAGGCCTGCCATAATTACACCTAAGGGTTCTCCTACTAGTTTTGATCCTATTGATAGCCAAGTCATTTGAGGTATATTGATCATAATCTTTTGATGCATCTCTTCTACTTGAAGTACATACTTTTTTAGTACTTTGAGAATTATGCAAAGATGACACACTTGAATTTTTAGCTCTTCATTGATCTTATTATCTTCTCACATAAGGAGAAACTACATCAATAATTTGGCTACAGCCTATCATGGATTGAAGTTGGCACAAGTGAAAGGTTATAAGAAAGTGTGGCTTGAGGGGGATTTTCTCAATATTATTAATAATCTAAAGAATTGTTCCGCCCCTTCATGGACTATTGAATCTTTGATAATGGATGCTATTGATATTCTTAAATCCTTCGATGAGTATTATATTTCTCATATTTTGAGAGAAGGAAATGGATTAGCTGATGTTTTCTCTAATCTTGGTGTTAGGGGTATTAGGGAATGGGGTGTGAATGACCCCCTCTCTATGGAGGCTATTGCTTATATTAATCATTATTGCCAAAGTTGATAACTTGGTTGATGACATTTTAAGGATCGGGGTGTGCATGACTATTTTCACGTGGCAGGTTATTATGTGGAGTGATGGTAAGCTAGATATGGATCAAGCTGTTTTCGATATCCATATGGGATGGAACTCTAGGTTCATTATTTTCCCTTGCCATAATTCTGTTGTCACACAGATTATGGGCATTCTTTGCGTCTCCTTCTCAAGGTTTCTCCTCATTGCTTTCAAGGTTCTCAAGCTTCTCGGCTCTGCAAATTCTGATGCCATGGGAGGTGATAGGAATCATGCAGAGCCTTTCTCCTGTGATGCTATTAAGAAAAAGGAGGTGTGGCGTGTTTTAGAGAAAGGTGGGATGACTTCGTATCTGGAAAGGTTGCATGGAAACAACCCACATACAACGACTTTGTTTGCTAAAGCATGGAACAACAAGGTTTTGAAATTGGGTGGAATGAAATTTTATGTGAATGAGGATTTTATAGTCAATATCACTGGGTTGTCTACAGATGGAAAGCAAGTTTTCAAAGACAAGAAGGAATCATAGGCAGCCATGCAAATCTTTTTCAAAGGGAATGAAGCACAAGACTTTAAGACGGCGAAGAGTGGTGGGTACTAGAAAAGCTCACTCAAGGCACTTTGGGGGGATGCGGTTGACCAACTCATGAAGTATATTACCCTCAAAGGTCATTTCTCTATGGTAAATGCTTACCATTTTTTCATGCTTAATCATTTCCACCATAAAAAAGAGAATTTATTTTCCTTATTATCTCTTGGCATTGCTGGATTCTGGTATGAAGGACCACAAAAGGAACCCTAAAAATATGGTGTTGCATGTGGGGCTCATTCTTTTAATTTTTGACTATGCTAAATATTTTGAGGTGTCTAAATTGATTGCTACTCCTAAGGGTAAGCAACAAAATTTAGCTATGGAGTATGAAACAGTTTCTAAAGAGGAGCCAATTAGAAAGAAAGGGAAAAAGAGGAAACTTGTCTTGGAAGAGGAGTCAGGATCTGAGGAGGACATGGACTATGTTTTGGATTATCTTGCTTCCATGGAGGTGGTTTCACAACCCCCTAAAGTGGGTAATTCTAAGAAAGGGGTGCCAAGCCCTAATAAGGGTTATGAGACCTGTAGTGAAGATATTGCTATTGAAAAGTCGAGTAGATGCCTGAAGGATAAGATTGAAATGGCTAGTGAGGTGTCTTCACCCTCCCCTGTTTTGGGGAAAAATCATAAGGATCCAGAGGTGAATAGTAACAAGAAACTGGTTGTTAGGTCTACGATACAATTTCTTGATATGCAAGCTAATTATCCCCTTAAGATGGTTGGTGGGCAGGGCGCTGTGGATTCCCTCAGTGTGGATTTGGACTCGTAGAAGAGAAGGAAGTCTATTGTTGAGGATATTGTAGACTCTATTAAAAAAATGAAAATGTCAGTTGTTGCTAGTAAGGGTAAGGACGTCTCTTCTAGTCAGGACAAGGTAAGCTCCTCTCATGAGGATGATGTTGTGGGTAAGGGTTTTTTTAACTTTGACTGTGAAGATATTTCTAATGTTCTAGGAATGGCTAGAGAGGGTTCCATTGTTTTTTTCAAATTGTTTAAATTGGTGTTCCATGAACTTAACATGACCAATGTTAAAGTTTAGGGTGCGATGAGTCTTCGGTTTAGAATCAAATTGATGAACTATTTGATTCTTTGAAAATTGTGGTAGATGAAATGTTGAAGATGAAGCAAATTCTTGAGGAAATAATTCTCACCCTTGAGGATCAAATGGAGAGGATTAGTGCTAATCTGGAGAAGGGTGGGGAGGGGACTAAATTTGCAGTGAAGTTTGAATATGTTGGCATTTCCTCTCCTTTTGAAAGTGCCAAGGAACACAAGGAGATTTCTCTTGGTGAGGAGACTAGTGCTGGTTGCAGGCTTATGGAGGAAGAGGTTTCTATTGATAAGGTTGGTGATAAGCATAATGTTTTGATTAGTGAGGTGAATATGGGCGGCCCTGGGGATAGAACTTGAAACAAGACCAAGGTTCAGGCTGGGACTCCTATTAAAGACTTGTTTGAAGTCATGGATGATGATCAAAAGGCTGTGGCGAGCGACATGAAGGCTATTGATATACTCAAGAATATGTAGTGCTGCTACTTTTGTCCCTCCTTTTTGGCTATTGTCGCATTGATGGTGTGCTGTGTTTGTGATGTTATATTATTTATGTAGTTATCTTTAGTTTTAACTGATATTTTTTGTAAAGGGTTCCGGGCCCCTTCAAAACCTATTTACCTTTAATAAAAAACTACATCAATAATTTCTTGACATTTGAATCATTGTTCTCTTTCTATTTATGCACCCCTTCTTTTTGCTTTTGATTTTTGTTTGTTTAAATCTTATTCTTGGTCTTGGATTTTGGAAGTTATTTCTTTACCTAGGAGATAGTTTGTAGATCTTGTTCCTTGTAGTCAGGATAGGTTTTGAGACATTTGGGTTTTAGGGATAGTTTTAGAGTCCATTTAAGAGGGTTGTGGAGTTTTCACCCTACTTTGGATTATGGAGTTAGTGACTACTCCTGGTTCATTTAAAGAAATTATGGAAGTTTATACAACATATGGAATTGCTAGAAATTAGATCCACTAGGGATAATTCCCTTTCCTATTAAAGGTTCCACAATTTCCATGTCCACCTCAAAATCCCACAATCTTGTTCAATTCCTTTTAAATTAGGAAGGTTCTAATCTATTGTAGAGATCCAACCTAATAAGGATATATCCTTTGTTTACCAAAATTCCCACATTGTCTTGGCTTGTTTGAAATCCTACAACTAAAATATTTTATGTGGTTTCCACTCTATCTGACACGACTGACCATTAATGGATGGATTTTAGTGAATATATAAGTTTCATTTAGCATTTCCATTTGCTACTATTCACTCTAATATCTAAAGTTGAAATCAAGCTTCAATTGTTGGCCATTTCATGGACAAATTCATGGTTAATTGACCAAGTTGAGTGTGTGGTTTTTATTTCTTGTTGTTTGTGTATTAAGCATGTCAACTCAACCTTGGTTTAATTATTTCAAGTATTGGTGAAACAAAGAAAATTCATGTTGGATAAGTTTTTTTAGTTCGTTAAGGGTTAAATAAAATTATGTATTGTTTTTGGCCTGTGTATATTAATGTAAAATTGATTTTGGAATAGGGTATAAATCTACAAGCTTTTCGATTAAACATATTACCTAGATTAGGTTATCAAATGACAGGTTGTGCACTAGACCAATTTCTATAATGGTGGTTGAAACATAGGTCGTAATGATTTAGGGTTTTGTAATGAATTCCTATATATTTAAAATCCTTAATGTAATTCATCACACATTTTTATGTAAAGGTAGAACCCTAATCTTATAAGAGAAGAAATGAGTTTTTCATTTTTTCTTGGTTTGAGCTTGGTAAAACATTGAGGGGTTATGGATCAATCATCAAAATGTTGATGTTTCTATTGGTCCTCATTTTCCCCACATAATCATTTTACTTGAATTCTTGGTGTGATATGCATGGTTGCATGTGAGGTTTGGATATATTTTTGTTATCATGAAAATCCCATATTATCCATATTTTCAATTACCCATTTAGTCCATTTTCATTTCACGTCTTATAGAGCTAAGAAATGATATTTTGTTCTCTCTAGATCCATAAGTAATTCCTCAAAATTTCTATTGTGAAGATTTGATGATTATTGGCATATATTCCAAGCTACTTCACATTTTCACATCATCCATTACTTCACCAATTTAAGAAAAATCATCTATACTTGCAAAGATTTTTGGAATTTCCATTACAAATATTTAATGATATTTGGGATATATTCAATACCACTAAGAACTTCCACATAACTCAATCCACCCTATTTTCCTACAATGCCTACAATCTCTTAATCTTCTACATTTTATCCATGCCTACTGCGAATCTCCGCTATTAGTTATCTTTCCTCCCATTTACACTCATTGTAGAAATTCACACTCATAGTGGATATCCTAATCCCTTCCATTTCTCCATTTGTGCTACTAGAATTGAGGGTTAATTTCTTGAGCCTTGGTAAAACGTTGTATATCTAAATGTACTAAGAAGTTTCATAAATATTATTACTTCAAAAATTCCACAATGACTTAGTGAGTATTTAAAGTGACCATTTTAACTAAATTTTTGCAACTTATAAGTGTTTTCTTATGGGATTTAGCTTGTGTAAGCTTGAATTAATCAATGAACCTTTCTTATGCAAGTTATGATTTTATAATATTTTGATGATTCTGAATGTCTTATATAAAATGTTTTGTTGTATGAAGAATGATTTATAGAATATTTATGAAGTATTTTCATGTATATCTAAATTTCAAGAGTTGTTAAGATGAAGTATGAATTCAAGGGAATGCCCCAAAAAAAACTCACTTCGAGATGAAACTTTGTGGGAGTTACCAACTTGGGACACATAGATATTGAGGACTTAAGAGAAAATGTTTGAAAACAACTCTTCCCTAAAGGCCAAGAAGTTGGTTGATAATGCAATTGCACAAGTTGTTGGTTTCCCAACATTAGTCCAATTCCTGAAGCTATTCATGAAGTGTAGAGAATTCTATTTTGTTGAGTCTTGGAAGATTATTGCTTCTGGTGAAAGAGACTTATTAGATTTTATCTATTGCAACAATTACATAGAATTTTAGAAGTCCCACCCATCCTACTATGACTAAAATGACCAAGGAATAAGGCCAAAAAATTCATGATCAAGGACCTAAGAAATGTTTGAATATTATCAATGAACATTGGATGAAGAAGCCAAGGACATAAAAAATTAATATGCTAAGGAATTTATATAGAAGTGAATTCATTGTTGAAATTAATGATTTGGTCACTTTGTTAAGAAAATTTATGGGATTAGAGTCAACTTATACCTTTGAGGACTGAATGTATTATTTCATTAAAGAACTAATATGGGGTGATAAGAAGATTCACTGGGCCAAGATCATAAGTGACAATATTCACACCTAGTTTATGATGTTAAAATACATTGATTTTTTTCACATGATATCATATGTAGTATACATGCTGGCAAGGAACTTCATATATTGAGGGTTAACTTATGTGGGAAATATTGGTAACTCTTTAGGAAAAATGAAGGTGTATGATTGTTACCCTCAATTGTAGCTGGATAAATTCTCATCCCACTTGAAACAAAGAAAAATAGGTTGGTGGGGGATATGTTATGAAAGGAGGTTCACTACAATGAACTATTTTCCTAAATTCATTCAAGGAAAAGAGATTCAAACAATGAGATGACTAACAACCAAAAGGTGAGTCAAATCAAAGTATATGAATCAACAAATTTCCTATCTATACAAGAAAGGGGGTATGAGCTAAATAATACTTTGGAGAGAAAGATCAAAACCATCAAATAAACTCCAAAACACAAGCTATAATATGCAAATGAAGAACAGTAAACAAATATGATAGAAACAGTAATCAAAAGGTAGATATGGAAAGGGGAAAATGATGTGTACCTTTCACCAAAAGTCACCTTTTGAAGCTCATTGAAGACTCATTCGCCCTATGGTGAATGGGTCCTGGCTAGGGTTTTTGAAAATGCTTTCTAGGTTATCTTCTACTAGGTCTACACTCCCAAATTCTAGATGTTCACTATTGGACAACCAGAAATAAAATCTATAGAGGAGTTTCCCTAATTTGACAACTTTTCTTGCATCTTTGAAAACTTTGCAACTTTGTTCAAATTTTCTCTTCAAATTATCTTCAACCTAAAATATGCAATCACACATCAAAGAGAGAAAAATGTTGTTTTGTTAGGGAGTGGGAGTTTGCTTTGGTCAAACCTCATTTTGGTAATTAAACCTTGAAGCAAAATAGAAAAAACATGAAGGAATGATGAATGAAAAACAATATGTAATAACTCACCAAACCTATTTGAAACCTTGGATAATTTTTTTGCAAAATTACATGAACTGGCCTCAATGAATGTAGATCTTGATCATGAAACTTGATTAGAGACAATGCCTTTGAATACTTGATTATATCTTGAACAATAAATCACCATATTAGCTCAAACAACATGTATGATGCAACAAATCTTTGACATGATGAAGGGAATCTTGATTGCTGCAATAATATTCTACAAATCTACCCTTGAATGCCTTGAAAATGCTCTTGAAATCACTCTTGATCATAAAATTTTCTTTAGGGTTTGAACTCTTGAAAATCTCTAGGTTAAACTAAGTGAAATAATCTTGTATTTATACATATCTTAACATTAATTCCCAAAATTCAAATATCACAAGCCAACATTGAATTGTAGATATGAAATTATTAATATATCACCAAAAACATATTTGAAAGGGGGGTCCTAGGTCTAAGTGAGGACCCATTCGCGATAGGGAAAATGGGGTCCTTGGACACTTACCTAGGACACACATTGCTCAGTGTTAAAAATTATCTTAAATTAAGGTCCTAGATCTAAGTGAGTACCCATTCGCTCTATGGTGAATGGGTCCTAGGTCACTTCCCTAGGACACACATCTTCCAAAGTTAAGTGTTGTGTAACGACATTTATGAATGTCAGGTTTTATCCCTCCGAAATAACATTTAATTAGGTTGGATTTGAATTAAAGGGGCCAAATAAGGAAAATTAACCTAAATTAATTAATAAAGCCCTAGATTAATGTGAAAGTGTAAGGTACACCTTACAACACCAAAAATAAGGCACAATTAAGTCCATTTAATTAGAAGGGCCCTAAACTTAATGTGAATATGAAAAAAAATTACAACACTAAATTAAGGCATAATTAAGCTCATGATTTATTATTAATTATTCCCAAATAAGTGTGAAAAATGGATACTTTTTCCTACACTAAACCGCTACAAATGAGTAAACTATGCATTCACAATGTATATTTTAAAAATGTTGCAAGGAGACCTAAGAAAAAGGTAGTAAAACTAAGCTATGTAGTTGGTTCAAAGGTTTGGTTATTGGTATTGTTATCTATTTTAGCTACTAGCTCAAATAGGTAGAGTTTTTTATGTTTTACAAAGTGAAACAAAAGGTACATTCTACTCTGCTATGTTATAGCCATATGAATAAATAAATTATCAAAATATTGCATTATTATATTATGAAAATGCATACAACAGAGAAGAGAGTGAAACAATTTTTTCAAAAGTAGTCTTTATTGATAAACATAAATGTATGGTGTCCCACACAAGCTGTGGGAATAACTATTTGAATGCAAATAAAGGAAAAAAAAACTATACATTTATAGATACAAGAAAGAAAGAATGCATATATAAGGTGAGGGGACCCGTCATTTCCTAAATGATGAATCCCGGTTGAGTTGCCTTTGCATCAGCTTCAACCCCTCTTGCTTATCCATCCTCTAGTTGTTGCTTGCCCTGCTACTCCAAGAACTCCTGCATGTGTGAGAGAGAGTTTTTTAGAGAAATGAAAGATCTCCAATCAATACATATGCAAACATCCATAAACATATAGCCTGATCCTCATAAGCATGAAAATAGATTGCATACTATAGATGTCCGGGAAAATAGAAAGGTTATCAAAAACATCTATCATATGCTCTATTTATGTCGAACATGTTTGCTCATTGTGCAAGTATAGGTGAAATATTTGTTGCTGTTTTATTTCATTTGATCATAACATGTGGAGTGAAATGGGCTCCCACAAGGGTTGAGCCCAACATGTTGCCCTCTCGTTTCTTTTGAGAGGGATAGTTTCATTTTATATCACCAATGTAATCCTTGAAGACAAGTTTCATTAATCATGGTGATACTGATAAATAATAGATATCTTATTAATAGGAGTTCTCTCATATTAATAATGA
Organism: Sequoia sempervirens; assembly: GCA_007258455.2. Lineage (NCBI taxonomy): Eukaryota > Viridiplantae > Streptophyta > Pinopsida > Cupressales > Cupressaceae > Sequoia > Sequoia sempervirens. The sequence continues at coordinate 82,430,420 of VDFB02353493.1, read as the reverse complement.
TACTCCTTACCAATAGGAGCATGACACAAAACAAGGTTGCAAAGATTCCATGATGCTTGCAATTTTAAATTCATAAGTACAAAGTCATCATATTTGTGAGACAATGAGTACTATCAGGAGCTATCATGAGCTACATGGAGCAACTATGAAATCACATATTTTTAGAAAATATAATGATTTAAGCCTTAAAAAGTTCCATTTTAAGAATTCCAATTGAAGAGGGTTTGATCAAATCACCTTAGATCAAACCCCCTTGGATAGAACCTCGCTAGTTTTAAACCATACCTATAAATGCGTCTCCTTTACACTTATCAAAATGCTAATAAAAAATCACTTTTGATTTAGCTTTTGGGGGATCAAATTAATTCATTTAAAATTTATTTCAAATGATTATGGTATTCCTCAGAACAAGCTATCCAATGAATATAATTTTAATATGTTTTGGTTTTGTTATGTATTTTTTTTTAAGTTTTATTAAACATAGGTTTTTCATCGAAAATGAATTTCTTTGTTCTTCACATGTGGAAAAATAGAATATTATAAAAAAAAAATAAAAATATGAGTGCACCGATATTGAAGTCTTTGATCCAACAAAAAAATTAAATTAAATTTTGACATATACAAAAAGTTACGCGTTGTTGGTCGAATTGTAATTTGACTTTGAAAGTTTATTAAGGAAAAATATTCAATAAAAACTATCTAACTAGAAGCAGATATCGAGTTACAAATCTTTGAAAGAATTAGAATTTTATCCTTCATGGGAAAAAATTTATATATACGCCACTTTTTAAAAATGTTGTTTTAAAAAATCAATTTTTGGGAGATGGAAAAGAAGTGCAATTTGATTCCAAAATTTTGAAAAAACATTTTTAGAATCTTACAAAATTTGATGAGACTCTAGTTTGCACCATCTTCAAATTCCTCACAGTTTAGCTGCTATAGGTGCCCGAATGTGAAGATTTAGTTAAAAATAATAATTTTAGTGTCCAGTTTGGCCAAAAATTGTAAACCACTATTATGGGATCACCGATGACACAAAACAAGGTTGCAAAGATTCCATGATGCTTGCAATTTTAAATTCATAAGTACAAAGTCATCATATTTGTGAGACAATGAGTACTATCAGGAGCTATCATGAGCTACATGGAGCAACTATAGGTGATGAGTGAAATGTATGGTCAAGGTCACCATGTCAATGTACTATCCCAAAGAGCAATGCATGAGAAAGAAAAACACATTGATACAAATGAGTAACTAAGATGCATTGTCAATCATCATTGTATGAAGCAGTGAAATATATACACTAGGCTTAGAGTAGTGCAACACTAAGATATAGAGGCACTATATACATAAGTGACAAGGAGCCATAAATGAAGTATGCATGACAAGCAACACTTTTGCAATTATCAATGAAAGAAGATACATGGGTCAGTCATCTATATCAAAGACAACCCAAATGCATGAGGTGCAATGCTTGTGCAAGTAAAGGAGAGAGATAAATTTTTGTTTAAAGGTCAAAGCTTGATCCATGATTGGATACTACATGAAAGTTTTTTCTGTTCCATATGTTTAGGATTCACAAATGTGTAGTAAACATGTGCTTTTCCAGAAACAGAGCCAAATGAAGAGGTAGTAAATGAAAAGCTTTGAAATCACCATGAAATAGTGAGAAATGGTTATACAAGAAATTCAAGTGAAGGTATAAAAATATTTAATCTATTTTGTGCCTAAAATGAATGTAAAGTTATTAAGAAACATTTGCATTTTAAATATCAAAGCATACTATTACTGTTTCAGTGAACAAGGAAAAAAACATTTTGAGTGATCAAGTTATGAAATAGCTATAGAAAGAGGTACTATGATGCGTGATGGACTATGGTTAAGTGTGTTTCAAATACACAGAGTAGTGTGTAAGTATGCAATAAGAATCATTAGAAGACAAACACAACCAATGCTACAATTTATTTAGAGGAAACAGTGAACCCTAGTGGCCATTTCTAAATGAAGGAAAATGTGTAGAGAAGAGAGATGAAGGCGCAAGTTTTGATAACCCAGAATGAGCATGGAGATTTTGAAGCTCGGAGGACCCTTGGACTTGCAATTTTGTGGGGTTTTGAGTTACACCCGTATTGTGCAAGGGTTTGAATCATTTAGCAAACCTATTTTTTTCCTCGCGTGGTAACATTTTCTTGTGGAACAGTCGACTAAGATAGCTCTTGTTTCAACTGTCCATCCTCTCATGAAGTCTCATTCATATTATGATCTTGTACGATCTTATCATAGCAAAGGGGATTATCACTGCTGGCCGCTACTTCATGGAATTACGAAGAAAATGAAGGTACCCCTTATTTTTTAAATCATAGAAGGTAATGAGGAGAAAATGGATAGAGTATGGTTTGCACTCAAAAACTTGCAAACCTAGAAAACTGAATGCTTTGGAGACAAGGCCATCACCAAAAAGAGAAATATGGAAGAGAGTTTGCTACAGTTAGGCAAAAAAGAACCAAAAAATTGTAGATATATGAGCTGCGACCATGAAGGAATGGTAGAGAAATGCGTAGAATGTATGATGAAATATAGGAAAAAAGATACATTCATTTTTTTGCAAAATAGAGCTCAAGTTCGAGCATTTTTCTCTACAAAAAATGAAATTAAATGACTAAATATGCTTACAAAAAGCTTACCGCAAGCTTTTTTGTGATGATTTTTCCAAAAAATGAGGTAGAAATATTACTGTTTGCTTCAAAATCTGCCATGGATGAGTCTCCAGAAACTCTAGGTCAGTGGCCTGAAGGTTCTAGAAAACTCAATGGGTAAAAATGAAAATGCGTTGTAAACTTTTGCATTGTTTTGTTTCTAGGGTTTTAACCCTAATGAATGCCGACAAGTGACTAAGGCATTTTTTTCCTTTTCATTTTATTTTTTGCAAATGAAACTAATACCCATGCAATATTCATCCCTAGTGATGAGTCTAATTTATGGTTTAATTTTGGTAGAATTTATGATCTTTGCTGAAATTTTCATGAACCTTGATGTTTGAATGTTGATATTTCCTTGAAACCATAGACATTGGGCCTAATTTTATCTCTACAAATCTTTAATGACATTGACATGTTATATGGATTATCTGTGTTAATTGTACATGTGGATTAATGAATGTTCTTTAAGATAGTTACAAATATGCAATTATTGTGCGTAGTAATATTGCCATGCATATATGATTCAAGGCCACTAAATTGAGAGGACTCTGCCAGCTGGTCATTTACCATAACGACTAACAAAGTGGTCATGCAAAGGTCAATGAAGGGAATCATTCAAAGAGGTTGACGGCGGGATATTCCTCATGCAAACAGAGTTGTAACCACCTTGTAAATAATCTTTATTGATGTTGAGTGAATATAGGAGTTACTGTTGTGCTAAATCTACGTTGAGGCAGGCACGTCTAACCAGATTCCATGCACGTGTAACTGCCTCTCCACTTTCTCTGCTTTCCCTAAAGTGACATCCTCCTAGTTCATGGAGTTGACCACCTTGCTTAGTTAGTTGCTTCTTTTCCTATAAATAAGAGTTAGATGCTCCTTCTCAGGAGGTTGTGCAATCTGATGATGTACTCACATTCTTAGTTTTTAGCAATATAGTTACACTGCTCTATTGTATTCATGTTTTCCAATGAATAAAATGAAGTTATAAGTCTGTGCATCTGAGTTTACATTAGTTTTAGAGGATACTCATCCAAGGGGGCCCACTTGGTGAGCATTCTATCCTTAGTTTAGTTTAGTTATTAATTTATATTTAGTAATTAGTTAAGAATCTGACACTGACTGTTCTTGTAGCCACTAGAATTCCATTATGTGACTGTTCCTACAACCAAAGTAGATAGAGTAGTTTCCTGTTTGTTTGCTTATATTTTCATTTTTTTCATGTATTTCGGCTTAGCATAGTTGTTAGTTGATGTTCAATAATTATGTTATTTCCTTCTAAGAAATTTACCTTCAACATTATGTTTTTCTTAGTTGTAGAATGAATATGGCTACTTGGGATCCTTAAAACACATACTGTGTTGATTCATTTCAAGTTCACGTCCTTGGGTTGACAAGTTAAATGCACCTTCATGATGATTGAATGGCTATTCAATTTAGATGTCCAATCTCTGAATCACAACTGTAAGGGCTTAGTTGTTAAATCATTGTAGGAGGCCAACATTTTTGGCACCATTGCTGGGGATGGTGTCAAACTAAGGAGTTCTTTGGAGTCATCGGTAGTTTTTCTTGCTGTAGTATTTCTGAAATTTGTTCTTAGTATACCCCTCATTTAGGAAGTAATGACCCCCCTTATTCTTTACCAATTCTTTGTGTGAGCCGACTGATAGTGAGTTGATACCACATGCATAAAGGAAGGAGAAGAGATAATTATGGGATATTCCTTCCTAACAATCCTGATCCATTCTAGCTAGTTGAATATCAGAACCTGCCAAGAGAAGAAGAAGAAGATCCACACCCCTTTGCTGATGCAATTCCTGATCTGACTAGCTCTGAAGTTTCCTCTGAAGACCAAAATTAGCTTGAGAATCCCTATGCTTTGGAACTATATCAAGTAGGCATGGGTGATGCAAATAGAAATAGACCTAACCAACTAGATTTTCCTTTCCCCATTGCTCATTAGAATGAAGTAGACAACCTAAAAAATATACCTGCTTCAGTCCTTCCTAAGTTTTATGGAATTTCCATAGAAGATCCTGATACCTTCTTGTTCGAGTTTGATATACTCTACAAGAGTTATGACTATACCACCAATTCCCATAGTCTTAAGCTATTGCCTACCACTCTGAAAGAAGCTGCATTAAGATGGTTCATGAGCCTAGGTAGAGATACTGTGGAGACATGGGATGACATGAAGAAAAAATTCCTTGAGAAATAAAAAGAGTATTGTAGGGGAAGTGACATGAGAGGAGGTGACATTTTTAGGATGCAAAAAAAGGAAGATGAGAGCTTGGAGGATTACATTGCAAGGTTTCTATTTTTCCTACAAAAATCTCCACACCATACACTTCATGAAGACTCACAAAAGTTGCTTTTCTTGAGAGGAATTAATGACAGCTGCACTGATGCCTTGGACCTGATGGGAGGAGGAGATATCTCCCAAGTTCCTTGGGAGGATATCAAGAAGATATGCCAGAACTACTCTAAGGTAGCCTCAAAGAAAGGGAGATCTTAACAATCTTCCATGGGTAAGTCATATACTAGTGGAGTCTTAAGAATGGAGATTACTCATTTGTTGGGAGACTTCAAGCAAGACATTATAAACAATCTAGATACTCAGTTGGATGCACTTTAGGCCAAGAAGAAACAAGAGGAGGCAAATGCAACATTGGTAAAGTATTTCCCCCATTGCAGAGAAAAGAAGGACTGCAAATGCAAGATGGTAGCTAATATTGAAAGCATGCAGATTGCACCCTAGTTCAATCCAATTCAGATTGAAGAAGATCAAGTCGACTATGTTGCACAAAGAAGGTCTTGGGCTCCAAGATAAGGTATGCCACCAGATCCACTCTCTTTTGCTCGGCCATATTTCAATTATTATTCATCTAGTAACCAATGGAAGCCCCCATATCCATCCAACTATGGAGGATATCCACCACAACCTTGAAATAACCCTCTAAATACCTGGCCTAATCATCAAAACTCTCCACCCCAATGGAAAAAACCTCAGGGGAATTGGTATCAGTTTCAAGGAAATTGGCAGCAAACAAATCAATGGAGGGGAGGACAACAATGGCCAAACCAGCCAAATAGTTACATGCAACCACCTTCTCAGCCCCAACATCCTGCTATAATGCCTCCACCTACTAATTCAAGCTCAAATCCACCTAAACCTACTCGGCTACCAGCTCATCCCACACCCAATCCAAATAACAAACCACAACAACAACTTGTATACTCTGCTAATTCAAATCAATTCCTTGAATATGCTGTGAGTGTGAGTTACATCCGCTTGCATTCAAGAACTACTATACTAGCTCCTTCCACACCCATTATCACTGAGCTTCCTATGGAAGAAGAGGAGCCTCTAAATACTCCCATTCAGCTCAGTGCACCTAAGAATCCTGAACCAGTCCCAGTCAAGTAGATTGAACAAGAACCACCATTTCCTCAGAGATTGGAAGTTGCCAAGAAGAAGGAAGAAAAGGAGGACATAAATTTTGACATTATAGATCAGTTGAAGCATATATGTGTCTAGATACCCCTATTTCAGGCCATAAAAGATGTTCCAATCTATGGAAAGGTAATCAAGGAAGCATGCCTCAAGAAACTAGGTAGAAAGAAGAAAGACCCCACTACGGTTCATGTGGTGGGACAACTAGTTGACATAATGCTTGGGAAAGTGACTATCCTTAAGTACAATGACCTAGGTAGTCTTGTGGTAAGAGTTGTTATAAATGGGATCCAAATAAAGAATGCTTTGATTGACTTGGGAGCAACAATAAACGTAATGACAAAGGATATCCTGTAGCAACTAAATTTTGCAAGCATGAGACCTACTCCTACTATCCTGTAGCTTGTTTATAGTTCTACTGTTAAGCCTGATGGTATAGTAGAGGATCTTGTGGTGATTCTAGACTCATGGGAGTACCCAATAGATTTAATGATTCTTTCTCCTAAAGCCACACTAGGTGGGTATCCCATTATTCTTGGAAGACCATGGTTAGCAACAACAAATGAATATATTGAATGCAGGACAGGAGACATGACCATTTCTAATGGGAAGAGCACCAAAAATCTTTCTCTTTATCCTCCTTCTCAACCATCCTACGATGAGAATAATCCCGTATGGCCACATATTGGTGAAGAGGCCGAGGAAGTTAATTCTGTGGTGCAACTTATGATGTTAGGTAGAAGCTCTTTTATGCAATTTCAAGATGAAGATGAAGTATTGGATAAATTCATTCAAAATCATTATGAAGTGGAGGAAGCATCATCTTCTCATTCTGTTGTTCCAGTCAGGACACTTCTGCCTGCTCTTCCTGCAGTCATTCTTCCTGTAGACACACTTCCTGCAGCCACTCTTTCTGCAGTCGCATTTCCTACAACAACAGGTATGTCTCATACATTACTACCATATGAACTCAAAGTACAATGTGTTAATGAAGCAACTATGATTTAACTACACAAGTATAGGTGTCAGAAGGAAAATATCTGAATATTAATAGCAAACTGAATGAAGAACAATAGTTGTTGCTGGAAAACTTACTGAGAACCCACCAGCATGCATTTGCATGGGACTATCATGAGATGAAGGGATTGGACCCTAAGCTTTGCACTCATAGAATTTATATCAAAGATGATTGCACCCTAGTTAGACAACCACAAGGAATAATCAACCCTGCACTAAGAGAAATTGTAAAAGGAGAACTGCAAAAATTGCTAGATGCAAGATTTATCTACCCCATTTTAGATAGCCAGTGGGTGTATCCATTGGTGATTGAGCCCAAGAAAGGAGGGAAATAGAGAGTTTGTATTGATTACAGGGAACTTAATGCTACCACCAAAAAGGACCATTTTCCTTTACCCTTCATAGATCAAGTTTTGGACTCACAGGAAAGCAATACTTTTCTTTTCTAGATGGCTTCAGTGGCTATAACTAGATCCAAATTGCACCTATGGACCAGGAGAATACCATCTTTACCTATCCATGGGGGACCTATTCCTACTCGGTACTCCCATTTGTCTTATGCAATGCACCCGCAACTTTTCAGAGGGCAGTGATTAGCATATTCTCATACATCTCTCATGACTACATAGAAATTTATATGGATGATTTCACCACCTATGGTGTTGATTTCAATGAAGCATTGGAGAATATCAGGAAATTCCTATAGAGATGTGAAGATCACAATGTCTCTCTAAATAGTGAAAAGTGTTTCATGATGATGTAGGAAGGTGTAGTTCTTGGACACTACATCTCTCACAAAGGAATTCAAGTAGACCTTACAAAGATTGAGGTAATCACAAATCTACCCACACTTGCAAAAAAAAAAGATGTTAGGAGTTTCTTGGGACATGTAGGATATTATAGGCAGTTCATCAAGGATTTCAGAAAAATAGAAACACCATTGTATACTCTTCTCACCAAAGATGTTGAATTTCAATGGAAAAAAGACTGTGACAAAGAATTTTTTGATTTGAAGACAACTTTGAATCATGCTCCTATACTCAAAGGACGTAATTGGCAGCTTCATTTTCACATCCATACAGATGCATCAGACTATGTCATAGGAGCGGTTTTAGGATAGAAAGAAGGAGCTATTTAAAATTCCATTTATTTGTCAACAAAAACTTGCAAGGAGATGAATTCAACTATACAGTGACATAAAAAGAAATGTTGGTAGTGATCTATGCCCTGAAAAAATTCAGGCACTACATAATAGGCTATCAAATATTTGTTCACACCGATCCAACAACCATTAGGTATCTCATGAATAAACTCCTGATCACAGGTAGGGTGGCAAGATGGTTATTGTTGATGCAGGAGTTTGACATAACCATTGTGGACAAACCAGGGAAGGCCAATGTTGTTGCATATTTTCTTTCAAGGCTGACTACATTAGAAGACAATCAAGCCATAAATGACTCTTTCCCTAATGAGCACTTATTTTCCATCAGTGTGCAAACACCTTGGTATGCTAACATAGCTAATTATCTCATCACAAGGAGAGTTCCTCCTCACTTCTCTCCAAAAGAGAGAAGGGTGCTCATTAAAAAATATTTTCCTTTTTCATGGATTGCTGGATGTTTGTTTTATACTGGACCAAACCATGTGATGAGGAGATTGTGAGAGAAGATGAGACATATGATATTTTGCATCCATGCCACAACAAACCATGTGGATGACATTTTGCAGCCAAGAGGACAACAATGCTGATCTTGAACACATGATATTACTGGCCAACACTCCACAAGGATGTAGGAAGGTATACAAGAAAATGTGATCGATGCCAGAGGATGGGCAAACCAACCAAATCTAATGAGATGCCACTTATCCCTCAGGTAGTAATCACTCCATTTGACAAATGGGGCCTATATTTTGTAGGACCCATTGATCCTCCATTAAATAGTAAGTCTTATATCTTAGTTTACATTGATTATGTAACTAAGTGGGTAGAAGTTAAGGCCATGAAGCATGCAAGAGATAATAAGGTTGCTAAATTTTTTTATGAGGATATTTTCACAAGGTATGGAGTTCTAAGAGAAATAGTGACTAATCAAGGGGCTCAATTCACATCAACTTTTGTTGCAGTACTGGTCAATGAGTACAACATAAGACACAATAAGTCTACTCCTTATCACCCCCAGGCCAATGGCCAAGTTGAGGTGACTAATAGGGAGATTGAAGCCATCCTGACCAAAATAGTGGCTGTTCATAAAAAGGATTGGGAAAACAGGCTGCTAGAAGCTGTTTGGGCCTATAGGACAACCCAGAAGACAACTATAGGATTCACTACTTTTGAGTTGCTGTATGGATAGATAACTATGATTCCCATTTAATTTGAACATAAGACTCTTAGGACTGTAGTAGACTTGGGGAAGGATATCTCTAAGGCACAAAAAGAAAGAATCCTGCAGCTGAATGTTTTGGATGAGATGAGGAGAGCAGCCTTGCATCACATAGAAGTAGTGCAAAATTAGAGAATCAGGTGGCATGATAAATTCATCAAGGATAAGAAATTCCAACCAGGAGATTGGGCCTTGCTCTATGATTGTAGATATCAAAATAATGTAGGAAAATTGCAGACAAGGTGGCTAGGACCATATGACGTTGCTGAAGTATACCCCAATGGTGCTGTTCAATCACCACTATTGACCTAGTTAGATTTAAGCTACTTGTCAATGGTCATCACCTCAGATTGTATCACAAGCCAACATCCAAAGAGGAGTTCCTGCAACAATTCACTCAACATGCAACACTTGAGCTTTCTGAAGCCAAAGGAAGTGGACCTAGTGTCCCTCATTCTGGCTAATTAAGGTATGCACTTGTCATAATAAAGACTTCCACTTCTATGGGAGTCCACTTCTTCACCTATCCACCCATCCGCCCATCCATCTCCACCTTTCTCTCTCCTCCATCACTTCACTTCATTCCATTCCATCTCATTTTCATTAATTGCTCAACTTATTTCTTAAAAGGCGACCGATACTTTCTCCACAATCTTTGCAATGAATCTTCCACAAATCCAGGTATGTGTGCATTAATTGATATCTATTAATTGTATTTAGTGCATTCATTTAATTGCTATGAATTAATATGGACGCTCACCATAGCATGTCATTATTCCCTGTCCCTATCAAATCATCCTTACCACCTTGCATGTGAGGACACATGCTCAAATTTAGGTTGGGGGGAAAGATGTGAGTACTTTTTCCACGTGTCAGTCCATTCTAGTCTATGTGAACAAAATTTAAATCGATCCAATTTGAATTTTGAGTAAGATGATGAATCGTACATGTGAGGTGACACAAACTGCCACTACCATTTTTCTCCATCATAACCTTCCTTTATTATTCATTTACTTCCATTATTGATCCTATCATAATCTTAAGTCACCAAAAGATAAAATAGAAAGAAAGAAAAGGTAAAATAAAAAAGGAAAATTCAGGCGACATTGGCATTGGAAATTTGGCAGTATTGCAGGAAGGAAAATTTGCAGAGTGATTTTTTATTGTAGACAATGGGAGGTGGGTTAATTAGGAATGAACCCATGGTTCATGACGTATTACCGTAGGATGCACCTTCACAAGCTGAATTAAGAAATTGTGGCTAGTTAGACTATTTCATGAAGCTAAATGGTTTTAATGAAGACATTGCATTAGAATTCGCCCATACATTGTTTGAGGGAAAAGCCATGGTAAAAGGGCTGGAAGTATTGGCTATTGAAGAAAGAATTGTAGAGGTTATAGGGTTGCTGACCGATGGTGAAAATTACCCTGCTCTCAGAGATGCCAGGTTAGCTAAGGCTGAATTTATAGAACCTGGAAACCCTCCATTGAGCATGGACAAACAAGGTGCAAAAAGAACCTCTTTTCCTGAGCCATGAAAGAAAATAGTTGTTCATGTCATAAAATATATAACCTGTGAAGGACACCAGTCAAATCTACATTCTGTGCACTTTAAACTCTTGAATCACATGAGGCACGTGAGGAGGATGAATGTGTCGAATGTGCTTTACCAACTTCTTTCAATCATAGTAGCTGAGACTTAGAAAGGTAGGGACAGTTCCGTTTCCCACCATTGTTTGATTAAATTGTTAGTTGAGAAGTCTTTGCATGATGTATCTGAGATGACTTGGGAAGAATTCATAAATATTGATCAAATTAGACCTGAAGCATTTGTGACCTAGGGTTTTACCTCAACCCCATAGGTCTAGTAGGAGATTGAGCGCGGTTGAAGCCACCCCTGGTGCTTCAACCTCTAACACAGGCCCTAGTGCAAACCCTCCTGCAACAAAACAAACTATAGAGATTAGCTCTTCTGAGACAAAGCACTCAAACAAAGAAATTTCCTCCCCAGATTCTGATGATGATGTTCCACTTGGCATCCTAATGAAAACTAGGGCACATAAGAGAGAAGTGGAAATAAGAAAAGGAAAAGCTAAAAAGCAGCTGACAGAAAAAGAAGTGCCAAGCTCTAGGAAGCGAAAGGCTGACATTGTTCATCCTACAGCCAAAGAAAAACATGAAATCCCTTCTAGAAAATCAAGACCAACTGGGCCAGCCTTTGATGTGCCTTTGTAGGAAAGCCCTAAGTCTAGAGAAATATCACAGGGTGACACAGAAGCTCCAATGGGGTAGGTGAATGTCAAGGAAGAGGATATATTTGAGAAAGCAACAAACATAACACTAGCAGATCTTGCTGATATTGCAGAACAAGTTGAGAATCAAGGGTATGAGGAAAATTAGGATTTCCTGCAGCATGAGCAAAAACAAGAACAAGAGGCCCTGCAACTAGACTTGACTGAACAACCTAAATCCTTGCAACTGGTACTATATGAAGAGCAAGCATCAATGCCAAGAAAAATGTTGGTAGGAATACATAACCCCACTTATTTTTCAATGCACATGGTAACTATACATTTATGGAAAGAGATGCAAAGAAGAGAAGAGGAATGGAAAGAAGAGAAACATAGGTTGAAGAAGGAAATTCAAAAGAAAGATGAGGAGATTACAGACAAGGATGCAAAAATTGCTACTTTAAAGAAGAAGGTGGATGATATGACAACCTTGGTACCCCCGACAAGGGTCTATGTTGTGCATTTGAAGGAGAAATATCTTTCTTTTAAGCTAGTAAGGATTGTCTCAGGTTTGAACCCTTCTATTGAGACTCCTATTGAATCTTTCAATGCTTATTGGATTGCTTCCTGTGAGATGAAGGATTTGTTGTGTGAATTTTACTTGCACAATTATGTTGTGACTCAAGACCATGATTGGAATCCATTGTTATATGTTGGGGATGTCCAATTAAGGGAATTTATGTCCTGGGTACAAAATGAGATCAGTTAGGGACAACAAATGGGGCTTATAAGCAATTGGAATCCAACATCCCTCTACCCATCAGGGCTAAATCAGGAAATCCAGGGGACATTTACAGGGAGTGGCACAAAATGCTTCTTAGACCTAGCTATGGTAATAGGATTATGCCTTGGATAGAAGCAGTTTACAGTGAATATGAGGTGGTGGCAAAAGAAAAAGAGGAAAATATGAAGAGATACCTGTCACAAAGATGGAACAACCTAACTAATGAGCTAAAGAAATATGAGCCCCACTCTATATAGAATTATGTTGCAACACTTAAAGAATTGACAGATATATACAGATTGGTAGGACAAAAGGATGATTCTAGCTTCCACTGGCTTTTCAGCCACCCATCCTGATGTGGCCCGTGCCAAATTACAAGTTTTACAACTATGATATTGCTGCAGAGAGACAAAGATGGGACTGATTGGACAAACAACAAGGGTTCTATTGGGATCCTGATTCACGCACAACAACCACTGATGCAGGATAGTTGGCCGTTGCAAATTTTAGGGCTTTGACTAGCAGAAGAACAACGCTTCCTCTGTTGGAGGACTGACAAAACCTTAGGTTGGGGGGATGGTGAGTCTAGTTTATGGTTTAATTTTGGTAGAATTTATGATCTATTTGCTAAAATTGTTATGAACCTTGATGTTTGAAAGTTGATATTTCCTTGAAACCATAAACATTGGGCCTAATTTTATCTCTGCAAATCTTTAATGACATTGACATGTTATATGGACTATCTGTGTTAATTCTACATGTGGATTAATGAATGTTACTTAAGATAGTTACATATATGTGATTATTGTGCGTAGTAATATTGCCATGCAGATATGATTCAAGGCCACTAAATTGAGAGTATTCCGCCAGTTGGTCATTTACCATAATGACTAACAAAGTTGTCATGCAAAGGTCAATGAAGGGAATCATTCAAAGAGGTCGACGGCGGGAGGTTCCTCATGCAAACCGAGTTGTAACCGCCTTGTAAATGATCTTTATTGATGTTGAGTGAATATAGGCATTACTGCTGTGCTAAATCTGCATTGAGGCAGGAACATCTGACCAGATTCTATGCACGTGTAACTGCCTCTCTACTTTCTCTGCTTTCCCTAAAGTGGCATCCTCCTAGTTCATGGAGTTGACCACCTTGCTTAGTTAGTCGCTTCTTTTCCTATAAATAAGAGTTGGATGCTCCTTCTTAGGAGGTTGCATGATCTGATGATGTACTTGCATTCTTAGTTTTTAGTAATACAGTTACACTGCTCTATTGTACTCATGTTTTCCAATGAATAAGATGAAGCTATAAGTCCGTGCATCTGAGTTTACATTAGTTTTAGAGGATACTCATCCAAGGGGGCCCACTTGGTGATAATTCCGTCCTTAGTTTAGTTTAGTTATTAATTTCTATTTAGTAATTAGTTAAGAATCTGGCATTGACTGTTCCTACAACCACTAAAATTCCATTTTGTGACTGTTCCTACAGCCAAAGTCGACAGAGTAGTTTCCTATTTGTTTGCTCATATTCTCATTTTTGTCACGTATTTCAGCTTAGCATAGTTTTTTTTATTGATGTTCAGTACTTATGTTATTTCCTTCTAAGCAATTTACCTTCAACATTATGTTTTTCTTAGTTGTAGAATGAATATGGCTACTTGGGATCCTTAGTGCACATACTGTGCTGACCCATTTCAAGTTCACATCCCTAGGTTGAAAAGTTAAATGCACCTTCATGATGATTGAATGGCTATTCAGTTTAGATGTCCAATCTCTGAATCACAGCTGTAAGGGATTAGTTGTTAAATCATTGTAGGAGGCCAACACCTAGTGAACTCATATGTTCACTTGTATATGCCAAGTATGGAAGACTTATGCTTTGCATTCACTTTACCCCATTTACTAAGCTATATGGGTGCCTCTACATATTTTTTAAAAAATGTAAAACATTTAGCTAAGTGGTTTACTTGTAAGCCACTTAATTAAGTGTTATTCAAATGCAAAATAAGGTGTATTTGTGTCTAGATAAGCCATACCCTTTATTTTTGCAACTTATTTGAAAATCTAAGAAACATTAATTTAAGTGATGTTATTATAAATCACTTTATTAGTGTTTTGTTTATGCAAGATAGGGGTGTGTTGAACACACCAAAGGTATGAGTCAAATAAGTTTGGAGACATGGTTGAATAATAATGACTTGTGCTAAGCATGTGGGGAATTTGGAGGAGATTGGCCAACATGTGGAAAGTATGTGGGTTGTATTTGATTGAGTTTTTGGAGGGAATGCGATCATCTAGGAGCAGTTTCTCATGCTTATATTGTGGTTAAGGTCATGACTTGACTTTTTCTTCACTTTGGAGACATTTTGGAGAGGTTTTGGAGGCTATTTTTAGGGTTTTTTGGTCATACACGACCAAGAAGCTTCTAGAAGTATGTGTGTGGGGTAGGCTTCAAAAAAGCATAAGTAACTTCAAATAGGAGTTTGGAAGGGAGTTCTTTCATCTTTCAACATTTATTGTAGCTTATTTTGGAGCTCTTTCAAGCAAAAGACAACATTGTGACTCAATATCAAACATGTACAATAGTATGTAACACCTTTTTATCAATGAAATTTAGTGTTTTACCTTCTTTGAAGCTATCTCATTGTGTGCAGTGTGATGATGAATGCATATTCTTGTGAGTTTTGATAATTCCTTTAATTTTTATCTCATTTTAGCACCTTTAGGTAGAAGAAACATATATTTTTGCAGGTTGTAAGTTGTGTAGTGGTTCAAATAGCTACTTTAGTTGTTAAAGAACTCTTTTCCTTCAAAAGTGTTAAGAGAACTAAACCTCCTTGCAAAACATTTATGCATTAATATATAAAAATATCTGAGTTGTGTTAAGTTAAGCTGAGTTTTTTGAGAAAATTGTGTGTTAAAACAATAGTGTGGGTTCTAAAAAAACACATTAGGTGCATCACCCACGTAGGTAGAATTCATTTTATGGTTTTATTTCTACCCTTTTCCGTCACACAGAGTAATTTAGGTGAGTACCTTAGGAGCCAACCTTCTCTGGAGGTCCATTCCAAGTTTAGGCAATCCACAGGCCTAGAAATGTTCCCATGTTTCTCCAAAATGCTAAGTTCTACAACATAGCAAGGGTGCAATTTTAGGAGACAATAGTTTTTGGCATGCCTGGTGGGACAGTTTGGATTCTTACAGTCCATAACTTTTCCATTCATATCTTGTATTTGGTGTGTATACTAGTAATTTATGCCTTTGGAGGCAAGTATAACACACACCTGGTGACTTTGGAAAGAATATCTACTAGTTTCAAGCAAATAAAGTGTTGGTATGTACTTATTTTCAAAAAAATTAGACCTGATTTTCTTGCTTTACAAGAAATTTCAATGAATTTCCAACTTCTATAAATGCTCCAATATGTCTACATTTCATGGAGACATGTTCTATCACCCTTCATTTCATGAAAATGCTGCTCATATACCTTATTATCAACCATATCAAAATGAGCATGTAACTGTTTTTAGTCCAAATACCTTTTGCTATAGGAGACTATCAATATTCTCCACATGTTTTCCGCCCAACCACCCACACTCAAGTTTCATGGCAACTTGCATATGCTCATAACCATTCCCAAGAAGACCATTTTATTCCAAGCCATCATGGTTGTTTTCAAAATCAATTTTAGTAGGTTGATACATAAGCATAAAAGATATACTCTCAAATTTTCAAGAGCAAATGAGGACTGTTGAAAGAGAGCAGGAGATGGAGTGGTAAAAGAGGAAATATGAGAAAGATTTTGCAAGGGAGTTGGCTGCAAAATAAGAGAAGATAAGGCTATTACTTGCTTGAGCTCAAGAGCTAGAAGTCCAATCAATTCCTTGTGTTCCTAGTTTCAGACCAACATCTCTTAAATCAATGAACCAACATATGAAAGAAGAGGTTCCCAAGTACAAGTTTGCAAGCTTTAAGAAAAGTAAGCCTCTATAATCCTCTAGTAAGTCTTCTAAATTTGAAATTCCAAGTTTTAGAGGATTCCATTCAATGCAAGAGAATGAAGTACATATGCAAAATCAGCCCCTTATCTCCCATTTGTAGCCCTTTCAAATTCCCTTGCCAATTGTATCTAACATGGACAACTATGATGAAATTGCTAAGTTGGAAGAGCATGTGTTAACAATCCCAAGTATCAAGGAAAAGCAACATGGTACAAGGAAAGTGAGTGGGTACCAAAAGAAAGAGTTGGCTTACCAAGCCTATCTCCATGAGCAGGAGTTGGACATGCAAAGGAGGCGATATGAAGAAATTGTTGCAAGAGAGGTGGCTGAGAAAGAGGAGAAAATGAAAGCAATGCTTGATCAAGTACAAAAGATGGAAGCCCAATCACCTATTACCTTTCCAAGTCCTTTTTTTGAAGAACAAGTTGCCAAGTTCAATATTCCAAGCTTCAAAAAAGGTGAACCTTGTAAGCCTGCTAGATTTGATATCCCAGGATTTAGAGGGCCTCCTTTATTACAAGAGCCTTTACTTGAGCTAGTTCCTATTATATGTTAAGAGAGTTGTTTTAGTAAGCAATGCAAGGAGTTTTTTATGGTAAAGGGGGAGAAAAACACAACTGAAAAGTCTTCACTTGATGAATCTAAACCAGAATTGTTGCAGCTGAGTGTTGACTATAATCAATTGGAGAATCAAGGTATAGAGCAAGAAAATGATGTTGAACATGAAGTATTTGATGATTCATTCAATGAACTTCCATTTTTGGTTGGAGATGAGAATATAGTGTTGGGCCAACAAGATACTAAACAAGAAGTTGAGTATAACCAGTTTGGATAGTAGTATGGAGAACAAGAAGAGGGTGATGAAAAGGATGATGCTACAATATGGTTCAATGAACTCCCTCCTTTTGTTGAATATGATGAAGAAAACCTAGTTGTGGACACATTAGTAGAAACTTTGGAGCAACAAAAGGATTTTAGGAATTGTGGTGAGTTACCAGTCTACAAAAATTAGTGTGATAATTAGGCCTTCAACCATGGAGAAGAACATGAAAATAACCAAGTTTTGGATTTTGGGGAGCTTGAGGACCATAAGGTTGCTCATCAAGTTGTACTTGATACTAATTCACAATCCTTGCCAAAGGAAGCAAATGTAGAGGTTCCCATAAGCCTTCAAGAGAGCTATCATGCTACTGAGAACGTTCTTCTCATGCAAAAAAGTGAAGAAGACTTAGAGGAAGACATGTTTTGGGATGAGCTGGAGGTTTTTTGTTCAGAGCTTGATGACAAGCCAACATCTACTAAGTTCAAAAATCAAAATCCAAATGAACAAGAGGAGGAAGTAGCATTGTTTCTTACAAATGAGACAACTGGAACAATTGATTCCAAGCAACAAAAAGATGTCAAAGAAGCAGTCTACAAACAAGAAATCAACATGGAGAGTTTTGAATTCACTCTAACTAGAGGATGCCCAATTAGGAATCTAGCTAGAATGGAGGCCAACAAGAATATTGCTACCTTGCTTGCACCCAGGCATGAAGGTACAACTAAGGAGGAGCAGATTCAAGTCACCTTTCTACCTCAGGATTAGAATGTTTTTATTCCATAGGAACAGGTTAGTGGGATTGTATATGTTTTTTAGGATATGGTACAGCTATTTATTAGCATTTTGTCAATTTGTCATTTTCATGTAGCTGTCCAAAATCATGGAAAACATTGTATATTTTGTAGAAGGGCAGCTATTTCACCCAACCAGTGAATGGTTTCGTTTGAGTTAGTGTTTTTCTTGGTTAGTGTAAAGTAGGGTTAGTTTCCATTTCCTCTAAGTGTTGTTTTGCATAGTTAGTTTGTTTTGAGTATTTGGTAGGTTGAATAAAATTTTAAGTTGTCAATGCACTGGTCTAATGTGATATAGCAGTATGCACGACTGTTTCTTAATTATTTTCAGGTTTCTATTGACTCCATGCCCAATGGATAACTTTAGGAAACAAGTCAAGATGTTTAGTAGGCAAACACATAGTAGATGTCACCAAAAATGTTACCTATTTTAGCTACCAACTCAAACAGGTAGAGTTGTTTATGTTTTACAAAGTGAAACAAAAGGTACATTCTACTCTGCTATTTTATATCCATGTGCATAAAGAAATTATCAAAAGACTGCATTATTATATTATACAAATGCATACAACAGAGAAGAGAGTGAAACAATTTTTGCAGAAGTAGTCTTTATTGATAAACATAAATGTATGGTATCCCACACAAGCCATGGGAATAACTATTTGAATGCAAATAAAGGGAAAAAAATATACATTTATAGATACAAGAAATAAATAATGCATATATAAGGAGAGGGGACCTGTCATTGCCTGAATGACGAATCCAAGTTGAGTTGCCTTTGCATTAGCTTCATCCCCTCATGCTTATCCAACCTCTAGTTGTTGCTTGCCATGCTGCTCCAAGAATTCTTGCATGTTTGAGAGAGAGTTTGTTAGAGAAATGAAATATCACCAATAAACACATATGCAAACATCCATAAACATATATAGCCTGATCCTCATAAGCATCAAAATAGTTTGCGTGCCATAGATGTCTGGGAAAACATAAAGGTTATCGAAAAAATATAGCATATGCTCTATTTTTGTCTAACATGTTTGCTCATTGTGTAGGTATAGGTGAAATCTTTCTTGTTGTTTTGTTTCATTTGATCACAACATGTGGAGTGAAATGGGCTCCCACAAGGGTTGAGCCCAACATGTTGCCCTCTTGTTTCTTTAGAGAGGGATAGTTTCATTTTATATCACCAATGTAATCCGTGAAGAAAATTTTCATTAATCATGGTGATACTGATAAAGAATAGATATCTTATTAATAGGAGTTCTCTCATATTAATAATGATACTCCTTACCAATATGAGCATGATACAAAACTAGTCTGCAAACATTCCATGATGCTTGTAGTTTTAAATTCATAAGTACAAAGTCATCATATTTGTGAGACAGTGAGTACTATCAGGAGCTATCATGAGTACATGGATCAAGTTCGAGCATTTTTCTCTACAAAAATGAAATTAAATGACTGAATATGCTTACAAAAAGCTTACCTTAAGCTTTTTTGTGATGATTTTTCCTAAAAATAAGGTAGAAATGTCACTGTTTTCTTTAGAAACCACCAATGATGAGTCTCCAGAAACCCTAGGCCGACGACATGAAGGTTCCAAAAAACTAGATGGGTAAAAATGAAAATGCCTTGTAAACTTTTGCATTGTTTTGATTCTAGGGTTTTATCCCTAATGAATGCCGACAAGTGACTAAGGCATTTTTTCCTTTTCATTTTATTTTTTGAAAATGAAACTAATACCCATGCAATATTCATCCCTAGTGAACTCATATGTTCACTTGTATATGCCAAGTATGGAAGACTTATGCTTTGCATTCATTTTTTCCCATGTACTGAGCTATATAGGTGCTTTTGCATTTTGTTTTGAAAATGTAAAACATTTAGCTAAGTGGTGTACTTGTAAGCCACTTAATTAAGTGTTATTCAAATGTAGAATAAGGTGTATTTGTGTCTAGATAAGTCATATGCTTTATTTTTGCAACTTATTTGAAAATGTAAGAAACATCAATTTAAGTGATGTTATTATAAATCACTTTATTAGTGTTTTGTGTATGCAAGATAGGGGTGTGTTGAACACACCAAAGGTATGAGTCAAAGTGGTTTGGAGACATGTTTGCATAATAATGACTTCTGCCAAGCATGTGGGGAATTTGGAGGAGATTGACCAACATGTGGAAAGTATGTGGGTTGTCTTTGACTAGGTTTTTGGAGGGAATGAGAGCATCTAGGAGCAATTTCTCATGCTTTTATTTTGGGTAAGGTCATGACTTGACTTTTTCTTCACTTTGGAGACATTTTGGAGAGGTTTTGGAGGCTATTTTTAGGGTTTTTTGGTCATACGCGACCAAGAATCTTCTAGAAGTATGTGTGGGGAAGGCTTCACAAAATCATAAGTAACTTCAAACAGGAGTTTGGAAGGGAGTTATATCTTCTTTTAGCATGTATTGTAGCTTATTTTGGAGCTCTTACAGGAAAAATACAACATTGTAACTCAATATCAAACATGTACAACAGTATGTAACACCTTTTTATCAATGAAATTCAGTGTTTTACCTTCTTTGAAGCTATCTCATTGTGTGTAGTGTGATGATGAATGCATATTCTTGTGGGTTTTGATAATTCCTTTAATGTTTATCTCAGTTGAACACCTTTAGGTAGAAGAAACATATTTTTGCAGGTTGTAAGTTGTGTAGTGGTTCAAATAGCTACTTTAGTTGTGAAAGAAATCTTTTCCTTCAAAAGTGTTAAGAGAACCAAACCTCCTTGCAAAATACTTATGCATTAATATATAAAATATTTGAGTTGTGTTAAGTTAAGCTGAGTTTTTTGAGAAAATTTTCTGTTTAAACAACAGTATAGGTTCTAAGAAAACACATTAGGTGCATCTCCCACATAGGTAGAATTAATTTTATGCTTTTCTTTCTACCCTTTTCCATCACATAGAGTAGTTTAGGTGAGTATCTTAGGAGCCATCCTTCTCTGGAGGTCCATTCCAAGTTTAGGCAACCCACAGGCCTAGGAATGTTCTCATGTTTCTCCAAATGCTAAGTTCTGCAACTTAGCAAGGGTGTGATTTTAGGAGAGAATAGGTACATCTAGTTTCTAAAATTCACCTATTTGAGAATAGAGGGATTCTCAGGGACACCATATAGGCTTCCTAAGTACCACACTGATAGAATGGTGTTGCTTAAGGTGACCAGGTAGTTGTATACTTTAAATAAACTTCTAAAGAATATGCATCAAGCCGATGTTCCTTACCCTATTATTGTGGGAAAGGGAGCATTTTCTTTCCCTTCTTCCTAATCTACAAATGACTCTAATGTAGATCTACAATTATTTCATGTGGTATTCCATCATGCTAAAAATAATTTTCACCCCTATGATAAATTAAAAAATAGTATTCAGACATAATATAAACATAAGGTGGATATTGAAAATTATTAGGAAAATTGCCCAGATAAAAATGAAGTGAGGAAAAGGTCATATTCAAGGGTTCATTTAGATTATATAAAAAAAATCCAAGTAATGATGTTAACATACCAAGTAGTGGATGATGGAGAGCTAGTTCAACAAGGAGGATATATGGAAGTATTTGATAAACCAATTCTACTTCCTAATTGTTTTGAGGAGATAACTGAGCTTAATGAGATAATGAAGTAGGTACTTAGGTTTACTAAGAGATGGGTTAAAATACAAGCTTAGGAATTGAAGGATACGGGGGTTCCTTTAACATATGACTTAATGGAAGAAGAAGAATGGTCAAAATATTTTGAAGACTAATATTCCACAGATAAAGATGAAAATAAGAAGAATGTTGAGCGTGAAGCAACTTCAACTTCAAAGAAAAAAAGGTAAAGATTCTAAGGTAAGAAGACCGAGGAGAGTGAAAGACAAACAATAGCTTACAACAAAGTTTATAAAAGGAAGAGTGAGAAAATTGTAGGTTTTGAGAAGCAAGATCCTAAGAAAATTAAGAAGAGAAAGAAGGTAATCACAACTAAGAAACCTCCACTTACCATTTGTTCTCCACCCCATTACTCCATTCCTCCTTCTCCTAATCCCATTTCTATTTCCTATCCACTTGATATTTCCCAACCTTCTACTTCTACCATTTCCACTACTTAGGATACTATTCCTACTATCTCAACCACCTTAATAGTTGCTAGGATTTCCATCTCTACTACCAATATCTCCACTTCTCCCATTACTATCAAAATGATTTCTTTAATGTATTATGCATATACTCATCCTTTCTGAAACCACTTCTACCATGCCATCTATTTCTTCTACCATCCCATCTTTCTCCCTTGATTTTTCCACTCCTCCAGATTTACCACAATATTTTATTTCACAACTTGCCAATTTTTCCAAAGAGGTTGCAATCATTTTTATTTCTAAGGTGAATACAAAACTACTGTCTCAAATTGGGTTTTATTCCTTGATTTTGATATATCAAGAAAATATCGAGCCTCCATCATTGGATAACATTGAATAGGTGTGCATGGAATTGGAAACTCAGGGGATTGAAAATACGTGTTAATCCCTCTCTCATTGTACAAAGTGAGGTTTCACTTGAGAATATTGATCAAAATGTAAAATTTTCTGATGAAATGTAATATCAATTAGTTTTTGAACATGCACAACAAGAGGTTGTAGCTGAATTTCCTTCTAGTGAAGAGACAAAAGTTTGAAGAAACTGATGGTGCCTAGTGTGAAGTTGAGGAAGTGATTAACAAAGAAGATAATTAGTAAGAAATTCCTCACTCTTCCCTTCAAATACAAATATATATAGAGCCTACAACACCTGAATGGTTATAGTCTTAGCATAAACAAAAGAAGCCTATAATTGGGGTTTCTACTATGGACTTGGCTAGTTTCTTGAGTAGGATTGAGAATCCAAAAGAAAAGAAGAAGGAAAGGATTAGGTATAATATGAATACAAAATATTTAAGGTCTTGAGTTATACATATCAAGCAATTGTTGAAGTTCATGATTGAACTCCACAACACCTAGAAATCACTTGCAAGCAATTATCCTATCACAAAAGAAAGATCAAAGCAATTGATTTTCTATGCAACCAAGAGAGAAAAGATTGAATCCTAAAGAGCACTGATATGTGCAATATATTAACCTGAATGGTTCTGAATTGAATTATTACAATGAATGTGCAAGATTTATAAAATCATGCAAAAGAAAACCCTAGACGAGGATTGCATTAAATAGTGACAAAGTGTTCTAATCTCATGCGATGAGATAACTTGTCCTAAATTTAATTCAAACTAATAATAAAAAAAGCACTCCTAAGTTTAGCTTAAGTGAACTAAAGTAATAAGGGACTTAATAATTAATTAATGAATAATTAATTATCAAGTGATGTCCTAATTACTCGAACAACAATTCCCATCGTGAATAAGGATAATAGAGAACTAAGACTGAAATATTTTAGTACCTCTATAGTTGATTTGGGTGCCACAATAAGGATCCAAAAAATTAACTCCATGGCTTTGTAAACACCATTGTACAAATAATGAGTAAGGATGGGACCATAAAAACACAACTAAAGTTCCAAATTGCATAATTTTTGGCTATATCAAATACATTGTTAGCCCTATTGAAGTACATGAGGGAGTTACAGTTCCTCCTAAAATTTTATCAAAAAAATATGTAGAACATATGGAGAAAATTAAATTGATATCTCAAGCTACACAATCATGGCTTGAAATAATTTTTGATCAGGGATGCAAGGCAATCAATGAGATTGTGATAATACAAAAAAAATGATGGTCTGAAGGTTGATGTCAACACATTGTTGGAAGATTGTAGTGGGAATGATAAAGTCCATTCCTTATTATTCCCTAAACTTGAATCTATGAGGAAATTATCTTCTAAATTATTTAAATAAGGGAGAATATTTTGAGCAAAGAAAAATTGAAAGGGCCACATTTTTGGATACATGCTATGAATTATAGAAGAGAAGCTATAGAAAAACTAGCCAAGATATGCATCACATTAATTCTCAAATGGATGATATTTTAAATAATTATGTTTAACTTTTGGGTACTTTAATAGGGTAGTCTTTTGAAAGACATGTTAAATTTTATGCTCATTTTCTTAGGAAATAATGGAAGTTATTGTTGTATGGAGGTCATCTAGAAGTTCCTTTTTCTTAGGAAAACTTAGATGCTGCTACCAATTTTTTTTCAAAGATTAAAAGTTTTCAGGAAGGACACATAAGAAATATTTCTATTATTTATTTCATCAAGGATAATGATATCCAACATTATAGAGTTCATGCTACTCTAGGTCCTTAGCCTGAAGAAGTTACCTCAATATTCACTATATTTGTGAAATTTGTATGTAAAGAAAGGGAAGAAGGAAAATGTATAATTGATGATGATGTGTTATAGTATCCTAGTACTTGCATGTGTGAATTTATTCCTTCCTTGGAGATTCTCTTAGGAAAGTGTGCCACCTCTTTCTATATTCTAGATGAAATGTGTCTTCCAAAGTGCCCCATGTTGGAAATTGTGATATATTTGCACTGGTTGTTTGCTAGTTGTCCCATCTTCCAAGGTGTATTTTATAGATTATTTTTGTCTTTCCTTATACAAAATTGTAATTGAATTCAATTGGAGATGGATGGAAATATTTAATGTATGCCCCAATCATTTAATGATGATGTAATATTGGCCCTTGGTGTTGAGATGATCTCCACCATTGGTGTGTTCTAAGTTTTTTTTCCTTTCCTTTAAAAGGAAACACTCTCTCATTGTAAAAGGTTGTTTCTTGAGAGTTGTTTAACTAGACTATTTGAAATTAATGTTGTAGACACTTAAAAATGTCCTCAACGATACTACACACTTGAATATGATATACTAACACCCTTTCATCCTAAAATCCATCCTCTTTTCGCTTAATTGATTAAATTGGCCTAGCTATTTAATTAATTATGTCATTTTCATCTATTAACACATTTAATCTAATTAGGTTAATTCGTACCCCTTTCATGCTAACCTTTCATCCTGTTAAATTGGATAAATCAAAACATTTAATTTAACACCCTAAGTCCTTTTATTAAATAATCTTAATTATTTAATTAAATGACATTTTGACCCCTTTTCATTAAATAAGTTAATTATTTAATGAATATCCTAAATTCCCCTAATTTGCATAATTGAAACTTTATTTTAATTATCAAATTACTAATTAATTCTAACTTTCCCACTTGAAAGGGAATATTCCTTGAGAATATTCCTCCTTTGCACATTCCTCCAAAAGGGAATATTCTCATGGAATATTCCTTTCCTCTTTGCACATTAAAATTGGGTTTTAATTAACTAAATGCTAATTTTCCTTTGAAAGGGAATATTCCCATGGAATATTCTTTCCTTCTTCACTCATCTGAAAAAGGAAGATTGTTCCTTGTAACAAATTTTCAACAAACTTCTTGAGCAAGTTTTGAAAGTGTGATTCTTTGCATGATTGTGAGCCCTTGATTAAAAATCAACTTGCATCCTCAACCCTTGATGGGAATCCATGATCCATGCCTCCATCTTCTTTCCATCCATTGATTGATTCTTTCAATCTTGACCATTAGTTTCATTTTTCCTATTAAATAAATAGACCTTGCATCTATTGAATAGGGATCCACCTTTTTATAGAAAACTTATGTTGTTGAAAATCACTCTCATCTTGTATCCATGTTTTATGTTTTAAAGGAATTTTAGATTAATTTACATGCATTATTAGCTTAGAGCATCGATTAATGGCTTCCATGGTAACTTAGTTGCATCCATTTAATAAATTTTGAAAGTAGGGCTTTAATCTTTCGAATCTTGCATACATTTAGAATAGCTTTGTATAAACTCACATCAATCATCTTAGCATATATCATGTTGAAATATCTTTCATCATGTTTCACATATATCTCTCATTAGTTTTCTTCAATACAACTAATTGAAACAAGCTCATTATCCAAGGGATTAGGAAAGGGTTGCCATTCCACATCAATGCAACACCACTCCCCCAATAGGATAAGTTTCAATGTCTTAGAGTAGATGTTTGTTAATCGTTCATGTTTTAATATGTTAGTTTTAATGACTTATTCATCTTTGTTTACATTGAATGATCTTATTGGGATTGATGCTTAGTGGCTTAAGTATGCTTCAAATCCATATGGATCAAGTTTAGTTAACCTATACTATGCCATCAATCACATTTGGGCGCTAGAGGGAGGGCAACTTGAACTAATCAATATGAAAAATTTCTCTTTAGATTTATATTTTTCTTGTGTTTGTAGATTCAATGATGCTATTGAAGATTCATTGATGAATTTGGGATGTGTCACTATACAGCGACACACTTCGATTAAAATTTAGTGACACATAATTAAAATTTGTGACCGAACCTTTAAATAGCGATGCTAAACTCATTTTTTATCGTAGCACGAATTTTATTTTAGCGACATGTTTGATATGGTGACACTATTGATATCACTATTTACTATAGAGTGACACAATTGATTTTTTGATATAGCAACGCACTTGCGATATAGCGACGCATCTGATGGAAATTCATCGATGCAGTTGATTTCAATGTCACTTTTTACTAGTAAACTAAACTAAACCTGAATTTTGACATGTGTTTTAATATTTTGATTTCATCTAATTGCTAACGTGTCACTGACTTCTCTTTTTTTTGAGGCTAACTAGTTTTATAGGTTTGGGCAATAAAATTTGAAGTAAAGGAGAATATCATCATTTGATTATATATTGTAACAAGTGTTTCAACACTTATGGGGAAATTATAACCCATTTATGATGCTTTACTTCATATTTTAGGACCAACTAGATTCCATTTTAGGTTTTAAAATAAACATTCAAATTGGTTAAAACTGAACCCTCAAATCCTCATTTTGCAATGTTGGTTAAAACTGAACCCTCAAATTTTCATTTTGCAATGTTGGTTTAAAATTGAACAAAACAATCTAAGCACTTCATTTGGTGCTTAAAAAGAATTCATAATCCTTGTCAAAGTTAAAATGAACGTGTGTCTAATTTGCTTGTGTATGCTTGTTGTTCATATCCTCTCCCCTTGCACTTCATGCGATCTTGAGTGAAGAAAAACATACAAGTATACTTTTCTTCTTGGAAGTGTCTATCCACTCCCCTTGTGCCTTTTGGAGAATCTTGGGTGACGAAAATCATTTTAAGCTTCAAAAACTGTGTTACCTTTAGAGGGCGTACCTCCCAACTTGTGAGAGGGAATGACCCAAGTGGTGCTTTCATTTTGGTCAGCTATATAGATATTTGGTTGTGACTAAAGTCATTAACTAGTTGGTGTTTTTGTCCTATACTGACCAATGTCTCCCCTAGTATCCTTGTGATACGTTAGAACCCTTCAATGTTTCTAAGGGCTAGGAAGCCTCTTAATTGAGTGAATCGCCACATTTATAGCACCAATTTATCCTGAATATGGTTATTAAAATACTTGTTTGTAGTGGCTAACCAAGTCCAATTTCGAAACATATTTTGAGGTAGTGCATTGGAATAACATTTTTCTAAGAAGTTACTTACCATGTCTGGTTTTTGGTTGAGGCAATAAAGCAAATAGGGAAGGGACTCTTTTTCTTGGTGTGTTAAGATGGTACATTTCCTTGACATAGCCTATTTATCCATTCCATTTTCACAGATTAATCATCACCTAGGGGATGATGGTAAGCCTACTAAGAAATGTGTACCCGCTTAAACTAGGATTGTAAATTCTTGTGAGTTAGTTAAACACTTGCTTAGTTCCAAAAAAATTGCAAACAAACATCAACGATCTTTCTCTAGATTTCAAACCATTTGGTTTAAGCATGGATACCCTTTGAAAAGTCTTGATATTGATGCTTGTTCTAAGGATTTTTATCCTTAGAGACTTCTAAATATCTTGACTTATATCTCAATCCATACTTCCCAAAGTTAACATAGGTAACTATGCCCCTAACTTCATGATTTTCACATAATGGACCTTGTGATATGAATGATGTTTTTGACATAGGCATTTAGTTTGAAACTTAAGCAAGACAAGTTTTTTTGGTAAAAAGAAACTCATTTAATCAAGATAAATTGACAAATCAAACCCCACACATGACCATTTGGCATTTGATCACTCTGGTTGAACAACCAAACCTCATGCCCGCTATCATACAACCAAACTTTGAACTAATTGAAGGAGAACAAATAGATATAATCAATAGTTTAAGGTGCTTCACTTTTGAAACGAAGGAAACACCAAGTCAGTGGATAAACACAACAAACATCTTAGACAAACAAGAGGAAAACATTGATATTGTGGTCGAAAGGCCTGTATTACCACCTCCTACATGACAATAAATATCCTCTTTTTCATGATCTTGTGCTTATCTTAGATGATCTCTCGCAAAATAAAAATCCCCAAGAAAAGGTCCATAGTCTGCCATTTCAAACTTAGACACCATAGTGCAAAGTATATCTGGAGACGTATCTTAAGGAATCACCGCAACTGAGACAAATCAATAAGGAGACATTTTCTACGCCCTTTCATAGACGAACCAAATCTACAAATTTCACAAGCACTTCTCATCTAAATCATTGAGTTCTTAGGGTTTGATCACTTTAGAGGTATAGCATGTTTTTTAATACCTTGGTATTGCAAAACAAAGGTTCACTCTAGGTTAATATTTTGGGTCAAACATTTCATCCACCCCTTGTCATCTTTCACATTTCCATTCCACCAACCTTTGCAAAATTTTGAAAAAACCAACACTTTTTGACTTCGACATCATTAAATCAATATAAACCCCAACTTAGCTACTTTGTATGTGAAATGAATCCTTTTCCATGCATTTAGTTAAGTTAGTTATCATTTTTGGACTAGTTTCTCTTGAAGGTCACAAGTCTACCTTAAAGATTTGCAAGTTCATTAACATATTTTATCCAAACATCAAACATCAAACTCATAGTCAAAAGTGTTGTCCCAAAACGTTTTAAAAAAACTCTCCCCATATCAGTCATCTTTTCATCTTGCACTCACATGATTGCTCCAAAATGACTTCAAGGGGCCCTCTTAAATTTGAGTCAACTAGAGAGTTTAATAATTACAAATCCCAACACAAATCTCCCATAGGTGATCCATAATTTATGGTAACAACAAGAACACAACATAAGAAAATCATGGAGAAAACCAAAGTCCCGTCCACCATAAGTGATACCAACCCTCAAGAATTTGATCCAAGAAGTCATTCTACCCCCTCACAACAACCCAAAAATCAAGCAGGACCATATGAGGTAGAAGACGTTATGGAAAATCCATTTGAGTTTACCAAAGAAGAAATAGTTGAGTATAAGAAATAACATCAAGCCACAGAGGAAGTGACTTGAATTCCTCCATCTTTTGTTGCACAAAGCTTGACATAAGGGTTAACCCAATCAATGATTCAATCAACTCCATCACTAGGGCCAACTCAAACGCCAAATCCTAGTATTGAAACTAGCCTTGCTAAGGACTTTGGTCATACTCTACCTTTGGAAAGAAATACACTTATGGGCACTTTAAAAACCAATACTCCCTAAAATTCCACTTGGACACCTACCTTTGGTGCTCTTCCCATTCCTGAACACCCCCTACATCAACATAAGCCACTTACACTTCATGAATCCATGACAATCTCGACATACCAAGGGAAACCATCCTCATCCATCCCCACAAGTACCACAAGTGTGCCCAACATAACACAAGGTAGTATGGATCAACAAGGGCATATCAACACCCTCACACAAAATCAACCCTTAATGCAAATAGGGACATATTTATCCAACCACCACATTGGTTCATTCGTACTATTGGTTTCACAAAACACATCCATCCCCTCCATCACCAACCCAAATAAAAAAAATACCTTGGTAATAAAACCCATCAACCAAGGTAATACCTTGGTCACACCTCAAATACAAGGGAACCCCTACCCATTGGTCAAGGAAACCCTTTCATTCAATTGCAAGGTTTGAATGTGCCATTTCCATCGCAATACCAAATGGAACCATCATCGTCTTTTCCCTTGGTCCCCTATGCCATGCAAAAGAAAATGGGACCTCAATATTACATTCCTCCATATCAATCCACCATCCTATAGGGAATGTTAAACCAAGGAAACCCTCAACCTCTCATCAAAAATCTACAACCCACTCAAAACATCAACACCAAAAACCCATCACGGATGTCCCAACAACCAACTGATCCTACATTACAAGTGCATGGCTTAGCTTTACAAGAAGCACAAAAATCTTATCAACAAGCTATCCAACAATAACACCATCAAGTAGCCCTAGCAGCACAACAACAACAATAATCCCAATAAGCAACCCTAGTAGCACAACAAAAACAAGACCAAGAAGCAGTCTTAGTAGCACAACAACAACAACAACAAGCCCAACAAGTAGCCTTAGCAACACAACAACAATAGCAAGCCCATCAAGAAGCCCTAGAAACACAACAAAAACAATAGGCCCAACAACAAGCCCTCATGGACCAACAACAACACCAAGCAGCCTTAGCAACCCAACAACAACAAGTGCAACAAGTAGCCCTAGTAACAAAACAACAACAACAAGCCCAACAACAAGCCTTGTTAGCCCAATAGTATGCCCAACAACAAGTTCTCTCACAACAATAGAAACAACAATAGGGTTATACTATAACCCTCAATAGAACCTCGTTAATAAAAATACGTTGGGAACATATACGCCTCCACCACTGTCACCTTCACAATATTCTACATCACCATACACACCATATAACACCTCATCATATCAAAATACCACGTACAATCATTTCACCATCCCACAATACGCAACATATGTTCCTCCACCAAACCCACAAGACGATGTATCATCACAACTTAAGGCATTAACACAAGAAATGTAGGATATCAGATGGGAAAAATGAAGAAGTCCTATACACAACAAAACCTATGCCCATATCCATTCGATCAAAACATTGTACTGTTCCCTCTTGGTTTTGAAGTCCCCAAATTTGATAAATACAAAGGGAGAGGAAGTCCTATGGACCATGTCAAAGAGTTTAACATCATGTGTATGGAGGTCACCTACAATGAGTCCTATTTGATGCGCTTCTTTCCATGAAGCTTGATAGGCCTAGCCATCGACTAGTTTTCTTAGTTGCCTCCAGGTATCAAAACCTTCCAAGAAATCACTGATAAATTCATAGATCACTTCTCCTTTAATATTGAAATGGGTGTGAGCTTAGAAGAGTTGTACACTCTCAAACAAAACAAAAGAGAATCTTTCACCAATTTCTTACAACAATGGAGGCAAGGGGATAGTAAGAGCAAGTGGCTAATTCCTAATGAACAAGTGGGGATCATCATAGAAAATGTTGATCCCGATTTATCCTTCCACTTGAAAATGTAGTGCATTACCACCTATGATGAAAATTTCCCTAGATCCCTCAACATTGAGCGAGTTCTAATCTCATAGGGAAAAACCCAAGCATACAAAGACAACCAAGAATCAACTAGTTCAAGTGACAAGACTCGATTCTAGGCCAAGAACAATAACATGATGAATGATGGTGTAGTAGATGCTGAGGTGATCCTAAGTGATCCTAGGCCAAACACCAATCAAATAGATAACACTCAACCCAAAAAAAATCACCACAAAACAATCAGATCAATAACACTGAAATACAACAACGGCGAACCCCCAACAAGAACAATTATCCAAAACGTAAATACACATAATTTTTGGAACCTATTGAAACTATCATGAAGAAATTGGTAGAGTCAAACTTGATAACACTTCCCAATCTCAAAAACTACCAGGAACCACAAGATAAACCGCTGTGGTACATTGAAAAAGATCTTTGTGACTTTCACAAGATTAAGGGACATGAAACATCAAACTATATGAGGCTCAAAAATGTTATCCAAGATCTTATTGAGAATGGAGAAATATATGTTGAAGTACCAGCCAGTAACCAAGATATTAAGATATTCAAGAACCCCATGCTAAATCACAACAAAGGGAATGATAATGGAAAAGGGAAGACCTACAATAATGTGCAACATGTCTATTCCAATGTAGTCGCTTCATGTGACAATGCCGTCATCATCATCACCATCAAAGGGCCTAGTGAAAAGTTTGTAGTCACCACATGATGTAACAAATTCACCATCCAAGGAGTTCCATCTCAATCTAGGGCACAACCTACTTTTCCAACCTCAAACCCTAGCAAATGCATTCTCCTAGATCAACTTAAGAAGACCCCCACACAAATATCTATGTTGTAACTATTGAGGCTATCCCCCACACATAGGGAGATCTTAGAGAAGGATTTATCCTCATCATCCATCCCTGAGGATATGGATACAAAATAGTTTCAAGCTATCATAGGGCATATCACTATCCCTCATCTTCTCACCTTCTCGAAACAAGACCTACCATCACAACCATCTCATAACCATGCTTAACACCTTGAGGTCATTGTTCATAAGGACAAGGTTAAAAGAGTCTTAGTAGATGGAGGTGCTAGTTTGAACATTTTCACTCTTCAATTGATAAAAAACTTAGGTTATTTAGAGGATGCTATTGAGAAAGCAAAAAGTACAACCATTAGAGCATATGATGATCAAGAGTGGGTATCATAAGGCATCATCACGCTACCCATCCAAGTGGG
The DNA here is from genome assembly GCA_007258455.2 of Sequoia sempervirens. Classification (NCBI taxonomy): domain Eukaryota; kingdom Viridiplantae; phylum Streptophyta; class Pinopsida; order Cupressales; family Cupressaceae; genus Sequoia; species Sequoia sempervirens. The sequence goes on along the minus strand of VDFB02353493.1, from coordinate 82,397,530 downwards.
GCCTATCATTGTAGAAACTACATGCTAAGTGTTAGATCATGATCTCCCCTACAACATCTTGCTTGGTTGACCCTGGATTCACTCCCTAAAAGTTGTAGCTTCAACCTATCACCAATGTGTAAAGTTTCCTTTTGAAGACAAAGAAGTTACCATCCATGGAGATCCTGAGCATTTTTACTACTACAAGAACCTTGAAGCCAAGTTTTACAAAATACCCCAAATCCCTAAAAATGATGAAGGGCCTGCACCCTCCTCCTCATTTTTTGAACCATCATCCCTTGCATCTACCTCATAAACAAAAACACCCATTGTGCAAAACATTCCCGACATCAAAGAAGTGATCCAAGATGATGGTTGTGGAGATTATAAACTATTAAGGACAATTTTATGTTGAGAGAGCTACCTCTTTCTCCAAAATATCATGGGAAACTTGCACCTATCAACAAAGTGGCTGAAACATTAAAGATGGCATCAAACACCTTCACCAAGTGGGAGGATTTGAAAAAATATTTCAATGAGGAGGATGTCTCTAAACTGATCTATCAAGATGACTGACTTGTCCTTTTTCTTCCTATGGAAGAGGAAAACAAAGGATTGCAACTAATGAAGGGATGGGGGTACAACAAGAATGAGAAATTGGGTCAAAATGACAATGGTTTGCTAGAACCCATCGTTCTTAAGAAACGTCCAAAGAATCTTGGCATAGGATATACTACTACCAAGGTTACCCTTATTGGCAAAGGTACTTCCACTAAATGGGTTGAGGCTTCCTCTTGGTTACCAACATTGTGTGATACTACCCTAGATGATTTCCCTCTTGATGTTGCTAAACTATTTGAGAATAACTCTATCTTCATGATATCCACAACATCTTTCACCCCAAATGACCAAACCACTGAAATAAGCCTAGTATACCCAACACTCATTGATTGGGACCAACGAGGACCATCGATTCTAAATTTATTCAAAAACGATGAAGCGACCTAAAAATTCATGGGACTCCATGACAACTTACCATGGGTAGATCACAAAGCTAGTTTTGATATATAGCTAGATACACAAGCATACTACAGGGAGACGATTGAATCCTTTAGTCGCAAAATTGATGACATGCAAATAACATGTCGATCTTTGAGTGAAAACCACATTGTGGCACTTTATGATCCTAAAATAGTAAAAAGAAAGGACACATATGAAGGTGAAAACCTCTCTGAGGTGCCCAAGGATGAGGGATTCAATCTCCCCCTTAGTACAATGCATCCATAAAAGTAAACAGTGTTAGCAGAAAAGGAAACTCGAGTGAATGTTGGAACAAAATAAGCACCCAAGACCACTTTCTATGCAAGAATCCTTGTTGGATGAAGAACAAACAAACCTAGTAGTATTCTTGAAAGAGAGAAGAGCCAATTTCACATGGTCATACATAGATATTCTAGGCCTTGATCCATAAGTGGTTGTGAATCACTTAGCAGTCTATCCTGAAGCCAAACCAGTGAAACAAAAGTTGAGAAAGATGCACCCTCAAATAACAATCTTGGTGAAACTCGAATTACAAAAGCTTCTTGATGTCAGATTTATCTGATCAATTGACTATCTTGAGTGGGTTTCCAACCTGGTACTAGTTTCCAAACCCACTAGGGGCATCAAAATATGCATGAATTTGAAATACTTAAACAAAGCATGCCTGAAGGATGATTTCCCTCTGCCTAACATTGAAATCATCATTGATTTGACAACTGGACATGAAATGCTATCACTCATGGATGATTTTTTAGGCTATAATCAAATCATGATCACCAAGGAGGATCAACACAAAACTACATTCACTTATCCATGGGGGACATATTATTGGAACATGATGCCATTTGGGTTGAAGAATGCAAGAGAAACCTATGAAAGAGAAATGACCCTCATCTTTCATGACATGATCCAAAAAATAGTTAAAGACTATGTGGATAATATTTTGGCCAAGTCAAAGAAAAGGAGTGAGCACATAGTGGTATTGGGACCCATATTTGACAAGCTCAAAGAGTATAAGGTATGGCTAAAATTGAAAAAGTGTGTCTTTGGGGTTACATTAGGGAAGCTTCTTGGCTACATCAAATTCAAAGCCACCCTAGAAATGGAACCACAACAAACATTGAAGCATATGAGAGGGCTACAAGGAAGGTTGCAGTCCATTAGAAGGTTCATAGCGCAATTATTAGACATAATTCAACCTTTCTCACATCTTCTCCATAAAGGTATAACTTATAAGTTGGATGAGAGGTGCAATAAAGCTTTCTAGTAGATCAAGAACTACCTATTGACACCTCTAGTGCTCATGCCTCTAATACCAAACAAACCATTGATCTTGTACATCTCAACAACATCAACAACATTGGGTTCTCTTTTAGCACAACATGATGAAAACGGAAAGGAAAGAGCCATCTATTACATCATAAGGACCTTGGTAGGCTATGAAATGAATTACTCATCCATTGAGAAAGCATTCTTAGCAGTGGTTTTTGCTTCACAAAATTTCAGACACTACATGTTGTCGTACCAAATCAAGCTTATCGTAAAGATTGACTTGTTGAAATACCTATTATCCAAAGCAACTCTCACTAGGCGAATGGCCATATGGGTAATGATCTTGAATGAGTTTGACATAGAATACATGGAGTGCAAGGCAATAAAAGGACAAGTGATAGTAGAATAATTGGTGGAAGCACCTATCTATGTAGAGAACCCTTTGATATCTAATTTTTCCGATGAATTAGTGTTCCTTATCAATACAACAGATAAGGGGAAAATATATTTTGATGGATCATTTACACAACATGGATTAGGGGCAGGTATTCTTTTTATCAGGCCTCAAGGTGATTGCATCCCAAAGTCATATCGGCTATTGTTTCCATGCACTAACAACATTGCAGAGTATGAAGCCCTGATAATGGGTCTAAGGATAGTAGTTCAATGGAAAATAGAAGAGTTGAAAGTCTATGGGGACTCACAGTTGGTTATCAACCAAGTAAATGATGACCACCAAACTAAGGATGATAAAATCACTCCTTACAAGAAGATGGTAGAAAGTCTCAAGGAATTTTTCATAGATATAACTTTTGAGCAGATTCCTTGCATGAACAATCAAGTAGCAGATGCTATGGAAACAATTGGATCATTGTTAGATATGCTACACAATGTCCTTCAATGTGAATTCTTGGTAGAACAACTTCTTGTGCCAACTTTTAAAATCCCAAAATCTAAATTTGAGCGTGTAATTATTGGTCCTGGTTCCCTATGGTATCATGATATATTCACCTACCTTAGCCAAGGAACCCTCCCATCTGATATTACCTCCAATATTAAAAATACATTTGTTAAAAAGGCATCTCAATTTGTGATCCTAGGTGATACCTTATACTGCCGAAGCATTGAAGGGACATTACTACGATGTATCAACCAAGAGGAAGCCTTAACTGCCTTAACAAAAGTACATGATGGCATATGTGGTTCCCATTCTCGTGGTATGATATTAGCTAAGAAACAATTGAGGATGGGGTATTACTGGCCGAGCATGAAAAGAGAAGCCCATTAGTACATGTAGAAGTGCGTCTAGTGTCAACAACATTCATGCTTCAGCTCAAGAGTTACAATCAATGGTCACACCTTGGCCTTTCTCACAGTGGTGGCTTGACCTCATACAAAAAATCACTCTAACCTCATCTAATGACCATAAATTCATCCTCATAGGTACTGAGTACTTTACCAAGTGGGTCAAAGCCATCCCTATGATCTACATAACAGGGAAGAAAATCTCTAAGTTTATCTTGAATTACCTTATCTACCATTATGGTATTCTACAAGCCGTTATCTTCGATAATAAAACACCCTTCAAGAATCAGGATGTGAAAGAGATATTTCAAAGATTCAACATCCAACATCTGCTCTACCCCGTATTAGCCCTAGGAAATGGTCAAGGTGAGGCTACAAACAAGACCATTTTGAAAATCCTAAAGAAAATGGTCAATGAAGCTAGCCATGACTGGCATCTACAGTTAAATCCCACCCTCTTGGCCTATCGAACCAATATCTACACACCAATAGGTGCAACCCCATTCTCCTTGTTCTACAGATCTAAAGCCATCCTACCTATCGAAGTCGAGCTTCCCTCATTTTAGGTGTCACTGCAGAACTTAATCGTTGATGAAGAGTATAGAGTATCTCAGATAAATGAGATAGAATTCTTGGATGAGTGTCATCTTGACGCCCTTAATCACTTGCAAGTATATCAAAACTGACTAAAACAAAGCTATAACAAGAAGATCAAGAGTCATTCCTTCCAAGTAGGGGACCTTGTTCTCAAGAAATTAGAAAAATCTTCTAGATCAAGACAGTAAAGGAAAGTTTGAGCCTAACTGGTTAGGTCCATTTTTTGTCACAACAAGCTATGGATCAAGAGCATACCAAATATCAACACTTGAAGGTGAACCCTTGTAGGAACCAACCAATAGTCTACATCTTAAAAGGTTTTATGCCTAAGATTGGAGGGTATAAATATGAAAAATACAAAAAAATAAAAAAATGATCAAAAATCCAAAAAAAAGGAAAAAGGATTGAAAACAGTAAAGAAAACAAATCGTCCTCTAGTGAAAACCACTTTGGTGGCATTTTGGGAAAATAACTTGGTGAAAACCTGGTAAACAAGCACCTTGCATAAATAAATCACCTCCATATATTCTTTGGCTCTTTATCCTATCATTCTTTGCATCACATCATTCATCCTATTTATTCCATCGCCCATCCACATCCGTATCATAGCTTGATTTCATGAAGTATCATATCCCCTTTAGAACTACTTGGAATATTCCTAAGGTCATCTTGTTCTTCCTATATCGAGGTAGTCTATTGCATAACACTAGGGGCAATTCGTTATGGATCGGATCAGGTTCTTGTATATCTTAAGGTTATTGGAAATCTTGGAAAACCCTTAAACATTCAAAAAAATAGAAAATACCAAAACATTTAAAAAAATTAGAAAACCCCAAAACATTTGAAAGCTTAGAAAATATCAAAACATTTGAAAATTGAAAACCCAAAAACATTGGAAAACCCTAAACAACCTCAAATAATAAAAAAATCAATACATTCACATAAACTTTCAAAAAATATTAAAAAATAGCCTCAAAACATTTTTTCAAAACATCAAAAACATTGAAATATTCCAAAAAATCCCAAAACCATCCATCCCATTTCGCTTTCACCCGCAATAAACCTTCATCCATAATAAATCAATCATCACCTTCAACCTTAGACAAAACAAGTATCACAAGTCGTAAAGTGAGAACCTAAGTGTCAAAATCCAAAGTCTAGATCATAGGTAAATGAGTTAGTAGAGTTTGTATCAATGGTTTATCACAAACCTAATCCTAATCAAAACATCTAATAAAATATCCTACGATGTATCATTCTGACAATGGACATCAACATTAGAAATCACCTTAGCTATATTAAAATTGGAAAATGATATAGATAAAACTGACTGTTTGTCTTTGATCTTTTCTTATGATTTATATTATTAACCCATTTTGATGACCTCTCGATGATGTATCAATGATTTAGAGAGAAAGGGATGGATCATCGATCATTATATTTCATTTGTGGTGCTTGTGAGTATTCTTGTAAAATAATCTTGGTGCATACTTGCTTAGTTGAGTGTAGGGAGGTCATTTGGAGTAGATTGTTGACTATTGCGTATGATTTGGTCCAAGATATTCTAAACTTCTAAACTACATTCCAATGAGGTTTTTGTATGTCAAGGTGTGAACAAGAACTATCCTATCTGTCTACAGAGTCAAAGTCCATTACACTAGATACAACACCATCCTGGCTATTAATACCTTGATGCATCATGTCTATGTGTTATATCAAACATAACGAATTACGAAAAATCCTAATACCAAGATATGAGAAAATCATTCATTTCATCACCATATCTAATAAAGTCTCGATGGATCATAGACTTGTTGGAATTTTTAATCAATCTCAAAATTGATGGTCAAATCATTCATCTTATTCTTCTATCTTCTTCCATGCTAACCTAGTATCATGACAGTCAACAAAACATCATCATGCATCCATCCTGCATTCAAAAACCATCAACATACATACACCATGCATCATCACCAACATATCATGATAAAAGAAAACATAATCCATTGCATCATCATTATCATTTAAGTTGTTTCAGATAACATAGATTTGTTATTCTAAGCATCTTAGTCCATATCACATATCATAAACGTGTCCTAGGAATAAGCATACATTGCATTATCATATCATAAGCATGAACATATGCATCATCCATATATACATCTACATACATACATCATGACATCATAGATCACATGGGAAAAGTACACAAAAAGAAATGCATCCATCCATACATCCTACATAAGCACATCATATCATTTTCATTTCATACCATGTCATAATATATCATACAAAGATACTGAAAAAGAAGATAACACATCCATTGCTTTGCTTCCATCTCATAAACATTGCATATCATATACATTACATTATAGATCATCACATATCACATAAACATAAATAAAAGAAGTGCATCCATACATAATCGTAATGCATAAATATAACATCACATCGTATCACATGCATCTATACATCCATAAAGCATGAAATAAAATGGACATCACATCATGAATCTAAACCATCTCATATATATATCAAAAAATGATTGTCATAATTATACAATATCTGAATCAATGTGTATGCATATCAATCAAAAGTACAATATCCATGAGGCTATGAAAAATGAGCCTATGAATGTATATCTGTATAAATAATCAAGAAATTAGTAAAAAAAGTGTCTAAAAAATGGCTAGCCCTAGTGGCTGCTTGACTCCCCTCTAACTGATGGTTGATCCTCAGCCCTAGGCTATGCCCCACTCCTCTGGGAAAAATCAGGTTACCACAGCTCTCTAGGAACATCACAATGATAGTGCATCCAATAATATGCAGCCTTTGTGATTGCCTCTCTATACATGTGCATAGACACTGTCCATCCATGAGATGTTGCTATGATGACCTCAAGTTGCTACCTCCTCCCAATCTCCTGGGCTAGCTGTAGATCCAGTTGTTGTTGCAATTGAACCTCATGATCCCTCTGTGTAGTCATATCTTGTAGTTGTTACCATAACTGACCTCTCTTAGCTGTGAGAGCTTGTATATGGGCTTGTGACTATTGATCTAGTTGTTGTAGGGGTGGAGGAAGTGGTGGTGCACCTAGAACCTATCTGTCCTGCTGGCCATCTTATCAGCCATCCCGATGCCCTGGGTCTTGGTGACCTTGATCCTGCTGCTACTAGTGATGCTCATCCCCTGGCACCTATGCCCTATTCTAATCTTATCGATGCTGCCCTCGGCCTCGACCCCCATCTCAGCCCCCATCCTAGTTGTCATCTTGAACTCTTCCTTTTCCTCTGCCTCGGTCTCTACCTCTACCTTTGGGGTATCCCCTCGTTGGGTCTGTCAAGCGCATGGGTGGCCTAAACCATGCATCATATCCTGGGGTAGTTCCTACATCTAGAAACCCCTAATCATACACCCAAGGCTAGGAAAAAAACCATCGAAAGTCATTGACCACCATTGCTGGGTCAATCTGGGATCCTCACTGGACCTCTCTCTAAGATCTCACAAAGACTGCCATGTAATCCTGTGGAGGTACATCCTGTACCACCCTAAATTGGTGAGCAATGTAGTCTGGGAGATACTGCTCTATCATGGTGTGCTCTCGCCCCTGGAGATAGCAAGTATGGTGAGTAAAATACAACTGTTGTTAGTCATTGTACCATGTAGGAACTTGTAGCCATGACCTCCATCAAAATATGGTCATGTCATCAATGACCTGTCGCCAATAAGGTAAACCTATCATCCCTGTATGATGCAATGCCATTGGGACCCTGTATCTAAATACAATGGGCTCATCCTCGTGAATATCTGCCAAAACAACTAGTGGCCTTAAAACTACAATATGCTCATATGCCCAAATATGAAGTAGTGTAACACCTGCTCTAATGCTCCTACCCTGATAGTAAACCACCTGGTGCATATCATGGTACAAAGAAGTAAGTATAACTAGACCCCATGCATACATAACGGTCCTATGGATCATGTCGTGCCAAGAAACCCCCCAACTTGAATTGAAGCCTCCGCCCTGTCAGTCTAGGGAAATCATGCCAAAAATTAGTGCAACCACAAATAATCTTAAAATAGGTACCCATCTGTGATAAAAGTCCAATTCTATTTGGGAGCTAATCAAAATAATGTTGTTCATGCACAAAAGCGAGCAACATGGGTCCCTCCCAACATCTATGTCATATATAACACGCTCTCCTTGTATCGACCACCGAAGGAACTGCCACACATCCTCGAGTGTGATGGTGGCCTCACCAATGGATAAGTGAAAGGAAGATGTCTCACTGTGCCATCTCTTGATGAGTGTTTTCATCATCACCAAATGGGTGCAAACCACGAGCATAAAAGTGATGAACCCTAATTTGAGCATACCTAGCCGCTCCACCTCTAGGTTGTAAAAATATCGTACTACTGCCAAAATATTAGAATGATGCTCTCGCAACATCAATGACAGTGGATCCTCCTACACATTGCACACACAATGCCAATTTTCCAAAAATTCAAAAAAATGATTAAAATCTAAGACTTTGCATCATAAAATATCAAGAGCGTCGCTGAAATCAATAGCATCACTATTTTTGGTGTGCATTGTTGTATCAATTTAGGTGGTGTGTTTCCAATATAACAATGTGTGTCGCATTACTCAATAGCGAATCAACATTTACATGCATCGTTATAAATAAAAAATTGGGGTGCATCGTCAATTGGTCAGTGCGTCGCCCATCACTTTTGAGCATCACTCAAACTAAAATCCTATGTGTTTCTATATTACAAGCATGACATCCTAATCAAAAGCATCACCAAAACAAAAAATGATGGTACACCACTAAACAAAAGGTGTGTCACTACAAAATCAATAGCAATGCTTCCGATGCCTTTTGCGTGTTTCTATATAGTGATGCTCCTAAGAACCTAATTTTGACATGCTAATAAATGCACCTAAATGTGAAAATCAAGGCAATTTTTGAGTCACATACCTGTGGTCCTGCGTCTGCTTGGTGCTGGTACTCTTGAACCTGCTCGGAAAGGTGAAGTGGAAGTGCATGGTAAGCCATCTCGCTAAGGTGTCAGAGCTCAAAATGCACAAATTTTCTAAAGAGTGAATGCACAAATGAATTGGAAGTGTAACCTTTTCACCTATTTAAGCCAAAAAATTAGGGTTTTTTGTCCTAATTTGAGCCAAAAGCTAGGGTTTTGGCCTGTTTTACCTATTTTTGTACTTCACTAACATATAAATCATTCTATAATTCATGTGCACATTTAGAGATTGCTATTTTTCAAACATAGTTTTAAATATCACTAACTTGATAGAAAAACTTAAAGATTGTGATTGAGAATATCATTGTCTAAAACCACTTTTCTACCACTTTTCTAAGAGTTTATAGGGTAGGATTTTAAGATGACAAGAGTTTAATTTCATACATAGAGAGTGAGTTCACAACCATGAGCTAGATCTAGAACTACAAATTCAATCCAATATAAAACAAAAAAGGAATTTGTATTTTGATCTACACATATGATTATCTATATAATTTATAACTTTTAGGCATAAAAATATCATTATCTTCAACAAATGGTAATAATTCCTCATTTGCAAAATTAAGAAAACTTAATTTCTTACTATTTATATCATAACTATACTTTCTATTTAATAGTTCCTAATCTGACCTATTCCTTCCCTTTTAGACAAAACCACCCAATTCAAACTTTAGATTAATTTATAAGTAATTATATTTATTTACCTAGTTATCATAAGTATTCCCTACTTTTGCTTTACATTTTTATGAACTTGAAAAAATTACCCAACCTTGAAACCACAATTAGGTTTTTATTTAATTTGATGTTAGTATTTAGTGGTTCATTGATTGATATTTTTCTAGTGTTTGGTGATTGAATTTGTCTATATTTTCTCCACCCTATCCATATTTTTCTTGACCTTGTGTTTACATTCTCAACATATTTTGAGATCTAATTTAGGACTAATATCTTTGTTAGAATTGTGAAAAACATGAGACACATGATCAAACAACAAACAAAACACCTTCCATGCAAGAGAGTTGCAAATAGTGATTTGCTATATCCTCATCAAGAAAAACTTATAGAATGAACCTTAAGAGTCTTCAATGGATATTGAGAGATAATATAATGAGGGTGAGTGCTTTATAAGAGAAACCATAAATGATAAAGGTATTAGATCATGACAAGTGTCATTATCCTATGTGATGAGACAAAATGATCTAATAATATCTCACTTCAGTTAACAAAAAAACACTCCTAATTTTAACTTAAGTGCATGAAATGAATGAGAGTAATAATCAATTAAATTTTAATTAATTATTAGCTAATGCATGATTAATCTAACACCCCCCCTTAAGATGAACATAGGGAGTAGCTAAAAACCATACAAATCCAATGCATAAAAATAAAGAATGTATGATGGGTCACGGAAAGGCTTGATGAGGTACCCATGTATAAACAATGTAATCTCTCACAACTAGAGAAAATGAGAAAATCGTATGGTAAAAATTCCTCTCCAAAAGAGAGAAAGGAAAATGAATGACTAAGAAACCTCCAAAAAAATGTACCAAAAAAGAATAGGAACATGAAGAACATCGTTGAAGCACAAAGAAGTTGTAAATAATTATTGAATGATGACTGATATAGTGTTGAAATGAAAAGCCTCCTTTGAAATAGACGACGATCAAGATCAAGAAGACAATAATCTGCATGAGTTCTCCCAATTACACTACTCAAATTAGATGGAAAACAAAGGCAAACATTTGTAACTTGAAGATACAATGGCACATAAATTTGAATTAGTGATCCCAATGAAACTACTCAACATGCAAGATGCAAGTAAAAAATACAGGTACCAATAGTTTGAAGAACACTAGTCAAATAAAATGGAAGGTCACCTCCAAAAATAGGAATGCAAAAGTGTCCATATGGTAAATTCTCCATCTCATTGAAATGCATGAGTAACCAAGTGTTGGAGTTTCCTATTACATAGGAACAAAAACTAGATACATAGATCACTCCAATGCAAAACCAAGGAAGCATTAGGACTGTGATTGTAGTCATAGTATGAACTAAATACACTAGATCCATACAAATTTAAGCAATATTTAAATAAATAAGCTACAATCCCAATGAAATGTTTAAAACCATTAACAAAGGATCCATTTAAACAAAACAATAAAGAAATACATAAATGAAACCTAGCTAAATACTTCAAACCCTATCCCATTGGGGGATTGGTGTTGCATTGATATGGAATGATAGCCCTTTCCCAATCCCTTTGATAAAACGGCTGTCTAATCAAACTCCATTGATGAAAACCAACCTAATATTGATGAAACTATATTAATGATGGATGAAAAAATTAATAATGGATGCAAGATGAATAAAGATAGTATTCAAATGTGCAGCATAACTTTTCTTTGATGGAAGTGGACTCGTTTCTCTCCAAAATGGGAAGTATTTATAGGAGAGAATGGTGAATCAAGGCTAAGATTGATTTGATCAATCAATGGTTGAGATGCAATCAGAGGTGAAGACATGGATCAAGGATTCTCATCAATGGATGAGAATGCAAGATCACATGGATCAAAGATTCAATCAATGACTCAAAATGATTCAAAAAAACACACTTTCAAAGTTGTTAGAAAAAAATATTCCCTTTTTTGGAGCTCAAATGGGAGAATATTCCCATGCAAGTGGATGGGTGAGCGAAAATTAGTAATTAGTTAATTAAAAAAAGTTTTAATTGTGCAAGTTGAGTGAAATTAGGATACTCATTAAATAATTAATTTATTAAATGAAAAGGGGTTCAAATGACAATTAATTTTAATTAAGACTATTTAATGAAATGAGAGGACATAAGCAATCTAATCAAAATTTTGCATTACTTAATTAGAAAAGATGAAATGTTAGTGAGAAGGGGTGAATTAACCTAATCAAATTAATTATCAAATTAATAGATGAGAATGATACATTTAATTAAATAACTAGGATTACTCAATTAAATAGTAAAAAAAGGGGATGAATTTAGGGATGGAACAATGTTAGTAATCAGATTCAAGTGTGTATATCATTCAGGACAATTTTAATTTTCTACATTTTTCCCCTCTTTGAAGCGAGGTACCTGTTACATTTGTTCAAAGGCTGACACTTTTTGGATTAATGTTGCTACTTAGATAAGAAATTTATTTATTTTTGAATTTTTTAGATGCTCCATTGTTGCCCCAGTGGAAGGAATTAAGCTGGTACCCTGCCCCCTTGAGAGATCAAGCAAAAAATTGAAATTTCGGGTCTATGATTGCGACAAAGATACATGATTAGTTTAGCTTAGAGAGGACAAAAGATACTTCTTAGAAAGCTCAGATGTTTGATGTAGACAAATTTTATGATGTATAGACAATCATCGACCATGGGTAACCTCATGTATATTTTGATATATATCGTACAAATTTGATACTTGGATAGAAATGTTAGTAGAGATAGAAGAATCAAAAGGATGGATAGAAGTAGAAGAGTGAGATGGACATTGATTAACCATTGTTTTGATATTGATTCAAAAGTCCAACAAGTCTATGATTCTTTGAGACTTTATTAGATATGGTGACGATATTGATGAATTTCTCGTTCCAGGGATTGGGATACTTCATCATTCCTTATTTTTGATAGAGCACATAGACATGATGCATCATGGTATTGATAAGTAGTATGGCGTTGTATCTAGTGTGATGAAATTTGACTCTGCAAATAGATAGGATAATCCTTGTTCACACCTTGACATACAAAAACCTCTTTGGAATGTAGTTTAGAAGTTTAGAATATTTCAGCCCAAAGTATACACAATAGTCAACAATCCCTACACACAACTAAGCAAATATTTTCCAAGCTTATTTTACAAGAACATCCCATGAGCACATCAAATGAAAGATAATGATTGATTCCCCATTCCTTTGTCTCTAAATCATTTTGATAGACATCATTGAGAGGTTCTCAGAATGGTTCAACAAGATAAATCATAAGACAAGATCAAAATGAACAAACAATCAATGTTATTTATATGTCTTGCCAAAAGGTGTAAGGTGTTTTGAGGATAAGTATCCAAAATGGTTGCCAAAGATAATGCCCATTTTAGGAAGGATGCATCCTAGGACATGTTAGTGGATGGTGGCAGGTTGATAGGTTTTTTGAAAGGTTGTTGATATAAGGTTCTATTAACATGTTTGAGAATGATCAAGAGTTTGATTTTTGCATTTAAAGGTTTTACTTTTGCTGATTATTGTACTTGTTTTCCATTTGTTTTACCAAAGGGTGAGTGTGATGATCAATTTATTATAGATGGAATTTTATTGCGGGTGAAAGCAAAATGGGATGGGTTGTTTTGGATTTTTTGGAATATTTCAATGTTTTTGACATTTTTTAATGTTTTGAGGCTTTTTTTTTGGTCTTTTTGAAGGTTTATGCGAATGTTTAGGTTTTCATGTTATGTGAGGCTGTTTAGTATTTTCTAATGTTTTTGTGTTTTCACATTTTCAAATGTTTTTGTATTTTCTAAGTTTTGAACAAGACCTAAAAGGGATTGACCTAGGGCCTCGGGGGCTTAAAAAATATTAGCCTCGCCTACGTTATACATGCATAAACCACATAGTTCGACTAACTCTGACCTATAACCATTAATTGATGAGATATGAACACTTGATGGATTAATGATAGTAAGTTTCCACAATCCATATCATCGATTTGTATTGCTTTTGGATTCGATTGTGTCAAAATTTTTTAGCATCAACATTTCAAATCACACTTTGTGATCCATCATCAGGATGAAAGAGAGCAAGAGGAGAAAGTGGATAATTGAAGACTTAGACATATATACATATATGTATATATGTATATACATACATATATGTATATATGTATATACATACATATATGTATATATGTATATACATACATATATGTATATATGTATATACATACATATATGTATATATGTATATACATACATATATGTATATATGTATATACATACATATATGTATATACATACATATATATATATATATATGTATATGTATATATATATATATATATATATATATATATATATATATATATATATATAAGAAAAGAGAATGACACAAAAACTAAACTAAAGAAAGGAAAAAAGGAAAAAAGAAATGAATCTGAAGGATAAAATTGGAAGCAAGAATAAAACGAAAAACCATAAATGATAACAAAGCAACCAAAGAAAGACGAAGGAAATAAATAAAGAAAGAGGAACAAGTAACTAAAAAGGAAAAAGACCTGCAGAGAGCTAACAAGAAGAAAAAAGAGGACAAGGAAGGATGAAAGGGGATGAATCACAATTCAAGGAGAAGAAAGACAAGACAGGGAGGAGGTTGCCAAAGGATGAGAAAGGTGGGGAAGCTAACAAAAAGGGATGGGTGGGAGGGGGAGGGGAGAGGAAGGAGCATGAGCAAGCTAGGGATGAACATGGTTACGAAGGTTAGAAAGCAAGGGATGCCAAGTGATACTAAGATTCTAACCCTCATAACAATTGAGGTTAGAGGGGTGGCTATTAGTGTGCATGGCTTCCTTGAGCTTTCTATTGAAAATTTTATTTTCTTTGCACAAGATTTGAGTGTCTTCTAAGCATATGTGGTACTTAGTTGAAGAGGAGTGGTCTGCAAGTGCAGATTTGACAATCCGATCATGTCTGATGTCCGCACAGTGCTCCTTAATTATTGTGCAAAAAGAACACCCCATTTCACCTATGTAGGGGATGCCATAAGAACAAACAACCTTGTAGACCCCAGACTCAACTATATGTCCCTCGATTCCTTGAGAGAAGGGAGACGATGTTTCACAGTAGAACAAGGTTTGAAAGCACAAAGAATCCCTTTCTTAGAGAGAATCTTGGAGATTTTTTGGGAAATGCCTTCAATATAAGGAGGAGAAGCACTAGGGAGGAAATTTGGTTTGGAGGTTAAGGAATTCGAGAAAAAATTAATGAATTGTCACTTTATTATGATGGAATTCTAAAGAACTAACCTAATGAATCTTAGAGGCACATCAGTGATGGCCTTACCTACGTTCAAGCTCATAGGAAACGCAGTTCGACAAGGTTTTTTTTTTTTTGATATTTCAACCTATTTAGGAATTTTTATAGGATTTGGATGTTTTGGATTTTTGGCTATACAAGATTTTGATGTTTTTGGATTTTCTGGATTTTGCAAGTGTTTTTGGATTTTTGATGAGGTTTTCAAATGTTTTGGGATTTTTCGAGAGATAAATGATACCTTAGATCATGATTTCAAAATCACGTTATATCATGCTAGAGTTTTCCATGAGTAGAGTTGAAGTATATGCTAAATCTTTGTCAAGATCAAGATAAAATGGAATATTTGGATAAAGTTGGATTGGATGGATGGAGGGAACATTAGATTTATCATGAAAAGGATGAGATACTTTTGTCTAAGAAGGATCCTATAGACATTCTATTCTATTCATGATGCTTGTTTTCCAAGACTTCATCATAGTAGCCCAAAGTGCCATCGTAGTCGTTTTCATTGGAGGATGATTTTTATTTTTACTATTTTCTAGATTTTTCTATTTTTTTGGTTTTTTGAAAATTTTACCCTCATGTTCAACCACCTGGTGGTACTGATGTAGAGGCTACTGTCATAATGTGCCAATGATATCCTTCTTGAAGAAGATGCTTTGCTAAGATACAAGCACTTGAATACAACTTTTGAGAACTCTGATTTGCCTTGTTGGTATCGAAAGTAACCTTATCTAAATGTGAAAATCATGATATAGTACCTTCAAAATCCTTATGATAAAGAGTAGTTGCCAACACACGGTCAATGTGAGAATTGGATATTACGAATGGAGTGGATGGTGTCCTGCATGAAGGGATATGATATGGATTGGTCGATGGTTTGGAACCTTTGACTCTCCAAACTTGGGAAGATGAGCAATGATGGGTGGAAATAGAGGTATTTGTGAAATTAGGACCAATCACTAGATATACTTTGTTCCTTGCTTGAGAAGTCTACTTTTGTATTTGAGGATGCCTTTGATGGATGTGTTTCCCTTTTTGACTTTGTCCCATAGTTTCATTGAATAATGGAGTATTGGAAGGATGATTTTCTTTATTTTGCTTTGGTATCCATTTATATTTTCTTTGTCCTTTTTGCTTTACTGCTTCATTTTATTTGATAATCTTCTCCTTTATTTGATAGGAATCTTACTTTTTATGTTGGTCCCAATTTGTGTATGAGATGATGTGTGGATGATGATTCATGATACAACTAGTCATAGTGTTGATAGTATTTTCCCCATAAGGATCCTTCATGCCCCCTATGTTGATGTTTGTATTAGACAAGATTGTCCTCGACGTTGTGAAGGTATTATTAATACCTAATCCTTTTCCTTGATAATATATCCTTTGATCCATAGTCACTGAATATGACTTGTCATGAATACATGGTATTGCTATGGGTTCCTACTATTCGAGAATATGAACTATTTGCTCTAATTCTATGACATTGTCATTTGTTGATACTGGTTCAAAAGATGTTGGTGCTTATTCATAAAATGTTGATGCACAATCACTGTAAGGATCAAGAATCTTGACCGCTGCTTGCTTTTGTGTGGGAATATCAAGAGTGGGAGACTCTTGTTTTGGATGAAGAATGTCTATATGTCCATTAGAAAGAAACATCTCAGGGGTGATATCAGGGATATCTTTGGAGTTTAAAATAGTTTGAAAGATGTCCCTCAGCTCTTTATGAAACTCTAGGGATATAGGTTTTTGATCCCGATTCAATTCAGAGCAACTTTCATTACCCTCAAGAGCCTCCTCTTGACATGATCCTTGGGTGGATGATACATCATTGGTAAAAGACTCTTCACAACATTTTGTAGGTATGGGTCCAATAAGGGATATTTCTTGACCCTTTAGGACTTCTTCAATATGCCCAATCATTGAGTCATATGTGGGATAGATATCACAATCTGATACATATTTGATGCCATTATGGTATGAAATATTGCTAGACACCATTGATTGGTTTTTTTTTTTTTAAATAATATCTTGATACATGTTCGATTCCTCATGTTGTGATGAATGAATAACATGAATGTGTCCCACCATGGTATCTTGGGTATGGTTTACATTGTTTGAAGTTGATTCCCTTCCTAAATATTTTACTTTTGTATGATCAAGCATAGGGTTTGTGCAAATTTTTAGATTGTCATTCCCAGATTTTTGATCAACATCAATGTCTCCTTGTTCAATAAGATCTTGGATTAGATGCTTAATTCAAATAATTTTGTGTTTTATGACCTTTCTATCGGTGAAATTCATAAAAATGATCTTCTCTATAGATAGGAGGTTTAACTTGTGGCTCTTGATAGTTTGAGAAACCTGGGAGTGTGATAAGATTAGATTGTATCAAATTCTTCAACACATCTTCCATAGGTTCTCCTAAGGGACTGAATTGTCGTTTAGAAGCACTGTTTTTTCTTTATGGTCCATGTTGAGTGTTTGTAACATTGATCATTGGTTGATTGTTTCACGGTTGTGTGTTTTTTTACTGTGTGTTCATGAGTTGGGTAGTTGCTTGTCTAGGAGCACTAAGGACCACATTTGCATCAATGAAACCATCACTAGTAACATTTTTGTTCTTGGACCAAAAGTGGGGCTTGTTAGAACTAGTAGATGGCCAATTTTCCTTGTAAGCTTGTGTGTTCCCTTTTGCAATAAGGTCACTCTCGATGTTAAGGACCCTAGGGATAAGCTCATCATAGGATGTGACACATTGTATTTTTAATTGAAATGATAGATTTTTGTCTACATTAGCAATGATGATCCCTACTTGTTCCTAAGGAATATGTCATTTTCTATTGCTAGCTCTTTGCCTCCATCTTTGTTGGAAATTCATGAAGGATTCCCCCTTGTTTTGTTTGAGGGTGTATAGTTCTTCCAAGCTCACATCCATATCAAGATTGAAGGAGAAATGATCTATGAACCTATCAATTATTTCTTGGAAGTTTTTAATTCCTGGAGGTAACTATGAGAACCAATCAATCGCTAGGCCCGCAAAACTGCGTGGGAAAATGTGCATCAAGTAGGAATCATTGTAATCCACCTCCATACACATTACATGGAATTATTTGATGTGATCCACTAGATTTCACCATCCTTTTGTATTTTTAAAATTTTGTGACTTCAAATCCAGGTAGGAAAGGTATCATCACGATGTTTCAATCAAAGGGGTATGGACACAAGTTCTATTGTACATGTGGTTTCTTTTTTTTCCCCATTTGAATGTTTTGCATTTTTTGCATGAGTGCCTTAATTTTTGATGCCAAATCATCTTGAGGATTTGGTGGGGGAGCATATGTGTTATATGGTGGGATGGTTGATGAGTTGTAGGTGGTATTTTGATATAGAGGGATGTTATATGGTGTGTAGAGTGGATTTTGATATTGTGTATGATGGTGATGGTGGTGGAGGTGTATATGCTCCTTGTGCATTGGGATTTATGATGTTTTGTTGTGTGTTTGTGCATTATTGGGGATTTTAGTACAAGCTGTGTTGTTGCACAAGCACTTGTTATTTTTGGGCATATTGTTGTGCTATTAATGCTTGTTGTTGGGCTTGTTGTTGTTGGTGTGTGAGAAATGCTTGTTTTTGTGCTTTTTATTATTGTTGCTATTGTTGTTGCACAATCAAGGCTTGTTGTTGAGCTTGCTATTGTTGTAAGGCTTGTTCTTGAGCTTGTTGTGCTTGAAATTCTTGTTAATAAACTTTTTGTTGTTGCAAATATTGTTGTTGGGATTTTTTTTGTTGCAAATCTTGAGCTTGAGCTTGTTGTTCTTGCAATGTTTTTTGATAGGATTTTTGTTTTTGTAAAGCTTGATCTTGAGCTTGTTGTGCTTGCAACATAGAAGTGTTTTGATTTTGGGGTACATGAGATAGGTTTTTAGTGACCATGGTATGAGTGGGTTGTAGGTTGATTTGAGATGGTTGTTGTGTGGTGAGTATTTGGGGGTTGTTTTGTGCTATCATTCCTTGTAAAATTATCGATTGGGATGGAGGAATGTAGGTTTGGGGTCTTGTTTGATTTTGCATGGCATGGGGGACCAATGGTAAAGATGATGGTGTCATTTTTTGTTGTGATATAAATGCCACATTTTGACCTTGGGTCAATTGATGAGAAGGTTTCCCTTGACTGATGTGTTGAGGGTTCCCTTGTTGTGTTTGATTTGGTGCCAAGGTGTTACCTTGGTTGATAGGATTTGTGACAAATGGGTTTCCTTGATTTGGATTCATGAAAAATGGGTTTTATGTGGTTGGTGGGTTGGTTTGAGTGGTGTGTGGAACCACTTGTTTTGATGTTCCCATGGGGTGGTTGGAATCACTTGTTAAGGGTTGACCTTGTGTGAGGGTGTTTACTTTACCTTGTTACTCTACTTGGGGTACTTGGCTCACATTACTTTGTGTAACATTAGGCACACTTTGGGTACTTGTGGTAGTGGAAGAAGATGGTTATGCTCGAAAAGTCGAGGCCATTGTGGTGCTATGGAATGTAAGTGGTACGTGTGGATGTAGAAGGTGTTCAAGAATGGTGGTGGAAGAATGTGATGGGGCACCAAATGTTGGTTTCCAATTTATGTTTTGGGGAAGGTTGGTGGCTTGTGTACCCAAGAGTGTGTTTCCTTCTAAATTGGGAGTGAGACCAAGGTTGGTTCCAATTCTAGTTGCAAGACTAGAATTTGATGTTTGAATTGGTACAAGGGATGAATTTGATTGAATCATAGATTGATTCAAGCCTTCTGCCAATGGTTGTGTGATGAAAGTTGGAGGAATTGAAGCCACATTCCCTAAGGTTTGTTGCCTAATTTTTTCAAAGTCACATGTAGAAGGGAGTTTATCCCCTTATTTTGCTAGAGTTAGCATGTATTGTGTAGGGTTCTTTTTCATCAAAGTGTTAATGATATGGCTTGTTTTAGGATCTCGTTTATATTCAAGGAGTTCTTCCTTAGTGAGCTCAGGTGGATTTTTTGTGTCATCTTCTACCTCATACCCCTTGTCTAATGGATTTTTTAGTTGTTGTGATGGGGAAGAATGGCTCCTAGGATCGAATTCTTGTGGGATAGTATCACTTGTGGTAAATGTAATTTGGGTTTTCTTCATGTTTCTCTTGTGTTGTGACCTTGTTATTACCATAAATTGTGGGTCAACTATGTGAAAGGCTTGTTGAGATTTATAGTGTTGAAACTCTCTAGTTGACTCAATTTTTTATAAAAGGGACCCTCTAAGTTGTTTTGGACCAATGGTGTGAGTGGATGATGAAGAGAGGTGAGTGAAATGGGGGATGAACTTTCTAAACTTTGGACAACACTTTAGACTAAAAAAGGTTTGATATTTTGGTGTCTTGGATAAAAAGGTGCTAATGAACTTATAAATCTAAAGGTAGACTTATGACCTTTAAGATAGACTAGTTCAAAAGGATGATGACTAACTCAACTAAGTGTATGGAAAATGATTCATTTACACACAAATAGCTAAGTTAGGGGATTGGTTTGATGATAGCCTAACTCTAGAATGTTGATGTGCCCAAAGTTTCAAAAGTTGTTTGTGGAGTGGGATGTAAAATGTGTGAAGAGATGTTTGACCCAAAATGTGTTAACCTAAAAGGGACCTTTTTTTTACAAGACCAAGGTAGTGAAAAACATGCTTTACCCCTAAAGTGATAAAAACCTAAGAACTCAATGTTTTGATAATAGAACTTGGATCCAATGTTGGCAATACTTTCCATGTTTTACTTTGTTGCTTGAGAGTCAATGTGTTCCAAAAATAAGCCTAATATGTGGTGTGTTCATTTGGTTTTAAAATTTGATTTAGTGAGATTTCTTTATTACCACATAAAGAAGTCTTAATTAATTTCAAACTAAAATGTCTATGTCTAAGCAACTTTCATTCCAAAAAGTCCAATATGTGAAAATAAAGAAGCTAAAGCCATAGTTTCCTATGTTAACTTTGGAAAGTGTGAATTAAGAAATAATTCCAATATTTATAAGCCACTAAAGATAAAATCCTTAGGTACAAGCAACAATATAGGAATTTTCAAAGGTATTCACACTAAGTCCAAAGGGTTTGAAATGTGATGAACATGTTGATGTTTGTTTAAATTATTTTGAAACCAAGCAATGTGTCAAACTAAATCAACAAGAAAAAGCAACAACAACCCTAGCTCAAGTAGGTACGTTCATTGAGGTGGGATTGCCTCATGCCCCGAAGGATGATTTTACATGCAACTTATGGAGGGCACAAATAGAGGTATATCACCATCTCAAGCTTTTGTACAAGAAAATGAACTCTTGAGATCTATGCCTCAACCATAAATTGGAATTGGTAAGTAACTTCTCGGAAGTAAAATTTTGATGCACCATTTTTAAAGAACATTTCAAAAAACTTGGTTGGTTACTAAAATAAGGTGTTTAATGACATAAAGAACATCATGAGGTGTACGACACCCATAAGACACTAAAGTATCTACCTTCCCCTAAGTGACCCATTCGTTCACATGATAGTTGGCACAAGAGGTAGCCATTCATGAATACAAGTTACTTTCCTTTTGGATTATTCACAAGATTTACATAACCCACCAATAAATGGGCTTGAGAATCACCATGCATTCTCCATTGCAGGATATATGACATGGTAGGTCCTCTCTAATAAAGACAAGAAAAATAATACTTCCCTTTTCCCAAGAATGCACAAAGTGTGAGGGAAGTGAATACATAGCAAGTTCTTGGTGGTGACCAAAAAAATTCTATATACTTGGAGTGTTTCTCTTCACCCAAGATCGCATGAAGCACAAGGGGAGTGGATATGCACTACAAGTCTACACAAGAAAAGCACTCACACAATACATTCATTCTTTTTAATCCAAAAAGGTAACGATGAATTCATTTTAAGCACCAAACTGAAGTGTACGTTTGTATTTGTTCAATTTTAAGCAATGTCGCAATGATGGGGATGTATGGCTTCAATTTTAACCAACTTTGAAAATATTTTAAACACAATGGAAATCTATTCGTCCTAAAACATGAAAGAAAGTAACATATGATGGGTTATATAATCCCATTAGTGTCAAATTTTTTTACAATAAATAAAACAAAGAAAAACTGAAAATTTAAATTTTTAGATTGTTTTGATATTTTCTAGGTTCTAGTAAATCACATTTTCGGAGGTCTTCAAAGTGGAATTTGGGGATGAAACTTGTGTCGATCCCTAAAAAATATCTACCATAGGAACTAGATTTTTAGGGACTATGTTAGTACTCTTAGAGACATTTCCAATGGTGCGAACGGATTTGAATTCCAAGCACCAAGTAGAAAGTTATGACCCCACCAAGTTGGGGTAAATAATTTCCCAATTTTTTTCTCCTTTCCAAATCTGCAAAACTAGTTAGCCTCACAAAAAAAAATAGAAATCAATAAAAAACTAGAGAGTGGATTAAATTGAAAAATCAAGACAAACATTAAAATCTAGCTCTCTATTTTATCTTGCAAAAGCATTGCTGGCCAACAAAGGTGGCACTCTGGTAAACATCAAAAGCGTCATTCTAAAAAGGCATCACCATATTTCAAAGGTGTCACTCTGGTGAAATTCAAAAGCATCGCTTTGCAGAAACCATTGACGTCAAAAGCGTCACTATATTCAAAATCGACTCTCTATTGAAAAATTCAAATGCGTCACTCTAGGTGTAAACTACAAAACATGGGAATCCCAAAAGAAATTCATCATATTTGGTTAGTTTTTCCCTCCTTCTAGCACCAAAATGTGATTATAGTCATAATATGAGCTAAATACACCAAATCCATATAAATTTAAGCAATGTTTAACTAACTAACCTATAATCCCAATGAAATGCTTGAAAACCATTAACAAAGAAGCCATTTAAACAAAACAATAAAGAAATGTAGAAATGAAACCTAGCTAAATGCTTCAAACCCTATCCCATTGGGGGATTGGTGCTACATTGATGTGGAATGGTAGCCCTTTCCCAATCCCTTTGATAAAACAAACATCTAATCAAACTCCATTGATAAAAACCAAGCTAATATTGATGAAACTATATTAAAGATGGATGAAAAAGCTAATAATGGATGCAATATGAATAAAGATAGTATTCAAATGTGCAACATAACTTTTCTTTGATGGAAGTGGACCCATTTCTCTCCAAAATTGGAAGCATTTATAGGAGAAAATGGTGAATCAAGGGCTAAGATTGATTTGATCAATCAATGGTTGAGATGCAATCAAAGGTGAAGGCATGGATCAAGGATTCTCATCAATGGATGAGAATGCAAGATCACATGGATCAAAGAGTCAATCAATGGGTCACAATGATTCAAACAAACACACTTTCAAAGTTGTTAGAAAGTTTGTTAGAAAAGAATATTCCCTTTTTTGGAGCTCAAATGAGAGAATATTCCAAGGGAATATTGCCATGCGAGTGGATGGGTGAGGGAAAATTAGTAATTAGTTAATTAAGACAAAGTTTTAATTGCGCAAGTTGAGTGAAATTAGGATACTCATTAAATAATTAATTTATTTAATGAAAAGGGGTTCAAATGACATTTAATTAAATAACTAAGATTATTTAATGAAATGAGAGGACATAAGCAATCTAATCAAATAATTTGCATTACTCAATTGAATAAGATGAAATGTTAGTGAAAGAGGGTGAATTAACCTAATGAAATTAATTATCAGATTAATAGATTAGAATGATGCATTTAATTAAATAACTAGGATTATTCAATTAAACAGACAAAAAAAGGGATGAATTTTAGGATGAAATAGTGTTAGTAATTAGATTCAAGTGTGTAATATCATTCAGGACAATTTTAAGTTTCTACAAGCACCAATAGTAGAAACCACCCATAATGCAGAAAAGGGAGATCCATGACATGCCCACTAAAACTATGTGTCACCAACAAGTGCATGAAGGAACACTCACTTGAAAAAGGTGTGATAGCAAAATAAAGGCACTCACAACCCACCCATGGCACTTTATATATAGTGTGAGTACAAAAGGCATAATAGGATGTGTGAAATCTCCAAAAATGATACACCAAAATGATACTTTATCTCAATGCATCTACAAAAGATAAATTGCATGAAAAAGATGCTCAAAATTCCTAAATAGGAAAAATACTAAAAATACATGTAGAACATCCTAAAACAAGTCATATCACACAAACATGAAGTTTTCAGGAGCTAAAATGTCATTCACCAAAATGTGAAAACAGAAGAATCTAAATAAAATCTAGTTAAAGAAAAATATAGAAAAATTGCATGGATAGATATGAAGAGCTCTCAAATACCTTTCCAACACCACTATAATAATGAAAAATAAAGAAATGGGTCAAATTTTGTGAGCTCAAGAGTGAAAACAACACATAACTTTGAAAGTTGATAAAACATACTAGTACAAAAATCTAAGAAAAAAGCTAGCACCATTGGATAATTTTTAGAACTAGCTTTCTAATGATATATTTTTTGTCCAATTTAAATACTTGAGCAAAAAGTTATCACAATTTTCACAATTCTATTTAATTTGTAATTTTTTTAAAGCCTCCTAGGGATGGGCGTTGGTCACCCATGTGAACTTGGGGGGATTTAAAAAAAAATGTGAGTGCCTCGTCATTGTCGATTAAGTGGTGAATGATAGGACCCACTGCCTAGTAGCTCAATGATGCTGAAGCTGCTAGTGACTAGTGGCTAAGCCATTATTGCTAAGTGGCCAACGATCTTTGACCAACTGCAGCTAGCGAGCACTATGCATAGTTCTTACTGCTATTTATAGTGACAAAATTTTATATAGTGGCAACACTATATACAATGGAAACACTATATATAGCATGTCACTATATATATATTTAAAAAAATCCATATAGGGGGTCGTATAGGGGTTGTACGATCCCTAATGTAAAATAAGTTTTCCTCTTGGACTCCCATCACCAAAGCTAGGAAAATTTTATATCAAAATTTATCCATTCAATCTCTTGAGTGTAATGGTGAGGTCCTTCTCACACCAAAATGCACGAAAAATTCTTCCAACTCCAAAAATTGAAAAAAATCAATGAAGATTCTAAATTTGCTCCTATAATCCTAGTTGAAGAAAAAGACCTAAAAATTGAGAAGAGGTTTGTTGAACCAATGCTTTGATACCATGTTAGAATTGTGAATAACATGAGACACATGGTCAAACAATGAACAAAAACACCTTCCATGCAATAGTGTTGCAAACAATGATTTGTTATATCCTCAACAAGAAAAACTTATAGAATGAAGATTGAGAGATAATATAATGAGAGTGAGTGCTTTATAGGAGCATCCCTAAATGATAAATGAATTAGGTCATGACAAGTATCATCATCCTATGTGATGAGACAAAATGATCTAATAATAGCTCACTTTAGTTAATAGGAAAACACATTCCTAAGTTTAGCTTAAGTGCATGAAATAAATTAGACTAATAATAAATTAAAGATTAATTAATTATTAGCTAATGCATGATTACTTTAACAATCTTGAGCCATAACAAATCCTATACTCTTTTGGTGATATTTTATTCTTCCTTCTAGAGTTTGTGCTCTTTTTATTTGTATAGTTTTAATAAACACTAGACACTTGGATAAGATTTTTATTTTCTTACTATGGATTCTCATGGTTCTTTATCCTTGAATTCTATACATTTTTTGTCACTAACCATGACATATTTATAAATTTTTCACGTGACCCCATTTTGCTCAAATCAATTATATATTTTTCACATTGATAAAATCACATTGTCTATAGAAGCTTTGCATGACCACTATGTTCTTTTTCTTCTTTTATAGACCGATTTACTATACTTTCATCTTTAGTAATACTTTCACTTCACTTCTTCATGATTATAATGTGTTGCATCCTTCTTTCATTAAAAGTGATGGTGTTGCCACATTTTTAATTTTCTATTACCATTGAGCACACCTACTTTGCATGATGTGCCCATTGATGATAAAATTATGCATACTTGCGATGATATTGCTTATGATTATTCATATTAAATATCTTATAGTAACCTTAATGATCATCATATGAATTTTGATAATGATTACATGCCTAGTGATGTTCTACCTTGTGATATATCTTGTAGTGGAATAATTGATGATACAATATTTCTTTTAGTCATAACATTATTGCATTTAATAGTGATTCTTATTTCACATGTCATGGTGATCTTATTCATTATATCTCATTTTCCATGATGGACTACCTATTTATGATGACTACCTTAGTGTTGATAATTGCATTATATTTTCATATTAGTCATGAAATAGAGCTATGTACTTTTGATATGTTATATCATTATATATAATTATTATCATCATGATGATCATTTTACCACTTCTCATATGTCACATGACTCCTTATTCCTTGATGATGAATCATTATATTATTCTTGTTGATACTTAATTTCTTCTAGGTGATGGTATTAGAAGTCTTAGTGAGGAGTTATTATATGATTATGATAGTTCTACACATGCTTCTTTTCATGTGAAATATTTGCATACTTTCTAATTATATGTACATAGATGGTATCTTATTTATGGGATAGTTTATATCACACTTATGTGATAGAAATTTAATTTTTTTGATTCATCTTTATTTTGACTTGGCTCATACTTTCATTGACTATTTCTCTAGGCCTAGTTCACATAAGAGTAGCATGGACTTAGTAGTGACCTAGAGTGATTCATATTTTAATCCTTGTCATGATAAATATATGTATCATCATACACTTGGATAATTTAAAGTAAATAGCATGCCTAATTGAAGTTCAAGGAAGTCAGCTTGATATTTTCTTAGACTACAGGAATCAGGTAGCCCCCTATAAACTGTAGTGCATTTGGTAATTTTTTTTCATATGATCAATGACACTAGCGTGGCATGCCCTCCAGTACCATAGGGATGGGGGGAGACTAGACCTCATGACCTCTTGCCTGTAATAGGATGCTTTATCCAATCGAGCTAGACTCCCCAACCGAGTCAACTTGATATTTGAAGGTAACACTAATTGATAGATTTTTTATCTCTCCTAACTGGGTCATCCTTCATAATCCCAACCTCCTAGCTCTCCCTCAGATGGTATCTGACCATAATCCCCTCCTACCGAGCTAGGAGGAAACTACAAAAACTAGGCCTTTTCCTTTCAAATATGAGATAATGTGGAGCACCCATGCTGATTTCAAAGATAGGTTATCCAATTGGCGGAATATACCCATTCATGGATTTACAATTGTAGAGACTGAAAAATGTCCTAAGGTTGCGAGCAACAATTTTCCTTGATCATCATCCTCTAATAATTAAATAATTTTAATTATTTAATTAGGCTTGATCATATTCCTCTATTAATTAAATAATTTTTAATTATTTAATTAATTCACTTCCTAATCTCTTTTCTATTCTGATCAATTAAATAAATTAATTTCACCACTAATTTCCCCCTCTTCTTCAATAGTTAAATAAATTATTATTTATTTAATTATTTTATCACCTTTCATCTATAGTTAAATAATTACCATTAATTATTTAACTATTCCCTTGTCATTTTTCCTTATTAAATAATTAATCTAAGTTAATTATTTAATGTCTCTATTTCCATTTGTTCCTCTTATTTAACTAAATGGTTGAATAATCATTTTAATTAAATGTCCATTTTCATTTTTCCTCCAAATAAATAATTTGAATAAATTATTTATCTCCACTTGTCATTTTCCTCCATTTTTGAATAAATAATTTAAAATAAATTATTTATGCACCACCTAGTCAAAGATGCTCTGTTATAATCCCATGTCATAACATTCATTTATGTCATAGCCTGCATGTCTTGCATGTCTATCATAGTTGTCGGCGTCATAACTTTTCCATGCATGACATATTTTTGATGCATCAATTTTGGACCATTGATCTTGGCATCTGTCTAGAAGATTAATCTCAGCCGTCCATTTGAAAGGTTGTCTATAAAAGCAACCTTCCTCCTTCATTTTCACCTTAACAACCATTATCTCCAACTTTCTTGCTTACTATTTGTAGGTATTTGCACAACTTCAACAACAAATCTGAGGGCAATATTGGCATAAGAAGGAGAGACAAGAGAAGTGAAGCAACCACAATGGGGAGTGTTTATTCATGAATGCTTTCATTTTAATTCTGTATTATTTGTTTTCTCTTGTTTGATGTGGTTTTTATAGCTTGGAAGTGTTGGTTGTCACTTTATCTATGCTATTTGATTTTTAACCCCATCTCACATTAGTGAACCCAACGTGAATCTTACAATTTTGTAGAGAAATTTATTTGTTTTCTTGTTTGTTTTTGTTGTTTTGTAGGTTATAGCCAAGAATTTGCACAAAATACCGTAATCTTCTTTTGAGTACAAAAAAATGGGCGAATAAAATATTAAAAATGATTATCTGGGCTTTGTAGGCCTTTCTCTTAGCTTTTGGGAACTTCAAATGGTTTAAAATTTTGTTAAAATTTGAGAAAGTTATGGCCATTTTAGTATTCGCTGTTTTTAAAATTTATCTATTAAACCTGAATTTTCTTTTTTTTCTATAACATTTTTTTGTGCAGAATCTTGGAAAAATACTTTATGGGTTTTGAAGGTACGAGTTTCACCTTTCCGTGGATTCAAACGATTTAAAATTTTGTTAAGTTTTGAGAAAGTTATCGCTATTTTAATTTTTTGTTATCATTAAAGTTTTTTTTGGTTACTAATCTCTTGTTTTCAACATGTGGCTTTGAAGTGGAGCTCCCAAAATTGCTTCTTTTGAAGCAAACAAAAAAATTGAGCTCTTAGTTTAGTTTTCCTTAAGCTTTTATTTCAGTTTCATTTCTTTATTATCTAGTTGTTAGCTTTTGGATTTCTAGTCTAGCTTTAATCTTTTGTGCTAACAGGGTTTTGCAGCTTTCTTGTTGGTCCAAGATCATTTTGTGAGACTACTAACAAGTGGTTTTGTAGGTTCAAGTTTCCAAGAAATTTATTTTGAAACCACTTTGCTTGTTTTAGCTTAGAAAACATTTCATTTTTGTGCTTAAAAATTAACGATTGTCTTTCCAACATAGCTTTAACTATGGGGTAAAAGAACACCATGTCTTAGTGTTTGAGGGTAGTAGGTATTATGCTCTCACCTTTTGCAAACTCAGTGATAAGAAAGCCAAACCCATCTGCTTTTGTGTTTACCCATTAGAGGGTCTTCCTTAGTGGGAAAAAGTACTCACCCTAAGGGAACGACCCAAGTGGTAACGGGCTAAAGCCAAGTCCTTCTGAACCGCTATATAAATTTGTGGTTGCGAGGAAAGTTCATAGTCAACAGGATGGTATGTGATAGTTCTCCTCCAGTATCTTTATGATACGAGAAACCCTTGTTCTAAGGGCTAGGAGACCTCTCGAGGGAGTTTATCATTGTATCCCCTGAACTAGATGCCCTTACTAGACACCTTTTATTTTTAGAAGCCTAACCATTTTCAGCTGTTGCTTGGTATGGTGTAGGGTATAGTATCATGTCTGAAGTTACTCACTACTGACTCCCTTGAGTAGAGATAGCAGTTCTTGAGAAGTGACTACCCAAGAATCTGAAGTTGGTGTGCCCGTAGAAGTGAGTGTCGTGGAGGGGAGCCAGTGCCACCGAAATTCTAAGCTATTCGCTCTAGAGAAGGAGAGGTGTTCAACACCAATCCGGGGTATTTTAGTGGGCCTATACCAAGTATACAAACCCTTTTCCTATTAGGATTGTACTTTTTTTCTTGCTATCATTTCACATCAAATCAGTCCTAAAAAAATTGTTTGATACTGTTTGTTGTGTTTTCCATTCATATCTTATCATAAACAGTAAAAAATTCAGATAAAAACCATTTCAAAAACATCAAAACTGTCAAAACAACATTTTGGAAAACACAAAGCCACAACTACCTAATTACCACAATTTCATAAAATCGTTGTCCAAAACTAAACCAATTCATCATAATAGTGATCTTGACTTCCAAACCACAGAGTTGCAAGATTTACCAATTCACTTTAGGCATTCCCATTAGAAATACATTGCATTATAGGTTGCATTCCTTCATTCCTTGCATTTCCTAAATTGAACCTTGACCTTTAGGCTGCATTTAAACCTTCAAATTTTGAACATAGGGAGACCTTTGAGCTCTTGAAAATTCTTGGTTACTTATTCTACATGTCATTGACCATTGTCATTTGTCTTGTCATTGTCACTTTGTCAAGTCGAGTCTTGGTCTTTTCTCTTGGTATTGGTTGTCCTCTTATGGTCAATGACATTTGGAATTTGCTACCTTGGATTCACATTATCTTGAATGCCATCCTTTGTTTAAAATTTTAGTGCTCCTTTGCATTAAATCACCTTCATTCAGACTACCCTTCCTTAGATTGCACTCTACCCCTATTCCAAAATTCAAAAAAAAATAAAAAAAAAAAAATATATATATATATAGCTCATATCAATACTTCATTATCCTTGCATTTTCATACCCCCAAAATAGAAAAAATACAAAAAAATAGATCAATCTAATTTAACCTTATCTACATTATCATGCTAATCTTGCACTAGCATCATCTAGTCACCACATCACTCACTTTTACCATCACCCAATCTATTAGTGTCCTTCAGCGTTCTTTATCCATCATCTTTTAGACATTACCATCCTTGCATCATCATCCTTGCATTTTTATCCTTGCATTTTCATATCCTAAAGTCCAAAAAATCCAAAAAAATAAAAAACATAGCATAGTCTCATTACCATTTTGCATTATCCCCAACTTGCAAAAGTCTCACATGGTTGAAACAAGGTCAAAAGCCAAATGAAAGGACATGGATTTCCTAAGTGACCCTTTTCCTGATAATGTCACAAATTCAAATCAATCTACATCTCACCACAACACATCACAAAAAGACCAAAGTGACCCTTGGGAAGACCTAAACTTTAAAGTAACCAATAAAAAATTGACCCCCCAAGAGATTGAAAGGGCCTATCAAGATCCAAGACTTTTGAGCATAGTTGTCCAACTTGTTAGTGCCAACCCAAACAAATTTTTCTATGCACTAGCCAAAAAGGGTTCCAAATTACCTCAAGGTTATAACGTGTCAACCATCATAGAACAAGAAACTGAAAATCCATTTGGCATGCCTTCATCACAACAAATGATGAACATACCCCTTGGGACAAACATGCACACCACTACTACCACTACAACAAGCATCCCAACTCATGCCACTACACAAAGTCAAACTTTCACATTTGGTAGTTCCTCAAACACCATGGGTAAAAATTTCACAAATCCTCTCTTTCAAAACACAAATCAAGGGTCCACATTACAAGTTCCTACACATTTGATTCAAAATATAAGCCAAGGTCACACACCCTTGAACCAAAATGCAAACCAAAGTTCTGTACTGACATCCCAAAACACAAACCAAGGGCCCCCATTCCAATTTCAAAGTGCACCCTCATTGAATCAACCTCCCCCAAATAACCCTAGAAAGGTGTGCATTATCTCATGCAAGACCTCAAGTCAAAACCACAATCAAGGGTCCACTACCAACCAAGGGTCTATTGCATCACTTCAAAATAAAAACCAAGGGTCTATTCCATCACTTCAAAATACAAACCAAGGGTCTATTCCATCATTTCAAAACCTTATTCAAGGACCTACTCCTTCATTTCAAAATGTCAATCAAGCACCCACACCTTCACTTCAAAATGTCAATCAAGGAAACATCCCTTTACATCAAGGGTCTATACCTTCATACCAAAATATCAATCAAGGTTCCACACCTCCATTTACAAACCAAGGAGTCAACTTTCAAACTCAAAACACAAATCAAGGGTCTATACCCCAACTCCAAAATGCCATACCAAATACGAACATGATCTTTGGAACCCACTTAAACACCAATCTCATTCCCAATCAAAATAAATCACATCCATATAACAATCAAAATCCAAACCCAACACATGACCTAAATGCCAACATTATTGCTTCAGATCAAAACAATGCAACATCATCCCTTACAGACTATTTGATCCAACACATACAAACTCTTGAACAACGAATGGACAACATGTAATTGGGAACCAACAAGAAGACATATTCTGTGGAGGAATTGTGCCCTTTTCCATTGGATTGAAACTTATACATGCCACCCTTTCCCCCACATTTCACAACACCACCATTTCCCAAATATAAGGGGACAGGGGATCTGGTGGAACACATTTGTGAATTCAACAAATCATGCATGGAAGTTGCATATGACCCTACCGACTTGATGAGATTATTCCCACAAAGTATTACAGGGGCAACCTTAGATTGGTTCTCAGATCTTCCACAAGGCATCAAAACATGGGGTGAGCTAGCCGACAAATTTATCAATGATTTTTCCTTTAACATTAAAAATGATGTCACCCTTGCAACATTGAGCACAACCAAACAAGAAGATGGGGAGTCACTTACCTCATTCCACCAAATATGGTGAGGTTTGGTTAGAAAATTCCTTTGTCATATTCCTGAAAAACAACTTGTCACCATGTTTGTAGAAAACCTTAATGGAGAGCTAATGAGTCGAATTCAAATCCAATGTTGCACAACCTTTGAAGAGATTCTTGAAAAGGGTGTTCTTATTGAGAAAGGCCTTATCACTAGAGGACTAGTCAAGATAAACAAAGACAATTATAAACCCAACAATGACAAAGGAAAATACCGGTCCCAAAATAAAAATGTCACAAACGAAAGAGTTGTTGATGCCAAATTGATAACCAAAGGACCAATCATTCAACTTAAAGGTCCTTCTTCATCAAACACATCCAGTACACCAAGTACCCCAACACAAGCACAAAACCAAACACTGCATTCTATCTAAAGCACCCAACAAAGAAGAGGTCCTCCCCGTACCAAGAGAACATACATCCCCTTGGGTGAACCCATCGAATCAATCCTTAAACGACTCTTGCAATCTAATGTCATTACACTTCCAGACACCAAGAATTATGAACCTTCCTTGATCAAACCGGATTCATGGAAAGATGATGAATATTGTGAGTATCACCGCACAAAAGGACACAAGACATCTCAATGTTGGACACTCAAAAACATCATTCAAGACCTTATCAAGGATCAAACCATTTCAATCAACAATTCACAAGGAAAAATTAATGTTGATCATACAATATTCAAGATCCCTTTGCAAGACCATGATAAAGGAAAAGCCTCCAGTTCAGGGAATAACAACAATTCCAACTATGCAGCTGTCAAGCATGATTACAATGTACCATCATTCTAAATGTGACACCTCTTGATGATCGTATTGCTACCATCACCATAAACAATCCAAAATTTGATTGTACTGTCGCTACCTATAGAACCAAGATAACTATTTTAGGTCCATCTGAAAATCCTCAACCAAAAGGCCAATATAACCTCATAAAGTAGCTAGGGAAAACTCTTACAAAAATCTCTATCTTAGAACTCCTTCGCATCTCACCACAACACAAAGCAATCCTCGATAAATCCCAGCAAGAAGCGTCCGTTCCCACAAACCTAGATTTCAATGAATTCCAGGCCATGGTCGGATACCTTGCTATGCCACACCACATCACCTTCTCCAAACAAGACTTTTCAGCACCAAAATCTAACCATAATAGTCCCCTACACCCAGAAGTATGCATTAACACCCACAAGATCAGACAAGTCCTAGTAGACGGTGGAGAAGGCCTGAATATTTTCTCACTAAAATTAGTGAAGGCATTGGGATACTCTGAGAATTGCATTAACCCAACCAAGAAAATAGTGATCAAATCTTATGATGATGCCGAGCGATCTTCCGAAGGCATAATTTTACTCCCAGTAGGAGTTGGCCCAAGCGTACAAGATACAATGTTTCACGTCTTGGATCTGGACTTACATTACAATCTCCTCCTTGGCTACCCATGAATTCATGCCATGAGAGATATTCCATCCACCTATCATCAATGCCTCAAATTCCCACACAATGGCACTGAAATCACTATTCTAGGTGACCCTAATCCTTTCCAATATTGTTCCAACCTCAAAGGAACTATTGAACACCAAGTGCCCATCATTCAAGAGGCCTCATCTTCCACTTCATCCACTGCT
Organism: Sequoia sempervirens; assembly: GCA_007258455.2. NCBI lineage: Eukaryota > Viridiplantae > Streptophyta > Pinopsida > Cupressales > Cupressaceae > Sequoia > Sequoia sempervirens. The sequence continues at coordinate 82,363,058 of VDFB02353493.1, read as the reverse complement.
CCATCCCATTACATTGATCCATCTGCTCTTATCAAATCATCCACTTCATTCATCGCACCAACAAACCCTAAGGTCCAAGTACGTGATATGGGATGTGGAGAATATCGTATGGATAATTTACCAGCAAAAGACAATGCTAATGTCAAGACAGTTGTAGAAGGAATGCAAAAAGATGGCCTTGATTGGAGTGAAACCTTTTGGGATCCTGATGATATATCTGCCTTTTCCCTATCTACTTCCACTCAATCTTTTCATGATATCCCCATGATTGACCAAGATATCTATGATAACCCATCCTTTCAACATGACTCCACTGAGGATACCCAATCATCATCCTTCCATCCCACCTACCTTGGGATAGGATATGCATTTTCTACTGTCGCCGCTACTAAGATATCTTGCCAAGTCGTTAAGGACATGCAAGCCTCCTTTGACACTAACAGTACCAAAAAGGATAGTCCCAAAGACTCCATTGATGGCATTGCCACTCCTTTTCATACACCAAACATTCTCGTCACTCCATCCATCTCACCTATCTCACTTACATCCATCCACATTATAGACATGGATCAACAAGTCATATCTCAAGAAAAGAACAAAGATAAAGGACAAGAATTAAAGGTCAAAGTTCCTTTTACAAATGGAGATCCAATACAAAGGAAGAATGATCAAGAAAATCCCTTTAGCCAAATTCAAAAGCTATTGGACAAGTCAAAAATACAAGTAAAATTCAAGACTGAAAGGAAGCAAAATTGTGCCTCTTCATCAAAAATAACTGGGGACATCTATCAAAAGAATGAAAGTAAGAAAGAATTGATCTCCAACTATGCCTCTCCATGAAAAATAACTTGGGGCATCTATCAAAGAAAAATCCTAAAAGAAGAGCTTATTGATCCCATGTCTCCACCATCACTTCGACTCATTACATACATCCCATTTCATCCATCCATACTTACGCATTCGTCACATCTTTCCACTTCTATTGGCAATGTTTTTCAATGCATATTTGATGACGAACCTTTCATGTACTCTAGTTCATTAGTTGCCCAAACTCCTTGTCTAAAGCCTGATGGCCCATGAAGTGTGCACATTAGGGATCATACCATATCCTCTTTTGTTTGCCACATCTATCACCCTTCATATTTTCCACTTGCACTGCTCATCCAAATCAGGTCCTTTCATCCAACACAGTCATCCCAACAGAATCAAGGCATCATCACAACATCATATAGATTAGGAACTTATCAAATTTCTACTCCTGAAGGAGAGCCATTGTCTAAACCTATCAACAACATTCACCTCCACAAATATTACACTTGATTCTCAGAGTATCCCCTTAAAAATTCAAAAATACAAAAAAATCAAAAAAATCAAAAAATTGTCACCTTGATGAAAACCTGGCAAACAGGCGTTTTGGTGACACCAAAATACAAAAAAAAATAGTAAAGAGAAATAATTCGTCCAAAAGTGAAAACCACTTCGGTGGCACTTTGGATAAGTACCATGGTGAAAATTCGGCAAACAGACGCCATGCATAGTCAGTTCTTGCTCCTTCGTCTACTGTCACTCCATTCGATCTTCTATCCTGATGCTCTTCTAGACACACATGTCACTCCATCATAATAAACTTTGTCATCCTTCCATGGCCTGGGAACTACTGACATTCGGGGATCTTGATCATCCTTTGCATTCGCCGCTACCCCTTTGTGCATAATAAACTAGTCTTGCACTTGACTGGGGGAAATTCCTTGATCTGCATCTCTATCAGAAATAATATCAGCATCAAAAAACATAAAAAATCCAAAAAAAATTAAAAAAACATCAATATCAAAACAAAATTAGAAAACATCAAAATCCAAAAAAATCAGAAAACATCAAAATCCAAAAAAATTGAAAACATCAAAAAAAAATCAAAACATCAAATCCAAAAAATTAAAAAGGAAAACATCAAAATCCAAAAAAATATAAAACATCAAAATCCAAAAAATCAAAACATCAAAATCAAAAAATAAAACATCAAAATCCAAAAAAAGAAAACATCAAAATCCAAAAAAAAAAATCAAAATCAAAATCCAAAAAAAAAGAAAACATCAAAATCCCAAAAAAAAAGAGTTTGAGTTTGAGTCCAATTCTGAGTTTGAGTCAGTTTGTAGGGTCGAACTACGTTGCCTTTGCACGTTTTCTACATAGGCAAGGCTCATCTTAAATGGGACCCTAAGGCCCCCTAGGTCAAGTCCCTTAGGGTTTGTCGGGTCTGGTCATGTCCTTGGTCTGAAAATAATCATCCTTCAAAACAAAATCACAAATCAACAAATGCACATAACCAACAAAATCTTTCATCAATCGATCATCCTATCATCAATCAATCGATCTTGTCATTCAAATAGAATGGGGCATCTCATCATTTATCTCATTCAGGCTTATCTTTTGTCTTTTATCAGGATATGTCCTTCCTGAGATTAGACTTTGTCAATTTGATCATTTACCTTAAGCAAGATGTGTCTTTCTTGCAGTTAGGTGCCTTGTCAACATTTATCAATTGGTCAACTTTATCAAATGTGTCCTTTTCCTTAAACATGATGTGTCCTTCCTACAGTTGGGTATCGTCACATCGCTTGGTCATATCAATGAATCTTTGTCAAACAATCAATTGATCTTATCAACCTTTTCAATCAATCTTGCCTTTGTCAAGATGTGTCCTTCCTGAGGTCAGGCACAATCATTATCAATCAAATCTTGTCAACTTTATCAATCAATCCTTATCAAATCAACCAATCTTGTCAATCCTATCAATCAATCTTGCCTTAGTTGGGATGTGTCCTTCCCGAGGTCAGGCACAATCATCATTAATCAAATCAACTTGTCAACCTGCCAACTTATCAATCAATCTTTTTCAACCTATTGATCAAATCAATTTGTCAACCTTTTAAATTATCAATCAATCTGGGTCAACCTATCAATCAAGTCATCTTGGTCAAACAAACGATCTCATCATTACCATTGGCAAGCACTATCATGGAAAACACTTTGTTGGGCTAGAATTGTCTTATTATCTTGATTGATTTTGGGTCATGTTACTAGTCTCCTCGAGGATGTCCAATTAATGGATTTAGAGGGACAATGATGGATCATGGCCTCTTTTCTTTGTTTTTTGTTTGTGGCTTGTCTTTGCAAAAAGACTGGGACAATTGGGTCCTTAGTATGAGTCGGGGCATTCCTTGTTTGTTGAATTTGTATTTTGAATGCTTGTCTCTCCCAAATGGTCACCTTGCACACCTTGGTCTATGTCATACCATGGTGTTTGTGGTCCATTTGTGACATTTTGATGCCCAATGATGATAAATATAAAAATGTAAGCATGAAAATTGGTTCCCTTATCATTTCCTGTCTAACTTTCCATCTTCATCCCCCTTTCTCTTTCATGATAACATCCATCCCCTTCCATGCTAACATTTCTTCTATGCTTCATCCTCTAGTCTTATCATCCATTTTGAGAGCACATTCACATTCTTTGAACCTGCTTGTCCTCTCGAGGGGGCATACCTATACCCTACTTTCACTGGGACATATTTCAAAATTAAATTTCTTTGACACAACGTGATGAACTGCATTATGTCAAAGAGGGGAAAAATGTAGACACTGAAAAATGTCCTAAGTCTACAAGCAACATTTTTCCTTGATCATCATCCTCTAATAATTAAATAATTTTAATTATTTAATTAGGCTTGATCATATTCCTCTATTAATTAAATAATTTTTAATTATTTAATTAATTCACTTCCTAATCTCTTTTCTATCTTGATCGATTAAATAAATTAATTGTGCCACTAATTTCCCCCTCTTCTTCAACAGTTAAATAAATTATTATTTATTTAATTATTTTATCACCTTTCATCTATAGTTAAATAATTACCATTAATTATTTAACTATTCATGGTCTTTAATTCTTCTATGGTGAATTATTTAACTATTCCCTTGTCATTTTTCCTTATTAAATAATTAATCTAAGTTAATTATTTAATGTCTCTATTTCCATTTGTTACTCTTATTTAACTAAATGGTTGAATAATCATTTTAATTAAATGTCCATTTTCAGTTTTCCTCCAAATAAATAATTTGAAAAAATTATTTATCTCCACTTGTCATTTTCCTACATTTTTGAATAAATAATTTAAAATAAATTATTTATGCACCACCTGGTCAAAGATGCTCTGTCATAATCCCCTATCATAACATTCATTTCTATCATAGCCATCAACATCATAGCTTTTCCATGCATGACATATTTCCGGTGCATCAATTCTGGACCATTGATCTTGGCATCTGTCTAGAAGATTAATCTCAGCTATCCATTCGAAAGGTTGTCTATAAAAGCAACCTTCCTTCATTTTCACCTTAACAACCATTATCTCTAACTTTCTTGCTTACTATTTGTAGGTATTTGCACAACTTCAACAACAAATCTGAGGGCAATATTGGCATAAGAAGGAGAGACAAGAGAAGTGAAGCAACCACAATGGGGAGTGTTAATCATGAATTCTTTCATTTTAATTCCTTATTGTTTGTTTTCTCTTGTTTGATGTGGTTTTTATAGCTTAGAAGTGTTGGCTGTCACTTTATCTATGCTATTTGATTTTTAACCCCATCTCACAACAATGTACTGTGTGACCCAAAAACTCAAAAATATTAAAATCAAGGTGAAAGGATCGAACAAGTGGATATTTGGAGATTATTTTCATCAAAAGTGTGACTTACAAACTAAAATCAAAGATATTAAAAAAAAAATGGCTAATGGTGATGTGAGTGAGCCAACTTGTCATCTAGAGGAGTACCACATTGATTGGTCTAAAGTGCTAAAGAAAGAAGAAATATTCTAGAAACAAAAATATAGAATACAATGGCTAAAAGAAGGAGATCATTTTTTTTTTCTACCTCCCTACCCCAAAACATAGAAAAAGGAATTGAATCACCAAGCTTAAATATGACAATGGGATGGTAGGCTCTACATTGGAACATATTGGGAAAATTGCTTCAGAGTACTTTCAAAAATCCTTCTTGGAACCTACTATAAACCATACTACTTATTTGGAAGAACAATTGCTGTAAAACACTCCTATTGCCATAAAATATGAAGATAATATTTCTATCCTTGGGCCCGTTGGTCGGGAAGAAGTGTGGATTGTAGCTTTCAACATGGGGGAATACAAAGTCCCTGAGCCTGATGGTTTCCACCCAACCTTCTTTTAGGAGTTTTGGGACATTGTGGGGGATGATGTTTTCCTTGTTTCTAAATACTTCTTTAAATTTGGTAGGATGTTGAAGCAACTAAAAAACACCTTTATAGCGCTCATTTCTAAAATTCTAACCCCCAAACAATGGCTGACTTCAAACCCATAAGATTATGTAATACCATCTACAAAATATTCTTCAAATTCTAGTTAATAGACTGAAGCCCTTCTTGGAGAAAATTATTGGACCTTGTTAGAAAGGATTTGTCCTAAGCCACCAAATTCTAGATGTTTCTATCTCCATGAATGAAATCCTTCATTATATGGATAGGAGTAAAAATGCAGGTATGGCCTTTAAACTTAATATCTCAAAAGCCTATAACAAGGTGTCATGGAAGTTTCTCCTAAAAGTCCTTGCTAAGTTTGGATTCAATCAGTCTGTTATAAGCCTCATGAAAGAATGTATTTGTATGGTCAATTATTTTATTCTTTTTAATGGTGTGCCCTAGGACTTCTTCTATGTTGGAAAATGGATAAGGCAAGGTGACCCCCTATCCCCATATCTCTTCATTATGGTGGTGAATGTCTTAAGCATAAATATATTTAAACTTATCTAGGAAGGTGATATTAAGGGGATCAAGTTTGCTACATCTATGGACTCCTCAACTATCCAAAATTTTGTGGATGATACTATTTTCCTTGGGAGAGCCTCAGTTGTTGAAGCTAAAAAATGGAAGAAATGCCTCAATAACTATGCTTCAATTTTTGGCCAATGCATAAATTACATGAAAAGTATGATATACTTCTTTAACACCACTCAAGCATTACCAAATAAGGTGACTTCTATTCTTGGCTGTGATAGTACCCATCTCCTGGTTGTCTATTTGGGTCTTCCTCTAATATTCAAGGAAGTCACCCCTAATTTCTAGAATTTGATGTTGGAAAGGTTGTAGAAAAAACTTACTAGTTTGAAAGGTTTATCTTGAGTCATTCAAGAAATTGCAACTCCTTGTTGTTTCTCTCCAAGGGATTCTTGTTTATTTCCTCTCCTTGTTTAAAATAAAATCTTGAAAGAATCCAAAGAAACTTCCATTGGTATAGTAAAGAGGAGAAGAAAAATTCGGCTTTACTAAGTAGGGATACAATTTTCCTTCCTAAAACTAGTGGTGGGCTTTGAATAAGAAAAAATCAAACTACCAATAAAGCTCATCTAGCTAAGATTGGTTGGGATCTTTTGAGGAAGAAAAAGTACTGGTTTACTATTTTTAATACCAAATAACTAAATAATATCCCCTTCATCAAGAGCATTTACACCACTAAAAACCCTTGTGGATCTTTAATCTGGAATAATATTCTCAAATCAAAATAACTACTTTATGGTGGTCTAAGATGGAAATTGGGAAATGGTTCCAAAATTAATTTTTGGGTTGATTCCTATATTTTGGGACAACCTCTCAACAAAACTAAGTTTAAGGACCTTCAAGGGCCTACCTCAAACTACTTCAATAGGAATGTTGTTGATTATCTCATTAGATAACTAGGTTCCCAAAAATAGAAAATGTTGGAGATATGTTGCCAAAACACTCAAGGGTTAAGATAAAATTTTGGTCACTCTAGAAAACCCTTTCCTTCACTAGAATTCCTATGTTTTAGAAGGAAGACAACTTCTTCTAGGCTAAGGTGATTAAATGAAACCTAATTTCCAAATCGAATTACAGTTTGCTAATTAAGCATGGTCCCTATGGTAGATTTTGGAATCAAATCTAGAACCTACACCTTATACCCAAGATTAACATCTTTTGGTGGACGAATTCCCATTACAGAATCCTCACCTAGGATAACCCAAGAAGGAGAGGATTTCAAATCCCCAATAAATGCATTTTATGAAAAATGGATGAGTAATCTATGTCTCATCTATTATTAGATTGTCCCATTTCTGCCAAGGTTTGGGCCTATGCTCTACAAAATCTAGGTGTTTTCTATTCAATAGATGAAAGTGTCAAAAGTCTTCTGGAAAATTAGATCTGTCCTTTTACTCACCCCCTAACCAAGGAGATTTGGATGAAAGGCCCCCCTTCATTTTATGGTGCATCTGGAAGGAAAGGAATAATAGGATCTTCCACATTAAAGAAAAGAGTCCCAAGGTGGTCTTTAGTTCTTGCTCCACAATTTTAATTGAGAATGTTTCTCTGTGTTGTTGGAAATGCTTGAGTAGGCATCCTAATGAAATGAAGATCAATATAGCTCATAAATGGGGTTTACAACTAGACCTAAACTCCTTTGATGAATATAAACTAATGACAAGATAAAATACCAAATGGAGGTCTCCATAGTTGGGTTCATCAAAAATCGACTTTGATGGGGCTACAAAAGGAAACCTATATCCTTCCAATATGGCCGGGGGCATAATATGAGATTTTGAGGGTAAGTTTATTGCTAGATATGAAAGGGGTATCAGAGAACAATCTTGTATGATAGCTAAAGCTATGGATATGTTTTGTGACCTATCAAAATTTCTTTATCCTTAGGGATCAAAAGACTATAGGTGGAGGGTGACTTTAAAACTATAATTGATGCTATCAAAGGAAAAGGTTATATTGGTTGGTCTTGTGATGATATTATCTTGGAGATTCAAAATATCTTTTTGAACTTGGAATAAAAAAATATTTCTCATATTTATAGAGAAGGTAATAGGGTCGTGGATGCCATGGCCAACTTAGGGATATCTTTGGATTTATCTAGATATTAGAGAGACCGCTCTGTTCTACAAACAAAAGTCAAAGGTCTAATCCTAGAAGAACAAAAATCAATATCCAAAATGGGAAGAGCCCAATCTAATTTTTTTAAGTATTATTAATTTAATGCTTACTCTTGTCATAGCCCACCTGATGGGTAAGTTGATGTGGGATGAAATTTTAATTAAGGGTTTGTACATGTGGACCTTTAGGGCCACTACTAATCTATTATGTAAGATGATGTGGAATGCATTTTTATCTACAGGAATGAAAATGTGCTTTTTTTGAGTCACTACTCTCAGCTCGCATGAGGCTCCCCTAGCTAATCTTAAAGAGATCATCATTAGTTTTAGTTAGTAGGAAAAAAAGGAAACCCATTTCTCGAGACCTATAATGACTATTTACAAATCAAATCTTAAATGTTGGGTCATTATTGTCAACCCCCTCCCACTATGTCCTTGAATCATTTTAAAAAATGCTTCTATAATGACAAGTATAAGGAAAAGACTGTTGGCACGTAGGAAATTGTTACCACATTTATTCAGGATAGTAGTTATCACACCTCATCCAAGATATCTTGGGAAGGCTCATGATATTTCCTTAATTTAACCTACTAGAGTATTTTTGGCCCTCTACATCTCCCTAGCTATTTCAAATTCTTCATGCACATTGATCACTATAGTGATCAACCTTGCCAAGTGAGCCAACTTAGCTTGATTTTGAGAATGGGTGATGATTGTGTTTAAATGAAGCATAGATTTTACGAATAATTTCACAGAGATGCATTGATTTGGCACATTTGCATAGAGGGAGGCTTGAAAACCTTTATGGAGAGCTTAAATGGCCATGACAAGAACCTTTCCATTCAATTTGTTAATGGTTGGAGTAATTGTCAGGTTAAACTTATGGTATTTCTTTTAAGGTTAGTGAAGAGATAATAGCTAAAGCTACTAGTCTTTTTTACGATGGTTAGAAACTCAAGAAACACACCAAAGTGTGATAACTAATGCTTGAAGGTAGGTTTAAATTATTTTACTATTACCATTTTCCATTGCTCAACCATTTTAGACACCATCTTTTCATCAATCTCCCCTTTTTCTTCTTTCTTCCCTTAGGCTATCTATGAAAGAGGAGCTATAAAGATTACTCCTAAGAAACCTGAGAAACCCCCTATCTCACTCCTTCAAGGGCTCATCCTATGATTATATCATTTTTATCTAGCATTATGTCCCCCAAACCAATCCATGCTAGCCTTGTGGAAGAAGAACCTGATTCCAACCCCCCAAAGAAACCCCCCAAAACCCCTACAAGGTAGTTTCTGCCAAACCTAGTGCCAAGTGTTGCTACCAAACCTAGTGCCAAGTGAAAGTTGAATCCTCCTACCACCTAGTCCACTCCTGGAACTAACCCTAAAAATATGGCCAAACAGTCTAAAAGAAGAGAAAAACTATCCAATCTTAGAGATAGAAGAGAGCGGTGATGGGGCTTTTTGAACTTAAAATTTCTCTTGTTAAAAAGTTGGGCAAGCATGTTGTGTAGAAAAGCCCAGACAATAAGAAGAGTTCCATCACCTTCTTTGTCGAAGAAGTAAACTTAGAGAATGAGGAGGAGGATGTTAACACTAATAACACTTTTGATGAGGATAAAATGACTGTTATTGATCCCAATGCTAACTATAAGACTACTAATGTGAGAAGATCCCATAAATTAGCTAGTAAGCAGATTCCTGAGGTTACTGTCGATGCAATTTCAAGTTATTTTGAACAAGACAACATACATGATAATAATAATACTGATATGAAGGATGATGCTAACGATTTTAATAAAATGATCATGAAGGAATCCACCCCAAAACCACCCCTCTCATGAGCACAAAGAGAATATAAGCCATAACTATGAGAAAATAGCCCAGGATTACAATGCTTTGATGGCTCATGTGAATACTCTTGAAAAGAAGCTTAATTTCCTTAGTTGCTTCACTCTCAAAGTGATCCATCACTCTACTGTCACTCTAGCTTCAATTCTCCAAGATGAGATAAAAAACACGATACATCTACTGACCCCAGTTCTAGCCAATAGAAGATGGATGTCTTCAAATTCCTCATGGAGGAATGGGAGAACATTTCCAAGTAAGGGGCTTGTTGGTTGTTTCCTCTATTGGTGTCTATTTTTTGTTGTTTCTTTGTTGTCATTGGTTTTTTTTCTAGGCTATTGAACTTTCTACTCTAAAATTTTGCGATTGTGGATTTTTGTGTTAAGGGTACATCTCCCTATAAATAATTCTTATCTAATAAAAAATACTTATGATAAGGGAAGGGAAAATCAAGCCAATAAATGAGAAATAATAATTTATCCTTCTAGGATTTAATAGGCCAAGGGGGTATTCCTTGAGACTATATTATAGGATAATTAAAGAGAAATAATTAAATCATAATTGGTTTTGGTCATAAAACATACCTTATACACCAAAAAACTCCAAGAATTTCTCACTAATATTTAATGTGCCAGTTTGTCATTATCAAGAATCTAAAATATTTTAATAAAGATAGAAAATAATTCACATAAGAATAAATATATAATGTGTTATCCATAATGATGTATTACCTCTAAGAGTACACTTCATACATGATTGTAGACCACAAAATAAGGAATAATTTTCTATAATGATGCTTAAATTAGATTTCTCAAGATATAAAATTTGTTAAAAGAATAGTTTATGTGGAGATAAAAAGATATATAACATAAAACAGGTTTTAAATGATCTTGTGTATTGTTCCCCTTTTATATATTGGTGTGATGAAAAATTTAGGTTCTCTAAGATTAATGTTTTAATCATATTTGGATGATAGAGTTAATTTTAAAAAAACCAAAAGAATAAATGCATATATAATTCAAAGGTTATAATACACAAGGAATGATGACAATAAGGTCCTAGTTTTGAATTTATATATAAGCTAGAGACAAAACCATAGAATTATAGCACCAACAATGAAGCATACTTCAATAATTCATAAACCAATAAATAAGCTTCTCATATTACGGTGGAAAGATAATTTGTGAAAGATTCAAAAACATTTTATATTCTATGGTGATAAACTAATAAAATATGATACTTAAATTATCATGTGTAACTAGGAGAATAGTTGACATTTCTAAAAGCACATTTGATATTCATGGAGACTTCAAAAAATGGACAACTATACAATTGTAGAATCTCCTTCAATGGATCACAAGGATTCATTTAAAAAATGGAGTAAAAATTAAAATTATAGTAGAATAAAAATAACCTAAAAATATTATAGAATATAGAACCCCCCAAAGCTTACAATTTTCAATTCTCTTGTAGTCAAATCACCAATAACAACTTTCATCTTTTTTTACATGTATGTATAGCATTATAATTTCATTCCTATAACAAGTACAAAGTCAAAGGTGTGTTATGAAAGTTTGTAGGCTACCCATGATTTTTGCATAAACACTAATTGGGATGTGTACATGAATTTATGCCTTGGATGGATCCACACATACCTACAAGCATTGATAATTCTCCTTAGGTATGATTACTTCTATATAATGGAAATAAATTATTTCCACTATGTGTAGGGGGTGGATGTGGAATTTTTTGTTCAAATGGAAAAGTATAAGATAGTGAAGCAATCCATGTTTTCAATTATAGAAAGGATAGCATTATTTGGAATACTAGTGTATAATGGAGTGGTGGATTTTAGATGCAAGTAAACAATTTTTAGGAAGAAGTAGAAGGTTTGTAATAAAGCTTTGGTATGGGTGTGAGATTTATAGGTAGAGATAAAAATTTCAATTAAGGGGATAAATTTTATTGACAACACAAGGTTGTGGGTACTAAGGTTGGATGTAATTTGTAATCCTTATAATATTTCACAAAAGTTTTAAAACTTTATAGATTAAGGTGGAAAAAAATGGAGGTGACAAGCAATTTCGAAGAATTACAATCTACATGAAGAGTTTTTAGGTCTATGAGTTGGATGAAGCTCATGAGGAAAGGAAGAGGGGGTGAAATTTTGTAAGACAATATAACATGAGCATTGATTAATCAAAATGGATTACAATAAGCAAAGGTAGGGGAATAAATCACAAGCTATGGAGAGGCCAATAAAGTATAAAAAGAAAGTGAAGGGAGAGAGTGGATGTGAGCATACAATTTTCATTAATATTGGGACTAGAAAAGAGTTTCAACTTTTTCAATGCAACGAAGGTGAAAAATGGATGGTGATAAGTAATTTATATAATTACATGATTGCACCGAAACATTGCAACTATGTCATGTAATTATTTGCACACCTCAAAGTCCTCAAATATGGAAATTTGAAATATATACATAGTGTTAGGACTCAGAGGGGCATGAAATAAAACACACAACATGATCTTACCAATGGGACCCATTAAAAGGAAATCTCAAAATAGTTATCAAAGAAGGACCAAAGAGGTGGAAATAATAACAATGATGACATAATAATGGATTTTGGGTGATAGGACAACATAGAAAAAGAGAAGATACACATTTATGCTATACATAATATAAAAGAGAATCCACCAAATATGAGAGATGAATTCATTTCTTAGATATTGGTCTTTCTTTTTATATGTGTTTTAGGTTTGTCTTTAATATTGTTCACTTTTCACCTGCTTTGTATTTTGGGACCCCTTTATCTTCTTTATGTCTTTTCCCCCACTTGGGGGCATGTACAATTTATTTGATCTTTATGTTTTCTTCACAATTTTTTACCCCACATGGGGAGATGCTTTATTTTTCTTATCTAATATTATCTTGGTCTTTATCCTTTATCTTTTACATGATCGATCCCTCATTTTTATCACATTGTTTTAGTATTCTTTTCTATCCTTTTGATACTTCATTACAAAATCTTTCATCTTTTAATCCTCTATGCTTTGGGAATTCATATTTTAATCTACTTATTATATTATCACTACATCAATTTATCCGCTTACATTGATTATATCTTGCTATATTGAGAACTTTATCTATGATATGTGCCTAACATTTATAGTATAATCTACACCTTCCAATATGCACTAGCTTTATGTATGGTCTATGCTAGCTAAAATTGTATTACATTTTCCCATGATCTATTTATTATTATTGTTTTATTTAGTTGTTATGAGATTAATTTTATATTCTTGTCTTATTCACTATCTCACTCACATTGCAACATATTGTTGTATCTTGGAGAACTTAGATTATCATCTTATATTTCCATATCTTATGATAATTTTCATGTCATTATTTCTTACATGATGAATTCATGTTTTTATATATTATGCACACTATCTTACATTATCTTATTGTCATGTCATCTTTCTTCATAGAGCATACAACTTGATATTACATTGTTATATCTTAATTTATGAATTTACTATTGATCTTCAAACATGCTTACAGTGAAGGAATCATACTACATTCTCACCCTTATTTTTTATCTTAATTTTTCATATTTTATGAGTAATATTTTCTACACTAAGCTTTACATTATCATATCACATTTTTTATTCTATTTTATATTAGGCTTATATTGAATTATCATATTGATATTGCACCTACATTACAATATAATTTTGATCCTATAAATTGCACTTATAGGAGCACATCTATATGCATAATATCATATGGATCCAATACTTGGGTTCATCATGCTTTGCTCTTATCATATTGAGTTGTATTGTCATATTTTACTATCCTAAGATGTATCACTTAAAATATTATGATTATACTTGTTATATTTTGGGTACTTTCCCATTGGCAAGCTTCATGCCACAATTTGGATTTATGTCGTTGATCCTAAATATTTTATTGATCCTATTGATGTCTATAATTATGGGCCTAAAAGTTACAAAATTGATCCAATTCCTTGCTTGCTTTATGCCTTTTCCATTTTATGGCCCAATAGTTATCACCCAATTTGGGATATTTTCAATGGAAGCAATATGTTTTTTTTTGTGTTGTGTTAATGTTTCCCCCTTGTACTTAGGCTATATACCCAAAATTGTCAAAATTCCAAAATTTCCTAAGTATAAGTTTCCTTTTCATTCAAGTTATGAAGATTAGGAATTTTGCATGTTCATGAAATCCAAAAAACCTTGACAAATAAAAAGGTGTGGCATAATTAATAGGTGAAGAGAAAAGAAAAATAAAGGTACAAGGTTCTCTATATCATAAAGTTTGTGAGTTGAATTTTTTTGAAAAAGTGTGACAAGTAGAAAGAAAGAAGAAATAAAAGGAAGAACAAAGAGAAAGAGAGAGAAGGCCAAGTTTTAAATGTTGCATAGTTCATGAGTTGATAAATTGTGAAAACTATTAACATAGATATAAAGTTTACATAAAGTGTAATGATGTTCCAAAGCTCTCCTAATATCATTTACCATCAATAAAATCAAAACAGGAAGGAATTTATTAATGTCGATGGGCTCAACAGTTTGCAAACTTGTAGAAAGTGTGAAAAAGGTTCCTAAAAGGCTAATTTATCTAGAAAGAAAAGGAGAGTAAAGGGCATGAATATTAAAGTTTTTAAAATGAAGAAATGGAAAGAAAAAACTAGAGGAACATCCAAAAACCACAACCACCTCTATAAATTATAACTACTCTCCAAGAACCATGAATTTAGTAAAATACCCCTCATCTATGAAGAAGTCCTTACATTTTAAAACCCAATAAACATAAATGTAGAACATATTCACAGGATAGAAATGAAAGAATTCTCCATACCTTACAATTATTTCCAAGTACATTTGGAAAATGATTATAGGAATAAATAAGGGAAAATGAACCTTGATAGGAATGGATATTTCTTGCAACATACTCATCAATATGTTTTAGTTAATGCAATATTTTTGTACCCTTAACTAAGGGTATTAATGGAAAAAATGGTCTTAATTTTAGGGATGATAAATAAGGGAGAAAGCAAGGGAGCATAGGAGAGGAATAAATTGGCTCAAAATAACCCATAGGTTTTTAGTTTCTAGCTTTGGGTAAAGTATTCAATACTATAATGTTTTGGTTTTATCGTAAATTTGTAATAACTCTTAATCTTTGAAGAGTGATTGATTAAAGGAAAAACCGACCTTGATTAAGGGTCTCCTTGCACATAGTATGCTTTTCTAGATGTGTGTTCATGCACATGAATACCTTATAGGGAAATTTATTATACTTTTGCGAGTGTTCTTGGTTATATAGGGTCACATCACAATTATCTTGATCCTGCTTATCCTATTGAACTTAAATTATGTGTGTACATACTCATGGATTATACATAAGGCCATTTATTGTAATTCATGGCTATTTTTTGCCATTGAGGGGAATATCACCATTATCTAGTGCAATATGCTTCTTATGATGTGTTATTCTAGCTATGATTATTGTATTTACATACTTGGATGATTATATGTAAGCACGTGATTATCAATTATAATTAATTTATCCTAGATAACTATGACTAGGATTATCTTAAAATGTATTGTATTATCAATTTATCATTATATACTCATGTTTAATATTGATATATCAACCTTGACATCCCTTCAATAAATTGTACCTTATGGGAATAATCAACTAAAGTGAAAGAATATGTGATCACTATTCAATCTATCTTGTGAGTGAAAATATACTCAAAGAATATTGTATCTCTCATCTAGTAGGAATTCATTAGAAGTGTAAACAATGATTTTG
This sequence comes from Sequoia sempervirens, assembly GCA_007258455.2. Lineage (NCBI taxonomy): Eukaryota > Viridiplantae > Streptophyta > Pinopsida > Cupressales > Cupressaceae > Sequoia > Sequoia sempervirens. The sequence goes on along the minus strand of VDFB02353493.1, from coordinate 82,347,375 downwards.
GTTTGACCCCTCACAATGCTTTGCTCCTCCTAGGATTTTTCACCTAAAAGGAGAAAGGGGATTGGATGGGGAACCAAAATGCAAATGTTTACACTCAAAGTCTATGTTAATGAGATGTATTATTTCTAATTAAGATGTCCTAATGCTTGGATTTGAAATTGAAATGATTTAATGATGCAAAAATATGAAAATGTAAAGTGCTAGAAAACATAATGTAATATGCAAGAATGTCTAAGAAATGCAACTAAATGATGAAATAACAAAACAAAATGGAAGAGGTGCACCTAGAATCAGAAGTTTGATGTTGGAAGATTTTGGAATCCAAAAAAAATTGACTGAAATGTTGATTGGGACACTTAGGCTAGACTGGGCGACTTAGTTCTAGTTTTGGGAAACTTTGCTGGAATGGGAATCTGTCAAATGGGTATCTAGAAATGTCAAAATCAGTTTTTAGGCCCGAAAGCGGGACTAATTTTCTCTTGGTGGAAATTTAGTCCTCCTACAGATTTTGGGAAATTTGGGACAAAATATTTAGTCTCAGGTCTGCACTTCCTTTTCTAACAAGTGTTCATACTTGCTTCTGCAGAAAATGAGGTAGAAAGTCTCTCCAAGCTTGAAATAAGCTGATGTAGACTTGATTGACTTTATGCACTTTTTGATCACTTTTCAACACCTATTGGTTGACAAATTTGCATACAAAAGTCACATGCAAAAGGGGAAAAATGGTTGAGGGTTAGAGAATAGGGGTTTTCCTTGGTCAAACCCCACTTTGGTAATCAAACCCTAAACAATGAAATGAGATGAAAAGAGAGTGATAAATAGATAACATGCAAATGCAAATGTCATAAACTTACCACACCATTGATGCTCAAATCTGAAGATGTGCAATGAAGAAATCCAATAGCTTGACTTGATAATGCTTGAATGCTTAATGAGTGCAAGAGATTGTAGGAGATAAGAGATGTAAAATGAGGTGAAAACCCTTATTTATACTTGATTTACTAAAATTTCTTGAAAGTAGCACATCACAGGTCAACCTCAAGGGTTAGTGATATGTAATTAGAGGTTTACAATTCAAATGTATTTAACCTTAATTACAATTATTCCCGATCCAACAAAATTGCGTGACTATGTTGTTTAACCGTTGAGGCCACTTTTACATAAATTAATGAAATTACTAATTACTAAAATGTTGTAATTAGAAATTAGATACTAAATTGAAAAATAAATTGAAATGAAATAAGACAGGAGATAGAAGAAGAATGAGATGAAAGATAGAAAGATCAGACGAAGGTTGATAATGGAGTTCATCCTTCAAAGGACTATGTCTCTAGGTCCGCTTCTCAATGTTGGACCACTTTCATTAATATTGCCAAGCACCTGAAAATTCCTTCTTACAATATCAAGCTTCAAGAACTTGCATAAAATCTCTCACAATCTCTCTCGCTATTACAATTTTTGGTGTATAATAACACATTGTAATTCTTCTCCTCCAAAATTCTCACATTGGAATTATTTCTCCAAGTAGACTTGCTTAATTCCCAAGCCAAAACATCCCCTTTACATACCAATTTATCTGCTAATATGGGCTAAAACCATATTATTTTGCAAATATACCCATATCTCCTTTACAAAGTAAAAATATTTTCAAACTCCCCCCTTTACAATAAAATCTCCATAATAATCTCCTTAATATTTTCCTCAGATGACCCTTATAATTTTGGCTTACAAAAATAATTTCTCGGAAGCCTAAAAAAAACTCCCTTATTTGCAAAATAATCTTCAAATCCCCTTAAAATCTCCTAAACCCCCTTAAAATGTTTCTAATAATCTTTAAATATTATTTAAATTTTATTCAAGCCCCTCTTATTAACATTATTCAGGCTGGGCATTCTAAAAAAAGGGTTTAAGTGAAAATTTAAAGAGATTCCCTCTTCACTTATAGGGGGTTTTGTTTTAAATTTGGAGATTTTAGTTTTAAAGTAATCTTTAAAACCAACCCGTCTCCTTATTATATGTCGAGGAGCATATGGTCCAATGGCTAAGGTGGATGATTTGTTGGCTAAAGGTTGGCGGTTCAAACTTCCTTCCGCACAATTTCGGCTTTATCCTCTTTTAATAAGTTAAGAAAACAAACTGCCCACTATATTATGACATGAGTGGAGCATGTGGTGTAATGGTGAGGAGGATTTATAGGAGTTGAGTGGTCACGAGTGCAATCCCCTAAATAGCCAATTTTTGTTGAATAGAACAACTCGCAAGAGAATAAACTGGGTGCCACGTGGCACAATTTAATTAGTTGTCTTTTTCCATGTGTCAAAACATGATTGGCCATCCTTGCCACGTGTCAACATGTTGTTGGCTAGAGAAGTGCCAAGTGTCAACATATGACTGGTCCACGTCATCATCTGCACGTCATCAAAGTCAACTAGAGTCAAACTTTTGACCAACCTTTGAGCAGCCATAACTTTCACATACGAGCTCTGTTTTTGAAACTGAATATAGTTCCAAAATTAGTGCGACGAGCACTACGACTTGGTGTCATTTTTTTATTTTTTTGAGACGATCATTTTTTTGCCTTTTTGAATGCCTGATTTTCCTATTTGACCGGGCTTTTGACTGCGCATAACTTCTGCATACAGACTCCTTTTGAGCCCGTTCAAGTTGCATCAGGACCGTGTCGGTGAGCTCTAGGTGATGATGTTGGTTTCATGAGATTTTGAGACTATGAAATTTTCAAGTTTCTTGGATCCACTTGGATCAATTATAGGACAAAATCCTGCTAGAAATTTAAAGTTATTTTGAGTTTTGTGCCAAAAAGGACTAAGTCACCCCTATTGGCGACTTAGTCCCACTTAAGCAAATTAAGTGGGTGTCAGGAATTTTGGGGCATTAAAAGTTGTCCAATGGGAATATCCTTAACAACACACTTGAAAATGGTCGAAAAGTGTATTAAAGGTTCATTTAGACATGATAAAGGGTTGAATTAGTGAAATTAAGCCTAAAAAAGTGTGAAATCTTGTTACAAGACTTTACAACACTTCAAAATAACACATAATAAGTGATAAAAAAGTGATTTTTAGGTGAATTGTAATGAATAAAGTTTAGAAAAGTGTAGAGATGTTTTACAACACTTCACAACACCTTCACAAGACACCATAATTTGAATGTTAAAGACCTAATGTGAATGTTTAAGCCACATTACAACATTATACCTAGGAAAAATCAAGCCAAAGCCCATAAAAATGTCAACTATACATTTTTTGGTGACAAATTAAGCCCCCACTTTAGTGAGAGGATGAACTTGCTCTCTCACTAAATTAGCCCAACATGCACATCGAGAGGGATCCTAATGTACTTATGTTGGTAAGATGAAACAACAATAACCAAGAGGGATGATCAAGCCCCCAGAATCAAGATCTCATGGCAAACCAAACATAAGAACAAAAGGAACACACATGATGATGAAAAGAATGAAAGCTTCAATCGTCTGTCCAACTCGTTGTGGATTAGATCTAGGCTAATTGTTTGAAAAATAGGATGCATACTCAATCTAGGGCAACAAAACTCATCGCGGTCCATTGGGTGAGATAACCCAAAAAGGAAAGATACATACGCTAGTTGGTATGCACTCACAAACACAAAGGTGGCTATGGGGAAAGTCATGCCTCGGAATGGGCTTCCCACTCAACCATATCAAAGTTATACCTCCTAATAACTTTAACAAGGTGCCACAAAGGAAAATTTTGGTCCATGCTTCATGAGACAAGCAAAGCTTTGTATGCTTATAACTCATGAACAAATGCAAATGTACCACATGCATGCAAGTTGTGTTATGCAAGGTTGTAAAAAGTACAAAGTGTAAAATGTAAAAAGTGTAAAGGATGTTCGAAGGAGTCTTGTTAGGTTCATGTGAGGTCTATCACTTAGGGAACATTTCATCTAATGTCTCCAAGAGAGGATCGATCAAAGAATAGAATATTCTCAACTTAGGGGATGCAGTGTGTCACATCAAGCCACTAAGAGGAATGTAATATGCTAAGATAGATCACACTCATGAAATACATCACACCCAATTTCATCCACAAAGTGATGAATGCATCGTATAAAGTAACAAGGATAACTTAGAATGCAAGAATGCAAATGAAATGATGCCAATGTATGCCCCCCACTTTAAAGGAATTGTTGCACACTGGTTTGAGAGCAATTACTTTAAAGTAGCAAAGGGAAGAATAAAAAAAGAAAACAAGACATGAGATACAACTTGGAAAGCCCCTATGCCAAGTCATATGTTTCTAAGTTAGGCTTCTTCATATAAATGAAAAAGAAAAGAAAAGAAAATGAGGTTGCTCCCCAAAAAGGAACACACCAAACGGATAAGGGATCTATGGATTTGGGGTCAGTATGTCCGTTAGTGCAATGTTTGTTTTTTTATGAAAGAGCTCAAAACTGTCATCATTCCCCAAAGCACATAGAACTAGAAGAATGACACAAAGAAAGCAAAAATAAACGAAAAAGACAAGTTTGTTTTGGGTCAACATGGAAGAGACATTTTGGTCTCAACTCTTTGCATCATCCCCAAAAGGAGAAACACAAATGAAAACAAAACAAAAAATCTAAAGAAAAGGAAAATATTTTGGGTCAACATGGAAGAGATATAGGGCATCTCAACGCTTTGCGTCATCCCCAAAAGGAAAACACAAGCAAAAATGAAAGAGAAAAAAGGATCTTTTGGGTCAACATGGAAGAGACATAGTGCGTCTCAATGCTTTGTGTCATCCCCAAAAGCAAAACACAAAACAAAAAAGGAAAAAAGGAAAGGGACCTTTTGGGTCAACATGCAAGAGACATAGGGCATCTCAATGCTTTGTGTCATCCCCAAAAGGAAAACACAAAACAAAAAAGGCGAAAAAGGAAAAATTATGACATATAGAAGAATAGAGGTACAAATAGAAGTATACAAAGAGAAGGAATATCAAACACATGATACGAGGGAACACGATGCACATAAAAGAAAAATGAGAAAAGGGAAAATGAATATAAAAAGCTAGTAAGGAGAATGCAATTCAACCATCTAACAAGTCATCCACTTCTCAATCATGTTCATTGTATTTTGAGGGCGGTTGATTGTCCAAAGGAAGAATTGCAAGTGCCAAACTAGGAGATATGCCAGGTTCTTCACTTGGTTGAGAAGATTTATCATTTAAGCTCATGGTAGATGAAAATAAATAATTTAGATCATTATGCACTTCTTCATCTATTTTTGCGATCTCCTCATCATCATCATCATTAAGATTGATTACGATAGGAGGACGAAGGGTTATTTCTAAGGAAGGATGTATCAAAAGTTGCGGTTGTTGGATTTGTTCATGTTCTTGTGAGGGTTGGACTGTACTATCTTGTGGTGGGTCAAGAGGAAGAGGGTGATCATTTATTGCTTCTGTCAAAGGCATAGGTTGATTTTCTTTGTTATTTTTGTTTTTCATTTGATGAGCAAGGAGACGATGATGATGCCTACGCTCTCGAGCACTGCAGTTTCGTTTAATTTTGTTTTGAAGTTGTTGAGGTGTAAGAGTGGTTTAATCCATCATAGGTTCCTTGTTTTATTGATGGGGAAGAATGGGAGGAGCCAAAGAATATGGGTCAATCACTCTCTCTTTAGCTTTAGAAACTTGTTTAATGTGGGGAGGCATGGCAGGGTTTGTTTCATTTTCTCTTGGTCATTTAAACGATGGAGGTGAAGTGTCTACGATGAGTTTCTCATGAGGTTGTATTGGTTGTTCAATGTTGGACTCAGGTTGAAGCATAGTTTCATCTAAGATAGGAGTGGCAGCGGATGGGGATATGTTATGAAGAGACAACTCAACTATTCATTTGGCTTTGAATTTTTGGTAGGCTATGAAAAATAAATCTTTTCAAGGGTTGATGGGTTCCATAGGTTCAGGCCAAAAGGCTTCTAAGGAAAAATTACCTTTAGAGGATAATGGATTAAAGCCACTATGGTGTATGGTAAATATTTCATTGCCATGTGGAAACTTCAAACATTTGTGAACAATTTGGGGGACTTCTTTCATCGAACAAAGCTAAGGATGACCCTTCCGTAGATGAAATTGGTCTGATTATGGAATAATAGAGAATGTTACATCCAAAGTTTTGGGTCCTATTTGTAAGGGGAGTACAATCGATCCAATTGTAGGGCATGCAAAACCAGTATGTGTTTTAATCCATCCAATTGGTTTTTTATAATCATCTTGATATAGCTCATGTAATACTAAAAATTCTTCTGTGATCACATTCTCGCCACAGGTGGGATATATTAATATCCCATTGGTGGGCTTATCATAGATTTGACCAGCTATGTAAAGAGGACCATTAGGAAGTGTTTTAAGTATATCTTTGGAAGAAAAAGTGATATCAAGATTTTTGGTGGTTGGGCCCTTATGAGGGATAGTGTCTATCACACCCACAAGTTCATCCATAGGAGTAACTTGGGTAACATTTGGATTTATATCATGTTCATTATTTGTATCAATATTCATGACTTGAGGGTTTGAAGGTTCACTAACCTTGACAAATGAAATATTGTGTTTAGGCATGGGGTTGGTAAAGATTTGTAAATTCTAGTTAGGGGGTGCAACAAACTTATTGCCTTGATCATTGACACTTGCAATGGATAAACATCTTGAATCAATGAGGTCTTGAACTAAGTGTTTAAGACACTTACATTGTTCAGTGTCATGTCCATTTTGGCGATGAAAATGGAAATAAGCATTTTGTTTGAAGGTAGGTAGTAAAGGCTTGGTGGTATCAAGTGGTTTAATGGTAGGCAAAGTGATCATTTGTTGTTGGAGTAATCGGTTCATTGTATTATGAAGGGATTGGGTAAGGGGGTGAATTGTCTCTGCAGGTCCCCATATGTATAAGGCACGACTGCTTTAATAGCTGCCACTTGATTTTGAACAGGTTGGGTTTGTGGTTGAGGAGGCGTATTGAACTGTAAAAATCCTCTTTTTGGTTTTCTAAAGTTTTGTGCATTGTTTTCATTGTTTTTCTCAGACTTCTCAGCTTGTTTAGAAGTGGACTTTGAATCACAACTTAAAACTGAGTTATGATATTCACAAAGGGTTGTGCATAAATGCATAAATGAAGGAAATTTCATCATCATTAACTTGTCCTAGAGATGGGTGTGCAAATTTTTGATAAACATCTTCTACAGATGTGAATCAAGAATTTTGACATCAACTTGAGCATATAATGGCTGACAACATGAAATAAAGTCAGTTACTTTTTCATCAACATTTTTTCTATAGCGCATTAAATCAGCCATTGTATTTTTAGGAGTCATATGGACTTGGAAATGAATTACAAAGGCATCCACAAGTTCATTAAATGATCAGATTGAATGATTAGGTAAGTTGGAAAACCACTCCAATGTAGTGTCCTTTAAGGTCCAAGGAAAATTTTTAGCTAATAATTTTTCATCAAGAACAAAATCACTGCACAAGGTTGTATGAGCATTGACATGATTAGTAGGGTCTCCTTTTCCTCTGTATTTCTCAAACCTAGGCATTTCAATTCCTTGTGGCATCTGAGTGCGTAAGATTTCAAGGGATAATGGACTACTATGGACATGATATATAGGTGGAGCATTAAGATGTATTATGCCTAATTAAGATGTCATAATGCTTGGATTTGAAATTGAAATGATTTAATGATGCAAAACTATGAAAATGTAAACTGTTGGAAACACAATGTGATATGCAAAAATGTCTAAAAAATGCAACTAAATGATGAAATAATAGAATAGAATGGAAGAGGTGCACCTAGAATTAGAAGTTTTATGTTGGAATATAATCCTAAAAAGTTTGAATGAAATGTTGACTGGGACACTTAGGCCAGTCTGGACGACTTAGTCCTAGTTTCGAGAAACTTTACCGGAACGAGAATCTGTCAAATGGGTATCTAGAAATGTCAAAATTAGTTTTTCAGGCCTAGAAGCAGGACTAATTCGCCTCTGGTGGCGACTTAGTCCTCCTACAAATTTTAGGAAATTCAGGACAAAATATTATAGTCTTAGGTCTGCACTTCCTTTTTTGACAGGTGTCTGTACTTGCTTCTATAGAAAATGGGGCAAAAAGTCTCTCCAAGCTTGAAATAAGGTGATGTTGACTTGATTGACTTTATGCACTTTTTGATCACTTTTAAACACCTATTGGTTGACAAATCTGCATACAAAAGTCACATGCAAAAGGGGAAAATGGTTGAGGGTTAGAGAATAGGGGTTGGCCTTGGTCAAACGCCTCTTTGGTAATCAAACCCTAAACAATGAAATAAGATGAAAAGAGAGTGATAAATAGATAACATGCAAATTCAAATGTCATAAACTTACCACACAATTGATGCTCAAATCTGAAGATGTGCAATGAAGAATTCCAATAGCTTGACTTGATAATGCTTGAATGCTTAATGAGTGCAAGAGATTGTATGTGATTTGGAGATAGATGATTGTAGGAGATAGGAGATGTAAAATGAGGTGAAAAACCCTTATTTATACTTGATTTTGCTAAAAAAAATTGAAAGTAACACATCACAGGCCGACCTCAAGGGTTAGAGGACAAAATCCTGCTAGAAATTTAAAATTATTTTGAGTTTTATGCCAAAAAGGACTAAGTCGCCCCTATTGGAGACTTAGTCCCACTTAAGCAAATTAAGTGGGTGTTGGGAATTTCGGGGTATTAAAAGTTGTCCAACGGGAATATCCTTAACAACATACTTGAAAACGGTTGGAAAGTGTATTAAGGGTTCATTTAGACATGAGAAAGGGTTGAATTAGTGAAATGAAGCCTAGAAAAGCGTGAAATCTTGTTACAAGACTTTGCAACACTTCAAAATAGGACTTAATAAGTGATAAAAAGGTGATTTTTAGGTGAATTGTAATGAATAAAGTCTAGAAAAGTGTAGAAATGTTTTATAGCACCTTCACAAGACACCATAATTTGAATTTTAAAGACCTAATGTGAATGTTTAAGCCACATTACAACATTATACCTAGGAAAAATCAAGCCAAAGCCCATTAGAAAGACTTAAGTGAGCATAAAAATGTCAACTATACATTTTTTGGTGACACAAGAAGCATACATGAAATAAAATAACATGGATGAATAATCTTCCTCCTTTATTAACTAAGTTTTTATGTTTATTATATTTAATTTATGCATGTTTGAAGATGAGTATACATTATTCATACTTAGAGTTTCACATGCACCTCAAAGTGGGGTAATGGAAAAAATGAGCACTTGGTGTATTTCATATTTAGTTTTGTTCCTAATTTAGCTTAATGTCTTAATATATTTATATAAATATAAATGGTTCATTTTTATGTATAATTGGGCCTATGTATGTAGCTTTACTTGCACCTAGACCTATGCTTATCACTTATCCCTATACTTATGTTCATCCATCTAACCTAGTTTTTCTACTAACTCATGTCCTCAAGTACAAGGTCATCCTCCTAGTTGTGATCTTGATCTTGTTGATTATACAATCAAAGTCAAGCATTTAGTTTACTAGCCCCATCTTACACTTTGGTACCATTATGAATTTGCAGAAACCTTTATAATTTGGGTTATGTTGGTGTATAAAATACATGTATTTGTATTCATTTTGATAATCATATAATAAATGAATATTTTAAATTACCACAAGAAGAATAATTTACAACTGCAATAAAATAAAACAAGGAATCTAGTTCATTTGATTATGGTAATACTAGTACATGCTAATCACCTAACAATCATTCTATAATTTATTAGCATGTTTGAAGCTTGATGTCTATTGAGATATTTAAAAATATTGCTAGCTTGATATAAATCCTTGAAAGTATCTTATAGAGTATCATTGTCTAGTAATCTACTTTTTGAGAGTTCATAGGGTAGGATCTGGAGACCATTAAAAGTCAAATTTATAGATATAGAGTGAGCTCACAACTATGAACTAGATCTAAAATTTTGAAGTTAATATAGAATAGAAAACATGAATATCCTAATTCTAATCTGCATACATGATTGTTTAGAACATTTATAGATTTTGAGGGATATATCTCATTGTCTTCAACAAACAATAATCATTCTTTAGTTATAAAGCTAGGAAATATCTCTTTATTTATTAATATTTAAAGTATGATTTTACTTTTTGTATAATATTGCATGATCTAATTTTTTATACTCCATCTAGTTGACACCATCCACATTCAATCCATAAGTTACTTTATACACTTAATTGTGTTTATTTATATAATTAGCCATAGAAATTAGTATTTTTCCTTTTCAAGATCATTCATTATAAATAAATCATAAATATACATATTACATCCATTATCACCTCCTCTAGTAACAATATGTTACACTTTTCAATATAAGTTAAAAATAAGAATGAAAAGGAAAAAAGGATTAAAACAAAACAAACAAGTGTTGTATAGTGATTAGTCCTTATAGTACATTTTCCAAATAATGTTTGTGGTTATGTATTAGTAGTTTGGTTAAATTATGCATTTTTAAGTTTTTTGATAATTGAATTTGATTTTTGGATGTTAAAATTAAAGTCTCTTATGATAATTTTTGAACTATCTAAATTTATATAGAACATTGCATTATCCCCAATAATAATCAAATATTATACAACTACTTATAATTTAAAGCTTTATATATTTCATAAATGAATTAGATTTTAAATATAATATTTTTTGATACATAAAAGTGGGGGGCTACTCCCTTTTTTACATATGCTAAATGTTAGTATAAAAACCTTTGTTGCCTAGAATACACAAAATGGTACATAAATAATAATATTTCTCTAGGTTTCTCAATATTTTCTTCTACACTCCTTTGATTATCCATATTATTAAGAAGAAATTAAATTGTGTTGATGACACTCTTTACTCAATCACATCACACCTCTCTAAGAGCCCCTCCTAGGCTACTTGGTGTTGCATTGCATTCAACCAATAAAATATTGATAAGGTCATTCTTGGTTTCTCATAAGATGTCAATTACTTCCAATGGGCAATGATGCCTTAAATTCATCTAAATAAACAAGTACCCAAATATTTATGACTCTAAACAAACACATATCTTCTAATAGCACTATATAGCTTGGGCTCAAGGGTGATCTCTTAGATATAGGATTATTCCATTGCTCGTACCATCCTACCATCCCTAGTGATGTCCATAATATTATATAGGAATATATAAGCTCCATAATATTATTCATCCCATGTTGTGGATTTTTTTGTAACAAATCTTGTTTAATGACCTTCCTCACTACACTCTCTACCAAGGGAGAGACCCAATGAAAAAATATCTTTGAGATATTAAGATCATATTAGGTGATGATGGGATTTTTCCTCTTCCTAGGTTTGATGTAAAATATTAGATTCATCCTCTTTGAAATGTCCAAACACTATCAAAGCCAATTTGGAAGTTTTATTTTGACAACCATCATAGGGATTGCAAAGTATAACTTGTCATTGTATTATTCTATATTGAATATCATGTACACATCCCTTTTATTCTTACCCAATCTCGAGGAAGAGAAAAAAATGTAGGCCAACCTAATGATTTCAATCCTAAGGTTGTTAAGCTAGGTGGTTGTTGTATCTACAATGAGCTAAGTACAACTTCCAAAGTAATCATATTTTTAAGATATTTTTATCTTATCACATCCTTCTCAATCTAGGTTGGAATGAGAAGTTCATTAATTATGCTAAGATATACCTAATTATTAATGTAATTGTTAATTACCAACTAGGCATAATTGTCAATATCCTAATTTATAAGAAAATTATAAAACCATTCACCTTCCATAGCAATGATCACACTCATATCACAAGAGATATTTTAAAATTTCCTTAGCCCATATAGGATATTGTCTAATTTAAAATTTTGGGATCCTTTCTTTCTAATAACATTAATAATGTTCATTTGATCCCTTCAATGAAAAGTTGAGTCACAAAACACTCTTTAGTTAGGGATAGATCCATCACCAATATTTAAACCTATGTTTCATTGTTAGTCTCTCATTCCAACTTATATGATGCGGATTTTACTAGCATATTATTCAAGTCTTGAATCAAACATCCTACTCCAATTGGAATTTTGTTTGGTGGAAGAATGAAGAAGAAACCCTTTGGTGTGTTATCATTGATACCAACATTGTTTGGTGACATTTTTATCTGAACCGGTAAACAATGATCCGGTAATTTGATTCACAATCACTCATAGTAAGATATCAGCCTATGCAATTTCAGTATGTTATTCGAGACTATTAGATGCATCAATGAACAAGTTTTCAATGATTTTGGTTGTTTGGGCTGGAAGATATGTTTGACAGAAGATCGACATATAATTTTCTGTTTAGAGTTGTGCAAAGTGATATGAGCCTTCCTCTGGCTGACATGGATAAATGGAATGAAAAGTGGATATTAAAGATATCCTTTTTAGGATAGTGTCGACCTAATTTATGCCTTGCACGTTTTTTTTAGCACGAAAGAAGTTTTGTTGAGCCAACAAGCTATTTCTAAATAAGTATGTATACATCTAATTAGGCCGACCTAATTGATGTGTAAGGATGTAATAGCATATATATATATATATATGAAACATTTTTGTACTAAATGATGATATAGATGTGTAGTGTGCGACAAGTAATGTGTGATAGTGTGTGAACTTATATGTATGAGTTATGTATCAAGGAAGAATTGCAGTATATGTTGCAAACCTACAAATTGATTTAGGATTTTGTATTTCAAAGCTTAATTGGAATTGAAATCAACACATCAAAGTTGTACTCCATCAATTCAATTTTTAGCAGTGAGCCACACTCCATTTTTGAAATCATTTAAGGCTGTGAGACTTTCAAGGAAAATGTGTCCTGGTAGTGTGCCCTTGTAATATCTTACGACTAGTTATAATATATTGTGAGGTAATCCTACCGTGGTTTTTCCCATTTTGGGTTTTCCACGTAAAAATCCTGGTGTCTATGTGTTGTGTGAAGTTATGATCTCTTTCATATCTTTACTTACAAATGCAGTTAGATGTGTTATAATATTTGGATGGTTAATAACTAAATTTTTTAGTGGAATATTGATTCACCCCCCTCTCAGTATTCTGGGTGTTCAACAATTAGTATCAGAGCTGAGGTCATAGGTTCAAACCCCTTGCTTGCGCTGGGTGGGTGATTGTTGCAAGGTGTCACCCTTGGTCTCCTTAGTGTGGGCCAACATGATGCTCGGGCTTTGTGACATGGTTTAACCACCTCCTGTGGATATTGGATCTTGTATAAATCCAACAATTGTATTAGGCATTAACAGGTCAATCTTTTGGTGCAACGAGAACCGTCTTTGCAACATGGTTCCCTCTTGATGCACTGTTGAACTTGATTTTGAGTGAACTTACCTAAGGTGGCATCCGTTTGGCTTGATTTATCCCTCCTCTTTCTTCTTAGATTTAGTTCTCATAACCATGTGATTGAGGATTTATATATTATTATTAATGTTTATTATAAATATAAAATTAAAAAAACTTTAATAGTTACTATTATAATAGTTATAATATCTATAATTAATAAAAGATGTTGAAAATATTTTACATAAAAACTTATATCAATTTTAAAAATAGAAAAGCTCATCATAAACACTTTAGACATTTATCATGTTTTATAAATATAAAATTATCAATAACATTTATAATTAATGGAGGATGTTGACAATATTTTATATTTTATATTATTATCAATTTTAAAAAATTTAAAATTAAATAATAATAAGTGACTTAATACTTGTCATGCTTTTTAAATATAAATCAAAGAAAACATGTAAAGAAAAGTAATAGTTTTATACTATGTATCACCACTTATATATTAAATTAAAAAAAATTATGGATAGACTTTAATAAAAATTCAAATATTTTAGTAATTTTTTATATAAATAATACTTCTATCATTGTTCATTAGAAAATATACATATTAATATTTAAAACATAGATATTTAAGTTAATTGAAAAACATGTTTATTATTAAATAATTAAGAAGTACTAATAATAAAAAATAAAGACTTAAAATATTGATTGTTATCATTTTCAACATAAAAAGTTTTTTTTTGACAAAAGACTAATAGTCTATATATTATATTAATAATAATGGTAAGTAATTACAAAAGAGTCCAAGAGGGCCTAATTACAAAAGGACCCAAGAGGGCCTAAGTAATTACAAAAGTGCTTGATCTCCGGAAGTCTGGTCTGAGAAGCCTATCATGCTATTACATTTGTCAAGATTTAGGAGTCTCAAATCCTTCATACCGCTTCCATGAAATGCATGTTAGAACTTATGAAGCATGACCAAACGTTGAAACACAAAAACACTAGCTTTGCATTCACCTTGTTGGTGGTCGGGGTTCGTGTGTCCTCCTTACCCGCTACCTTCTTCATGTAGAGCTCAAGCCTCATCACTGACTCGCAAAACCTTCTTACTGATTCTCATTTTTGGGGTTTAGGGATCAGAGATCCCTCATACCTTTTACACCACTTAATCTTTCATGTCATTCGGCAGGATGACAAACAACTTCCATCTTTCCTTTTGGATGTCGGGGATCGGGGATCCCTTATCCTTCATGCCAAACCAACAAACATAATACCGAACAATAGATAAAACTGGAGATAAAAGATTAATAAGATTTTAATTATTAATATTGTAAGACTTATTATATTTTTATAAAGTCAAAGATAAAAATAATATATAAAAAAATGAGGTCAAAATCATGTTTTAAATTATTATAATGAAGTTGATACCTTTCATTCTCAACTCTTAACCAAAAAGATATAAATATTAAATTCATATTTCTAATTTTAAGATCAAATTCATAAAAATATATCTATATAAAAAAACCCAAAAATATAGAGGTGGAAAATTGGAATTTATTGAAGTTAATGAAGACATATTAAATCAACAAGATAAGAGAAAGACATAAGAAAAAGAGACAAGTCAAGGACAAAAGTTAGAGTAAGGGATATAAGATTTGAGTTGGTTTTGGGTCGGTTTCACATAAGGAAAGTGGTCCAAAATTGTCTTTAAAACATTTATTGTCTATCTCATATTTTTGTCCTTAAAACACCTAATTTTGGTTTTGAGTAAGATGAAAAAGACATTTAAAAGAAAAGAGATGAAATTGAGGCAATCAATTGAGACAAGTATGAAAATGATAGAAAAAGTGGGGCACTATTATTATTCATATAATGGAGAGTTTAAGCCAATGAAAAAGTGATGAGGTAAAAGTATATAGTCAAGATTGTTATTCTTTTGTTGGATTTTGGGGTGTGATTTTATAGTGTTTATATTTTTGGGTTTTTTATAAAAATATTATCACGTGTCATAAAGTTTGAAATTTAAGGAAAACATGTTATATTAATATCAATTTTTAGAATAATATTTAAAGAGCAATGATATTAGAAATATTGAGTTATAATGCAATTTGTTTTTAAATTAGAAATATTAAGTTATAATGTAATTATTTTTTTAAAATTAGAAATATTGATTTATATTTTGATCATTGTTTAAAATATATTATATTGTGGAAATTGAAGATTAATTTAAAATTATATTTTTAATCAATTAAATTAGATGTTATATAAAATAATTATTGAAAGATCATTTTTTAAGTTTTAATATTATTTTGATGTCAATGCTTTAATTAGTAAAAAGGAAGAATGGTAGCACTTTAAAAAATGTGTCCTATTTTAGTTATTATAATTTCATCATGTATGTTTTTTGTTTTTCTTCAATATAATTTATGTCAATTATGTATTAGGTAATTGTATTTTTATATGTTGTGATATCATATATAAGTAAACTATTAAATGTTTTTTTGTCCTATACATAATATAGTTTAGAAGGTATAATAGTTATTATTGATTATTATAATATTAATTGTTAATTATTATGATGTAAGATTATATATTGTAAATAAAAAGATATGATACATAACATATAACTATAATAATATATAAAAATGAGAGAAATATCATATATAATGATTATTGTTAATTATTATGATGTAAGATTATATATTGTACATAAAAAGATATGATACATAACATATAATCATAATAATATATAAAAATGAGAGAAATAAGTATTTGCAATCTTTTAGTTGACTTTAAATAGTGTCAAATCCATGCAAAATGAAATAGATATTATTTTAGTTAAATTTTTTAATTATTATAATTATAAAAAAGTAATTAGACTCACAAGGTTAATGGGTACATTGATAATTTTTTTATTATATAATTTTTTTGTTAGAGATGGATAATTTTTCCATGGTCAAATTCTTAAATATATGGAGAATGGTATCAAATATATGTAATTTATTAAATATATTGTTTATAAACTAAAAATTAGTGAAATATTTTTTTACAAAATAAATGGCAAAAAATTACGACTAACAATTATGTATCATAACTAAAATTTTATCCTATAAAAAATTTAGTAGACCTATATTATATCATGTTTAAAAATTTGAATATTGTGTCATAAATGATCTTAATATGAATTTAACTTTAAGGGTGTGTTGGATTTTAAATATACTTCTTGATAGAATATGAAAGCTTCTATTGTGAAAGGACAAGTACCTTAGTGGTAGACACACTTGTAGGTTCTAATTTTGAATGTTAGACTATCCAATATTCTTATTAATTTACCTACAATTTCTTATAAAAAATACAATCCTTATCACAAATTAATATAAAAATAATTAAATTTAAAATGTATGTAAAATTACCTAAAATGACTCAAATATCTCTTGTATGTGAAGGTGTACATAAAATTCAAGCTGAAATTGAATCTACACATTTACACTATTTAATAATTTGAGTTCCTTTAGTGAATGCTAGTTCATTTAATATTTTAAAAAGAAATGAAATTCAATAATTATTGCTTATTTGTAGAGATGAAGTGTAAAATTACTATTGACTATTTGACTATTAATGAGTGTGATGTTTAAATAGAGTGTGGAGAGATGGAACACCTTGTGTACAAAACCTCTCTACATATTATACTATGCTTATATCATGATCGACATAGTAAAATAAAATGGTTAAATGAAAGAAATATCCCAAAAATTAGTACAAAATCAAATAATATTAAAATTGAGAATGAAATTAATATAGCATTAGTCAAATTATTGGTGAATACTTCTACAACCAAGCAAGCATTAGGTTAAATAAAAATACATAAAATTTAAAGAATTTAAATACCTTTCTCTTTTGCATTTGGGAAACAAAAGATAGTGGTGTAGTAATCTCGTTGTTTAAGTGATCCTCTCAAACAATGAACATTACTATCGTTGGGGAGATCTATTTGATCACAATAATCAAATCCATCATGAAATCTTGATCGAAGCTAGGATCAATACAAATATTAAAAATGTATCTACTAAGTATCACTCACATGTTTCCACACTTGTATTTCATCTAAACAAAATCACTCAACTAGAAGATTAAGACAAACCTATTCTTGCAAAGATAATAAATAAGTAAAGAAAAAAACCAAGTAGGCACTCTTTTTTGGTAAAATCAAAGACTTTATCACAATGAAGAAGGATTTTAACCATCCAAATTATCTCCAAGATAGTCTTCCCACCTTTGGTGTATATTGTGAAGTGTTAAAGGAAGGTATTCAACCACATGATCAATTTAATAATATAAATATGTAAAAATGAAATGATGTGTATGCCTTATGGTATAATGTGACAAATAAATTTCCCTAGGTATCAATGAGAATAAGGTGGTTGGAAGCGAGGAATATGTATTCACTCTAAAGAGGAGATTTGATGTAGGAGCATCCATGGCTTAGTGGCAATCATGTGTCAACAAAAATAAGGATGTTTTATTTTAATTTCAAATTTTGGTGTGGATTGAATTTCATATTTTTTCTTGTGAAATTCATATTTTAATGTGCATTTGGATGTTTTTGATTAGAGGTAAATCAATTTTTGAAGGGGCCCCAAAACCCTTTACAAAAAGGAACAGTTGTATCAAAAGATAACTACAATAGGCACATAACAGCCAAAAAATAAAACACCAATAGTGCGACAGTAGCCAAAAAGAAGGAACAAAACCAACATCACTACATATTCTTCAGGATAGCAGTAGCCTCCATGTCGCTCGTCCCAGTATTCTGAAGGTCATCCATCACTTTAGACATTTCCTTAGCAGGAGCTCCACCCTACATCTTGGTCTTATTATGTGTACGCCCACTAGGACCACCCAAATTTACCTCACTAATCAAAACATTATGCCCATCACCATCCTTATCAACAGTAACATTTTCCTCAACATGCCTACCACCAGCAACAACAACCCTGCCAGGAACCATCTCCTTGCTCTTCTTGGCCATAACCATAGGGGGGAAATGCCAACAGATTCATGCTTGATAGATTTATTCCCTTCCCCACCCTTCTCCAAATTGGCACAAAGCCTTTCCATTTGGTCCTTGAGGGTCATAATTTTGAGATCTAACATCTGCTTTTGTGTATGTGAAATGTGGGAGAGTTAGTAAATCAACACAAACACCAATGGGACGTATTATATTAGAGATTTAATCAATAAAACTGAATCAAATTTGAAACAAGATTAAATTCCTAAAAATGTTCCATTGTTCTCTATTCTCAAGGATTTATTAAACCATATTGGCTCTCATATTTTGTATATGCACTATGGTTGTTTTAATGACAACTTGAGAAACAAGATGCTATTCAAATTGCAAGAAATCTAAGTGATGAACTCTGTGATGCTATGATAATGGAGATATTGATAAATGGATAATGATGTTAGATTATACAATGCTAATGCTATGATAAGAAGCTAAAATAATTTTGTATATGCTCAAATGACCATTTATGTGATGAACTAAAATGCAACTATAAAGCAAAACATGATTTAAAATGCAACTATAAAGCAAAACATGATTCTAGGTTAACATGATGCTACAATGCAAACTTGTTAAAATGCTAAACAATGCTAACTCTAAACTCCAAATGCTCCAGTGCTCCAAAGCTATTCCTACATGATAACTCTACTCAAATGTGGGATGTCAAATACTATAGAAAAGGGTTGTATTTATAGGATTTTCCAAGCATCTTGTGATGTGGCAGCGATCAACGGTCCAAATTCAAACATGAGGGATGAACGGTTGAGATGGAGAGAATCAAGAAGGATGTTCCCTTGACCAAAGACAACATGCCAAATGGATGAAGGAATCAAGTGTGTGAGAAAAAGACATTTAATTTCATGTGACCTTGGTGAGGTGGCATGAAAAGTTGTAGACATGTGCTTGAATTCCAAATTTGGGATTAGGAAAATTAATTAAATAAAACAAACTATAGAAATTTGTTTATTTAATTAAATTAGAGGAATGTGATTTTAGATTTGAAGAATTAGAAGATATGAACTATATAAATAAATTGAGAATTTATTTATAAGTAGCTGAAATATTAATTAAATAACTAGTATTTAATTAATTAAATGTCTTGACCAATTTTAGGTGTATACATTTTGCCCCTCTTTTAAGTAATGTGTTTACACATTGCTTCAAAGAAAAATTTGTTGTCGATGTCGACAAATTTTTTTTCGATGCCCCAGATGCTCCAAACATTGATTTTTAGGCGATGACGCATATATGCCCCCTCAAGAGATAAATCGGTGAATTTTTGAATTTTTAGGATTTTTTGAAAATTTTGAAATTTTGTTGATTTTTCAATGATTTGATGATGATTTCAAAATTTTACGATGCAAAAATGATTTATCTCCTAAAAAATGATGTTTAAGCCACTAGGTGATGAAATGATTAATTGATGCCTTATGTTTCCTCCTTGTGTTTGATGTTTGATGATCACGTTCAACCGATTGATTTGTTGATGTTGATATGATAGTTGATGATTGACTTCATGATAGGTGAGGGTCAATGATAGGATGCTGATGATTGTCCTCATGATAGGTGAGGATCAATGATAGATTAATGATTGACCTCATGATAGGCGAGGATCAATGATAGGATAATGATGATGATTGTCCTCATGATAGGCGAGGATCAATGATAAATGCTCACGAGATTTGATTAAAATTTCATTAGAGCTAATTAGGTTGATAAATAGATTGATTGATAAGATTGTTGATTTGTGATATGGTATGATCATAGGAGGATTTATGCATCTGGTGCAGGCGGATTCAGATTTGATTGGGCAATGTGGTTTGACTTCTCTAATTGATTGATATGCCCTAGTATATGATTGATTAATGTACTGAGACTTGATGATGTACGAACGCCTGATGTATACACTAATTCAGTTGAGACATTATGATTTATGCCATTTTTGATGATGTATCTCTTTATATCTTTGGATATCCTTGTACATTTGACATCATGATTTTGAGGTTATATGATATGCGGCGATGATTAGTGATCTATGCGTCTATATGTGATTTATGATGGATGATCATGATGATTATGATGGATGCATTTAATTTCTATTATGTATGCTATGTGATGTTCTATATGATGATGATATGATATGCTATGGATGCAAATGATGATGCAACTGATATGTTATGATTCTATGATGTTTTATGAATGATGTCTATATGATGTATGCGATGGATCCTATTATGCCAATGAAATGAGATGAATTTTATGTTTTTGTTCTTTTCTAGTGCAAATAAATGATGCAATGAATGGATGAATGTATGATCATATGATGATGCATAGTTCTATGTGTTTATGATGTTTATATGATGACAATCATGATGATTATGCGATGATGATGCTTATGTGATGTATGCAATGATGATATGATAATGCATGGTTGATGATTTGATATGCTTTATGGGTGATGGATTTAATTTTGCAAATGATGTATGATGTTCCATGTGATGATTATGCTGATCCAACTAGTTCTTTATCAGTCTTGGATTTGAGTAATAACAAATTCATCTTCACTACTGTTTTTAGATGTTCATAACAATGTCATTATGTTTTTACCAATCATGTTCTTCAACAACTTTTTCTTCTTGGAAATCTTACTCTGCTAGACATGTCTTTCAATCATCTTATGTGAATCCAAGATCCATTTTATAAAATTATTAAATGATTTTAGTGATGCATCAAGTCCAATTATGCCCCTATTAACATAGAGATGCTTTTCTACTTGGAAATCTTACTCTGTTGGACATGTCTTTCAATCATTTTAATGGACCAATTTCTTAATCCATTAATAATTGATGAAATGATTTGGATCATGCAAGTGAGATGGAATACATTTCTTTTTGTGTTTTCTGATGCAAATATTATGATGTGATGCATGGATGGATGAATGATGTGATAGTGTTTTCTAATGTATGAAACTGATGATGCAACAGATGTGAGACTAAATGAGAATGTTTTCTAATTTATGCAAATGATGATGCAACTGATGTGTTTTCTATATGAGAATGATGTGTTTTTGGAAATGTCAAGTGTACTCAATCCATTAGTGCCAGAGATAACATCATTGTGAAATTGTTGCAGCTTTGGAAATCCCATAGACATAGATGAAAACTAACACGGATGCAATCTAACTTAACCATGCAAATCTAATATGCAGATGTTGTCATTCATAATAGCTGATTTGTCATGATTTTTATCATCATTGAGCGTTTAAAATGTTGAAAGTGAGTACAAGCATCAATGGTATATTTAGACCATGATGACCTGAGTACTACTTCCATGATTTTTGATATTGCAAGTTAACACAAGCATCTAAGTAAAATCGAACCGAGATGACTTGAGAATTTCTTGCATAAACAGACAAGAGTTAATGCCCGGTTGAATAACATGATGCCCCACAAAAGAGGTAACACAACCATGGATAAATGATAGATCAAACTGAAAGATTCACTGCAAAACATGTCACACAAGCAACATATCTCTTGTTGAAAGACGATAATGGTTGATTGATTAGGATGCTAGGAATGATTGATTCCATAAGGCATGATGATGATAAGTACTTTGGATCACTGACTTCCTCTAAGTATGATAAGATTGATGATTGTTGATGATTGATTGACAAAAGATATGAGGATGGGATAATGTTTTATAGCTTGGCTCAAATATGATTTACATAATAAGATTCAAGATTGCAAAGGGACATGATGACATGGATTTTGATAAGCTAGGAGATATGGAATGGGAGAAAGTGAGGATAAAGATAATGAATGGGATGATCAAGATCAACTAGATAAGATATGGACACAAGGACCAAGTATTTTTTCCCTATTCCTCATCAAGACCAAGGGAAGAAAGGATGTACCTAGAAAGAATGATGGAAAATGGATAAGACGAAAGATATGGACAAAGTGAATAGGATAAGGTATATGGTGTTCAAGGAGATCCTTAACCTTGTCAAGATCAAAGGTAGAAATGAAAGGAATGATAAGATGGATGAAACTTGCCCCCCAAGTGTAGAGTGCAAGAGGAATATGGAAAATAGGATATGGATGATAGGGAGATGGAGGAAGGACTTAAGAATCAAGTTTCATGACCAAATATTCCTTTAATAAACCATGTCAGTGGGGATTAAACTCATAAATGTTGGCCTATTAAAGGTATGATGGAAGAACTAAGGACTTATCCATAGGTTTGGATTAAAGGAGAATAATGGGGGATGAATGTTGGGTAATGTATAGGAGGTGGGAAGGCTTGTTGATGGATAGATGGAAAGGATTGCAAGGTCAACATTGGTACACACCTTGAAGGGTGGTGGAGTGATGGAGAAAAAATGGATTTGGAAGGTGAAAGGTTTTTAAATGGAAGATTGGAGGAAGCTTTTGGTTCAGCAAATTTGGGTGCCAATTTAGATTTCATTGCTTCTATGAGACTTTTAGGAATCAACATGATTTTTGACTTTGATATTTGCTTTATGGGCCTTTGATTTTTGGAAGACTGAAATCACTAAGAGGGGGGTTGAATCAGTTATTTATGAAAGTCACAAATTTTTCATAAACAAGCTTGTAAGTTTTCTCTTGAACAAAGAGGACAGATGACAGTATGTGAAGCAAACTTGACTTTTAAATCAAAACACCAAATGAAAGTTCAAAGAACAAATTTGACTTGTGCATGAACAGTATTGTATTTGCATGAACCGTGAATTAAACATGAAACATTAACAAAGAAGAAAATTAACACTTTCACATGTATCAAAGCTCGCATTAAATCAAAACCTTTTATGCATGAAATGTGCATTAACAGATATGAAAGATTGATATGAAATGTGGCATAACATTGACAAATATGAAAGACTAATAATTGCACATTTGATAACACATTAAAATCAGATTGATAAGAAAAAGATCACACACATAAAATCACCACATAAAACAAAATTTTTCTTGAGTGGAAAAACCCTCTTGGGGAATAAAAACCCACTCGAAAAATCTTTCCTTTATTAACTTAGAGCACCAACTCTTTCACATTGAGGAGCACCAACTACACAAGTTTAGGAGAACCAACTCCACAAAAAACATAAGTACCAACTTCATGAGATACAGGAGCACCAACTCCTTTACAAAGCAACAAATTATAACATTCTATCATAACACTAGAAGTGCAATTTTTGCAACCCTAGAATTACAATAGAAGACTATGAATATCCTCATCAAGTTCATTGAAGAATGTTGTGTATCAACATCTTCCTTAAATACAATAATATGAGAATCATAATAAAATATTTTCAATGTAGTAATTTTTTTGCACAATGTGTCTAAAGCTTCATATTCCTCTCTCAGGTAACACAGAAAAATGCCTAAGAACCATCTTGTAAAGATACTACGAATGATAACCTTTGTATGCAGATTGAAAAACTATAGACCAACTCAAGTTAATAGCTTTTAACAAACTCTTTTAACAAGTCTAAGAAAATACATCAATCTCAAAACAAAAGAGAGTATATTCTGTTGCAATCTGAGAAGAGATACCCAAAAAATCTAATGGGTTTATTTTAACCATAATCAACAAGAGTTAACCTCTTAAAATGCCCTTAATGAAAATATTCCAAAACCAAGATTTTACTCAAATCCATACATATTTTGCATTACCTGATCACGGTGGAAGATAACTGAATAAAAACCATAAAAACCTATCGAGTAGTTCCATAACTACCCAATTGAAGACCTCCATTGACAAGCTCTGTCACTTGTCTTTCCAACTTCCATAGTGAACACTCAACCTTCTATAGTCAACACTCAACCTTCCTTCCAACTTCCACAGTCGACACTCAACCTTCTTTCCAATTACCACAAAATGAAAATATGTTCAACAAGTTCAATATAATATATTCTGCAGACAACAAGAATGTCCATGGCGGCTAGGGTTCCATTCAAAATGTCTTTTTCCCTAGTTTTTCCTTTTCTTCAAGTCTTTCGAAGACTTTATAAAAAAAAATGATGCTTTGAAGTCCGGTAACAAAAACTCAATAATACACATGATTTAATCAGACATCATAATGATTTTGAGTTCGATGTCAAAGTCTTCTGCCACAGATGTCGACACACATTATTGCTGCATCATAACCAAACATACACAGCCGATGCCAAGTAACCAATTCAACAATCAATGACTTTCAAAGAAACATATGATAAAATTCATAGTCAAATACATTCATAATACCTTGCATTGCTAGTTCATCTAATGAATAGAGCTGATAACACATGTTTTGTGGGTTGTAACTCAACAACTAGGTCAACACTACCCGATACAAGCATTATGCCTGAAATATTGATTCCTTAATATCATTGCCAAGATTTAAAAAAAAAAGTCAATTCCATTGAAATCAACCAATACATTTTTCACATGCTTAGAATACTCGATACTCTTTAGGAGTATAAATAATTTTTTTAACAAGAAATGCCAATGGTGTAAACACCTTTTCAAATGACCATGCCAATAGAAGTCAATAATAAACCAAGGCCCCTTATAGCCATATCAAATACCAATGCAATGTGATCAAACACACATGCATTGTACTCAATTACAAAATACCATGCAAGCTTCCTGATGCCATATATGATCAATCAAAACAAACTGAAGCCTTATTAGGATGAGCCCAAAACCTTATTAATGTCACTGCCATATGACTTTTAATAAAGTCATTTTCCTTTAATAATATGAAATGCAATGAGACCGATCCATATGCCAAGTTCACAATATAAATCATTGACACAATTATATTTCCAAAGCCATATGCCATGGTAATATGTAATATCAATGCCACAAAGAAAAATGTGAATAATCAATCACATTAAAATGTAACAAGGAAGACTAAGATCACCTTAGAGTATACAAACAATCCGAGTCTTCATATAATCAAACTGAAAATACTTCAAGTGCTAATCTAAAAATGATCAAGCTGAATATACAAGAGTATACCCTGAAGCAAATGCATGCCTTGTTTTGAATGTTGTTCCCTGTTGAATATACCTATGGAAATCACTGACAGGTAGTCTTTGAGAAATAAAATTGAAACACAAGTAATGAACATTGTCAGCGTCAATAAATACATATCAAAAACCCGAATCAATATGATCCTAATAAACTTCCATAGGCAATATATCATGTAACAACATAACATCCATGTGTGAAATCAACACTGAATCACTGAATACTAAAGCATTGCATAATCAATTTTGACATCAAGGACCAACTAACACATAAACAACTAAAAGCCAACAAACTCCCCCTTTGTTCTTGATGGAAAAACACATATCATGTCTCCCCCTTTTTGCCTCAATGACAAAGAATGAAAGAAGAGAATGTGAGATGCCATGAATATAAACTACTGAAACCAACCACCATAGTAACCAGCTGGAAGAAGAAACCAAGAACCAAAAAACTTTGTGTCATATATATTCTTGTTGTAATCACATCAGCAATCAAATAACCTATCTGCACCAAATACCAACTGTATAAACAATGTTACTAGCATGAATAACCATGTTCCAAGGCATGAACTATGACAACATCAAAAGTATTATGAGCTTCTCCCCCTAATTGAGATAACAAAGTAAACAAGACATTAATGCAAAAGAGCAGACTACAAACTGTAACTTCAAACACTTATCTTTTGTAATCATTACACTTGAAAATAATGATCCCTGTATCATTTTCAAGATAGAAAACATGTGGCCTATCACCTACTTAAGCAATGAAAGCCCCCCCTTGCAACCACACAGTCCACATAAGATCTGCATATAAGTCTCTATACAAATATCAAGTCCATAATGCAACTCCATACAAAAAGTTCCTAAAACAAACAATTATGATGAATGTAATGATTAAATCACTGTCACAAGAATCATATGGCACTAACACTAGATCTTGTTGTGATCATACTCATGACACCAAATATTTGCAACTAAAATTTGTCAAGATAACACTGTGAGACTAAGTAAGATCACTGTCCAAGAAATTAAATGATGTAAATGGTCTGCAACTGACTAGGTCTATGAATGTGAAGACTCAAAGAGAATATCTCCAAAAATTATTCATCACCAAGCAAGTGAATGAACTGCATCTTCAAGTATTGTTCATCATCATCAAGTACTATCACTTTATGTATGGTCTCTTTAGAGTACCAAACTTCTGTAGAGATACAACCCTTTGCTGCTTCTATCATGAATACAAGACTCCACACTATCTTAGACATAAACCTCACTTCAAGACATCAACTCCATAAAACATACAACTCACACCTTGATTACTGAAAATAATGAACAAAATTTTATCAGGAAATGTCATAGGAGACAATATAGTATAGAAAAATGCAAACTAAAAAATCACTATATCAAGAAAGATTATTCTCAAGGAGGCACTATAAAGGAACACTATCTCTGTCTTGTCAAGGTTTGCATCAATGAATTCAAAAAGCAACAAGATGTCTTCAAAAAGAGTGAGATCATTGTATTTATTGTACTACCAAAGATTTGCAACACTGATAGAATAAATTATGAAATACCATACCATCGTTCAAATGACTGTCTTGTTGGCCTTAGACTGCATCATTTCACTACCATTCATACTTATCCATAGTAATTACAACATAGATCTTACAGAAATACACAGTCTTGGCATAACAAATACACTATCCCATCAAAAGAAACATCTGCAAACTTGTTGTCTTTAAGAAGCATCATTCATTTGAATCAAGTAGAGTGCATTAACACTGTCACTATATACGAGCTCTTCTCAAAGACATTGTCCTTTTCAAATCTTCACAATTTTGCTAACACCTCTGTAAGACTCTCTATGACTGATTAAAGAGCAACATTATTAATACCTGAAACTTATGGCTTCTTATACAAACTGCGCATACACTTCACATACCCCAAATAAGGATGAACTCTTGCAACACTTTCATTCCTCTTCACACTACCATACAACCTTTGTTTAAAGCTCGCCTAGCCTAAACTTTAAAAAAAAACTTAACACAAACCATGTAATCTTCATCCCATAAAGACTACACTATCACTCCAAGGTTTGCATACGCATAAAGTTTGTCACCTGTTTTCTTAAACACATTCCACAGATAACCTAAACAAAGATGACTATCCCAACAAAATCATACATAGAACTTGTTACAACTGCAAAATATCTATCACCACTATGATTGTAGTTATCAAACTACTGACTTTCCTTGACCAAGTGAGCATGAACAAGTAACATGCATAGATACTACTAAAAAAGAAAGTTGTAATTGATCAAAACTTAAGGAAAAACTTATTCCACCACATCCTAAGACTCCTTGGGGCAGAAAATAAAACATTTGATCACTCCCCCTAAAACCATTGAGCCATTAAATACTAAGGGATGATCCTTGTGCATTATGCACAAGACTAAGTTCTCCCTTCTCCTTTCCTTGCTTTCTTCTCTAGACCCTTAAAGATCCATTTCCATATGATTTCTCCTTGCAAAACCTTGCTTTATGACCCAATTCATTACATCTATAGCAAACAACTAAAGATTTGCACTCTCCTACATCATCTTTTAGAAACAATTTATCACAATTTCTTGCAATATGACCTGACTCACTACACCTGAAGCATGTGACAATACCATTGTTCTTTCGCTAATCATTTTTCTTCACTTTAATCCAACATTTAGATTCTATATGGCCATATTCAAAACATGAATAACAATAGCCTAAAAAAGAAAAATTATACCTCATCAATTTACCTTGCCAAGCAGAGGGAGATAATGTGAATCTGTTTGTTCTATTCCTTCCTCTATTGATATCCTTGTGTTGTTTATTTCCTGCAGTTTCAATGTCAGCAACATGAAATTTTAAATCTACCTTTGTTCTAGGAATTTTTCTAACCTTAGAGCACTGTCCTTCCTCTAAACCCAGACCACCTTTGTCACTTGGAGCTTTCTGTGCACCAATAATTTTATCCAAAGACATAGAACCATTCTCATTAATTTTCTCATCACTTAACTGCTTTGACACTTTATCAATGTTCGTCAGTAAAACCACTTGCTACTCAAGTTTTTCTATACTCTGTTCTTTTACCTTAAGTTGGTTTCTAACTTCTTCCTCAATCTTTCTAGCTTCTTCAACTTGTATCTTTGCTTCTACAAGATCTTAACATATCCTATCTTTGATATCTTTTTCTTGTTGAAGTTTCCTTTTTAAATTCTGGTTTTCTCTTCTAAGCTGCTTAATTGTATCTAAAGCACATAGGAGTTCACCTTCCAAATCAACCTCACTTTCTTGTTCCTCATATTCTTGTTCAAAATTCACTTCACCCAAAAATTGATCTACTTCTTCATTAATTTCTTGGCCATTTGAATGTTCATTAGTAATCTCTATAGATTTAAACTCAATCTGATTTTCTTCAGAACTATGAATATTTGCACAATCACCACTTTCAGATGAGCCACAACTTGTTTCATTTTTCAAAGATATCCCCTCTTGAAATTCACCATTCTTATTCATTTCAATCAGTCTATCCAAAAATTCCTTTGCATTCCTGCAATGCATAACCTTAGCAATAATTTCATTTGGAAAACTATTGAAAATCGCATTTATAGCCCTAGCATTTAATTCAAGAGTCATCTTCGCCTCGTGTGGAAGGATATGTTACAGATACAGTGCAACCTGTTTCTACTGCTGCCCACACATCAAACCCTAAGGAAGAAAAATATGTCTCCATCTGACGTTTCCAAAGAATAAAATTGTTACCTTCAAACTGAGGTGTTCTAAACATAGGATACTCTATCATTTATGGATTATTTCTAATGATCTCTTCCTCATTACTTCTCATATTAAGTTCAGGTAGAGCTTGATGGCTAGTATTTTGTTGTGAACTTCTTTTTCCCTTATTCCTTCTACCTTTTTCCATATCAGACACAACACTTGAAAATAAAAAATCCTTAAGTCAGTCACATAATTTATTAAACAAGGATTTGGCTCTAGTCACATAAGTACCTTCTTGAATTTGAGATATGTTTGATAGACTTCCATTAACCAAAATCTATCCTAGGTGGATTTGATCGTATAGGATCTAGACTAGATTGCAGTATTTAAATGCTTAACTTTTACAATGCTTTTACAATGATTATTTCAAGTTAATTAAATGAAATTAACTTAAGGAAATAACAGAATGAAAGTAATAACAAGGTGATTATAACAGAAAGGAAGGAAATGAGAGACAAAAAGAGAGAGAAGAAGAGAAGTGCAAACAACGTTTGATAACGGAGTTCGTCACGAAAGTGACTATGTCTCCGGGTCCACTCCAATAGAGAGACCGATCCGATTAACTCCAAAAATCACAAAAGCACCACAATCATTCTCCAAGCACTTCGGCAGCATAACAGCGCTCTGACGTGCAAGAATGACTCAAAGAATCTCCACAAGACCTCTCTTTCGATTATCTCCACAGCTTCAAGACTTCGTCACCTGAAAAAAACTTGTTTCACTCTCATCTCACACCCCCTTTTTATACATAAAATTTCCTCAAATTGGCCTTTAACCAATTGATTTTAAAATCCCCTTATCTCTCCAAAATACATAAAATCTTTACAATCTCCCTTTTACACATAAAAATCTTCAAAAATATCCCCCTTTTTACATAATAAATCTTTAAGAATATTTTAGAGCCCTTCAATCTTTCTTCTTTTCGGGCTTTATAGTTTTGGGGGTTACATTTTAATCTTTAAAAAGGATTATAGTTTGTTTTGATACAAAAAATTAGGGGATTTGATTTTAAAAAATTAAGGCATTCGGTTTTAGAATGTTGAGAAAACCAACCGATGCCAATTTAGTATTAAAGCCATCGCATGGCTTATCGGTGGTTAAACCTTTTGCTAGTTGGGTGGTCGGCGGTTCCAACCCTCGCCGACCACGTTTTACCACTCACTACGCAAAATCCAAACAATAAAGACAACCGGTGGGATTGTATGGTTAGGCATCTCTTCGCGGGTGCAACGGCTACCAACCACCGGCCAAGGCGCATGGGAGAAGATCTCGGGGTCGAATCCCCTAAACCGATTTTGTTGAAACAAACCAAGAAATCCGCGGATGAGCAGAAGACAGTCAGACTGCCACGTGTCATCCACCTATTGGTTGATCTCCACCGATGTGTTCGCCGACTCGGATGACATCCACTGACTGTGTGCCACATGTCAGGACGCTACTGGCCGAAGGTGCTGACTAGCCATCCACGTGTCGAGTTCTAATTCGCCGACTATGCCAAGTCACCTGCCAACTGGATACCAACTGTCGCCACGCATGCGTACGGAATGCCTTGTCGACAGTACGGACGGACACGTGTCGCTTGTTGATTGGTCCGTACGATCTGAGTCACCTGCCATGTGTCAGGTTGTAATTTTCCCATATGTTTCCGTACAGTATGGACTGCCACGTCAGCATGATGATGTCATCACCTGTCCCTCCAAGTTGACTGAAGTTTGTTGCTTCTAACTCGAGCATACGACGTCGGATTTCGACAAAACGAACGTCATCGGATTCATCTCGAAGAGCTCTTCGCGATGACGCTGATTCCGTTGATTTTCGAGATGATTAATTTTTTCGCCTTCTGGACGCCCTTGATCCCAGTTTGACCGAAGGTTTGACTGGCCATAACTTGCACAAACGGACTCCTTTTCACCCGTTCGAGTTGCGTTGGAAATCAGGGTGCTGAGCTCTTTCTGATGGTGCTGATTTTGGAGAAAAATGAGACACTTCAATTTCCACTGAAAAATGTCCAGGATCGTGGATTAGACCTATGAAAGGACCCTATGCTTTGGTACCAATTGTTGGAAGACTGAAATCACTGAGAGGGGGGGGTGAATCAGTGATTTATGAAAGTCACAATTTTTTCAAAAACAAGCTTGTAAGTTCTCTCTTGAACAAAGAGGACAAATGACAGTATGTGAAGCAAACTTGACTTTTAAATAAAAACACCAAATGACAGTTCAAAGAACAAATTTGACTTGTGCATGAACAATATTTTATTTGCATGAACCATGAATTAAATATGAAACATTAATAGAGAAGAAACTTAACAATTTCACATGTATCAAAGCTCGCTTTAAATTAGAACCTTTTATGCATGAAATGTGCATTGACAGATATGAAAGATTGATATGAAATGTGGCATAACATTGAAAAATATGAAAGATTGAAAATTTTACATTTGATAACACATTAAAATCAGACTGATAAGAAAAACATCACACACATAAAATCACCACATAACACAAAATTTGTCTTGAGTGGAAAACCCTCTTGGGGAATAAAAAACCACTTGAAAAATATTTCCTTTATTCACTTAGAGCACCAACTCTTTCAAATTCAGGAGCACCAACTCCACAAGTTTAGGAGCATCAACTCCACAAAAAATAGAAGCACCAACTTCATGAGATATAGGAGAACCAACTCCTTTACAAAGCAACAAATTATAGCATTCTATCATAATGATAGAAGTGCAATTTTTGCAACCCTAAAATTACAATAGAAGGCTATGAATATCCTCATCAATTTCATTGAAGAATGTTGTGTATCAACATCTTCCTTAAATACAATAATATGAGAATCATAATACAATATTTTCAATGCAGTACTTTTTTTGCATAATGTTTCTGAAGCTTCATATTCCTCTCTTAGGTAACACATAAAATTGTCTGAGAACCATCTTTTAAAGATACTTCGAATGATAACCTCTTTATGCAGTTTGAATAATTGTAGAGCAACTCAAGTTAAGAGCTTTTAACAAACTCTTTTAACAAGTCTAAGCAAATACATCAATCTCAAAACAAAAGAGAGTATATTCTATTGCAATCTGAGAAGAGATACCCATAAAATCTAATGGGTTTATTTTAACCATAATCAACAAGAGTTAATCTCTTAAAATACCCTTAATGAAAATATTCCAAAACCAAGATTTTACTCAAATCCATACAGATTTTGCATTACCTGATCACGGTGGAAGATAACTGAATAAAAACCATAAAAACCTATCGAGTAGTTCCATAACTTCCCAACTGAAGACCTCCATCAACAAGATCTTCCGCTTGTCTTTCCAACTTCCACAGTCAACACTCAACCTTCTTTCCAGTTACCACAAAATGCAAATATGTTCAACAAGTTCAATATAACATATTTCGTAGACAAAAAAAATGTCCATGGCAGCTAGGGTTCCATTCAAAATGTCTTTTTCTCTAGTTTTTCCTTTTCTTCAAGTCTTTCAAATACTTTATCAAAAAAAATGATGCTTTGAAGTCTGGTAACAAAAACTCAATAATACGCATGATTTAATCAAATATCATAATGATTTTGAGTCTGATGTCAAAGTCTTCTGCCACGAATGTTGACACACATTATTGCCACATCATAACCAAACATACGCTGTCGGTGCCAAGTCACCAATTCAACAATCGATGACTTTGAAAGCAACAAATGATAACATTCATAGTCAAATACATTCATAATACCTTGCACTGCCAGGTCATCTAATGAATAGAGTCGATAACACATGTTTTGTGGGTTGTAACTCAACAACTAGGTCAACACTACCCGATACAAGCATTATGCCCGAAATATTGATTCCTTAATATCATTGCCAAGATTGTTTTTTAAAAGTCAATTCCATTAAAATCAACCAATGCCTTTTTCACATGCTTAGAATACTCAATACTCTTTAGGAGTATAAATTTTTTTTTTTACAAGAAATGCCAATGGTGTAAACACCTTTTCAAATGACCATGCCAATGGAAGTCAATAATAAACCAAGGCCCCTTATAGCCATATCAAATACCAATGCAATGTGATCAAACACACATGCATTGTACTCAATTACAAAATACCATGCAAGTTGGCCGATGCCATATATGATAAATCAAAACAAATTGAAGCCTTATTAGGATGATCCCAAAACCTTATTAATGTCACTGCCATATGACTTTTAATAAATTTATCTTCCTTTAATAATATGAAATGCAATGAGACTGATCCATATGCCAAGTTCACAATATAAACCATTGACACAATTATATTGCCAAAGCCATATGCCATGATAATATGTAATAGCAATGCCACAAAGAAAAATGTGAATAATCAATCGCATTAAAATGTAACAAGGAAGACTAATATCACCTTAGAGTATATAAACAATCTAAGTCTTCATATAATCAAACTGAAAATACAAGTGCTAATTTGAAAATGATCAAGCTGAATATACCAGAGTATACCCTGAAGCAAATGCATGCCTTGTTTTGAATGTTGTTCCCTTCTGAATATAACTATGGTAATCACTGACAAGTAGTCTTTGAGAAATCAAACTGAAACACAAGTAATGAACATTGTCAGCCTGAACAAATATATATCAAAAACCTAAATCAATATGATCCCAATAAACTTCCATAGGCAATATATCATGTAACAACATAACATCCATGTGTGAAATCAACACTAAATCACTGCATAATCAATTTTGATATCAAGGATAAACTAACACATAAACAACTTAAAGTCAACACTTGAAGGGTGGTGGAGTGATGGAGGAAAAATGGATTTGGAAGGTGAAAGATTTTTAAATGGAAGATTGGAGGAAGCTTTTGGTTCAGTAAATTTGGGTGCCAATTTAGATTTCATTACTTCTATGAGACTTTTAGGAATCCACATGATTTTTGACTTTGATATTTGCTTTATGGGCCTTTGTGGCCATTGATATTTTTCTCTTTGATTTATGGAGCTTTGTGGTCTTGGAAATTTTTCTTTTTGCTTTGATGGGCCTTTGTGGCCTTTTGAAATTTCCTTTTGATTTATGGACCTTTGTGGTCTTGGAAATTTTTCTTTTTGCTTTGATGGGCCTTTCTGGCCTTTTTTATTTTTCTTTTGATTGTGGATCAAATTTTCTTTTATTTTTGCATGCCTCTTCGAGGAGACATGTTGATACTTTGATACATGTGAATTTTGATATGGAAGCTTTTGACATTTGGCACCCAAATTGCTTCCAAGATCAATAGGAGAGATGGATGGAGATGAATTGTATGGAGGTATCATGGACGAGTTGCTGGAGGTAGAATTTTGAAAGGGCATCAAGGATGTGTGCCTTTTTTGTTCTTAAGGAATAGGATATGGACCTAGGATAGATGGAAGGTTCGATGAACTAGGATGAGGACCTAAGATAGATGGTAGGTTTGATGGACTAGGACACTTAGGTGTATAACCAATGCCATGGTAATATGGGTTTTCTTGAGCAAAATAGGTTCTAGGAGACCTTCTTCGTGAAGGCCTAATCCTTTTCCTTTATAGTTCATACTTTGACACATTCATTTACCAATGGGATATGTATTGTTTGTGAAACAAGATGCAAGTCCATTTTGGGGAGGATATGATATGGATGAAAGGATAGGTGTTGGAAAAAAACCAAAGCGGATAAAGGTGGAGGATCCCAATTTGTAGGTGTGTGGCTCATGGATAGCTTGACTAGGTGTGATAGGATCTTGGCATGGGGATGATGGGGTACTTTGATCTTGACTTGGAAAAGGAGTATGAGGTGTAGAAGATGGAGTAGCTTGCTCTTTACTAGGTACAAAATCATCGTGAAGTGGTATGAAAGGAATATCTTGATCTTGAGAAGGATGAACATCCTCATGGAATGAAAGGGTATCCTTGCATGGAAGCATATCTTGATCTTGATGAGGAAGGGGATCATGAGATTTTGTAGAAAGTATATCTTGATCATCAGATGGTAGGACATCATTAGATAGGATGGAAGAATTATCAGGCTTCTTGGATGCAATGGAATCTTGAGATGGTATGGATTCATTAGATGGAATGGAAGGAGGACTTGGAAGGATACTTTTCTCTTGAGATGGAAGGTAGTCCTTGTGGATGAAAAGTGAAAGGAGGGGATCATCATAAAATTCTTGAGAGATGGGGTCTTGGTCAAAGATTGTAATAACTTGTGGAGTTTTGGTATCATTGGATGGAGTAGAAAGAATGCCTTGATCTTGAGGTGTAGAGGAGTCTATGTTATCATGTTTTGGACTAAGAGATTGACATGAATCATTAGATGCAAAAGGTATGATAGATGAAGGTGGTTGGATGAAATCATTAACTTGGGTGAAAGAATCTTGAGATTTATTTTGGCTTGTGGGAAATGAAGATAGATGCATGACATGGTAAGATTGTTCAATATCCTTTGTGTTTGAAGACTTTGATTTGGGTTTCTCATTTAAATTTTTCAAGAATTCAAAGAAATTGAACTTGGACGATGTAGTTGTTGGTGGAGAAGGTATCATGTCTATATTTCTATTAGATGGATAAGAATAGATGTCTGACAACAAATATCTTTATGTGGTTGTTTCCCTCTGCATATCCCAAATTTGTTGTTGAAGGTTTTTCATTTGCTGAGTTAAGTCATTCAATTGATCCTCATCTATTTCAGGTTGATGACATCTGTGAAAATAATTTCCTTCAGTTTTTGCCATGATGGTTCTATTTTGAAAAAGATCCTGAATTTTGATATTTTTAATTGTCTGACAGAAGGTGAATCTTGCTCTCTGGTTTAGGATTTTCTAGATGCACTAAAACAGTTTGGATGTGCTAAAATATTGTACATATCACTAGAAGACATCCTGGATGCGCTATAGAATGGCTTGAATGCACCACATAAATGCTTGAATGCACTGCATGATTGGTTGGATGTGCTACAGAATAGCTTGAATGCGCTAAAGTATTGGGTGGATGCACTGCAATAATGGGTGAATGCGCTACAAAATGTAATGGATGCACTGGTAGATATAGTGGATACCTTATAAAAACATATGGATGTACTAGAGAATGTTGTAAATGTGTCAGAACAAGCAGTGTATGTGCTGAATTGGGAAAAAGTCATAGTTTCTTTCAAGTTTGTTTGATTTTTTTGATTTTCTAGTTAGAGAATTGGTTGTTTCAAAGGATGTTTTCTGAATCAAGGTTTTCACTTCTAGTGTGTGATGTTTTGTTTGAAATCAGTTCAAAAGCACATTGGTAAAACACATCAAATGTATGTACAATCCTAAGGCTATGTAGGATAATATTTACCAGATTCCCACTTGGATTTTACTCCAACTGCGCCTACTTTTAGCGGATGATTAGAAGCTTGATCCCACTAGCTCCCCTCCATGACACTCACTTCTATGGGGTAGCCAAGATTCATTACCCATGAATCTCCCATGGCATACTTCTCATCTCTACTAAAAGCCACAAAAATGTGGGACGAATTGAAACATTAGACCTTTTGTGCCAGTAAATAGAATAAGGATTTTGGCTTCCTATAACAAAGGGTTCTAGTATAGGCATTCCATTCATGGGGGATCATTCATTCAGCAAGAGACCATTTCTGACCTTCTTGTTAGAAAAATCCTCATGATACTTGAACTTTCCTCAAGTACCCACACTTATATACCGATTGGCAGTCGCTTGGCTTTAGCGTGTTACCAATTGGGTCGTTCCCTTGGGTGATTACTTTTTCCCACAAGGCAAGCCCGCTATGGATAAAATAAAATAAAAGCGAATGGGTCTATATTTTTGGTCACCCAATTAAGGGGAGAGCATATGCCTACCATTCATCAAGCACGGAAGACATGGTGTTCTTTAACCTTCTAATTAATCTAGATGCCTATCTTAATCAAAAGAAAGCATTAAATAACTCTAGCCCCTACATAAATCATCAATAGTTTGATAAGATTGTCTTTGACTAGCGTATAAAAGTACCTCCAAGCAGAAAACACCAATTAGTTCTTGGATTTTTTTAAATTTTATAGATTTAAACAGATGTGCTAAAACAGTCATCCAATGCACTAAAATATCATTCCAATGTGCTAAAACAACTACTCTATGCCCTAAAAGAACTCATGTATACACTAAAAGAACTAATGAATGAGCTAAAAGAAGTAATGAATGCACTAAATTATTGATTGAAAGCACTGAAAGACTCCTTGAATGTGCTAAAACATTTGTTGGATGCGCCAAAAGAAATGTCGTATGTGTCGAAACAAACCCTAGATGCATTGAAAGAGTTGTCGTATGCACTAAAACAGAAGTTGTATGCTCCAAAATAGACCCCAGATGCACTGAAAGAGTTGTCGTATGCACTGAAAGAACTCGCAATCACGCTAAAATGTCACTTCCAG
Organism: Sequoia sempervirens; assembly: GCA_007258455.2. NCBI lineage: Eukaryota > Viridiplantae > Streptophyta > Pinopsida > Cupressales > Cupressaceae > Sequoia > Sequoia sempervirens. Next base: position 82,309,626 of record VDFB02353493.1, on the reverse strand, counting down.
CCTGTTAAAAAAAACTTTTCCAAAAAATTGTTAAAAATGGGGTTTGGCCCCATGATGGGCGCCAATTTATGTGTGTGTGAAATGTGGGAGAGTTAGTAAATCAACACAAACACCAATGGGATTTATTTTATTAGAGATTTAATCAATAAAACTAAATCAAATTTGAAACAAGATTAAATTCCTAAAAACGTTCCATTGTTCTCTATTCTCAAGGATTTATTAAACCATATTGGCTCTTAGATTTTGTATATGCACTATGGTTGTTAAAATGACAACTTGAGAAATGAGATGCTATTCAAAATGCAAGAAATCTAAGTGATGAAAGCCATGATGCTATGATAATGGAGATATTGATAAATGGATAATGAGGTTAGATTATACAATGCTAATGCTATGATAAGAAGCTAAAATGATTCTGCATATGCTCAAATGACCATTGATATGATGAACTAAAATGCAACTATAAGGAAAAACATGATTTTAAGCTAACATGATGCTACAATTCAAACTTGTTAAAATGCTAAACAATGCTAACTCTAAACTCCAAATGCTCCAATGCTCCAATGCTCCAAAGCTATTCTTGCATGATAACTCTACTCAAATGTGGGATGTCGAATACTATAGCAAAGGGTTGCATTTATAGGATTTTCCAAGCATCTTGTGATGTGGCAGCGATCAACGGTCCAGATTCAAACATGAGGGATGAACGGTTGAGATGGAGAGAATCAAGAAGGATGTTCCCTTGACCAAAGATAACATGCCAAATGGATGAAGAAATCAAGTGTGTGAGAAAAAGACCATGTGTTCAAAGTTTTTTGAAGATCATTCTAATTAAAAATTAGAATTATTTAATTTCATGTGACCTTGGTGAGGTGGCATGGAAAGTTGTAGACATGTGCTTGAATTCAAAATTTGGGATTAGTGATAATTAATTAAATAAAACAAACTATATATATATTTTTATTTAATTAAATTAGAGGAATGTGATTTTAGATTTGAAGAATTAGAAGATATGAACTATATAAATAAATTAAGAATTTATTTATATGTAGTTGAAATATTAATTAAATAACTAGTATTTAATTAATTAAATGTCTTGACCGATTTTAGGTGTATACAGCTTCATGTGGAGGGTTTGCTCAACAACATTTTTTAAAGAGTCAAACAACTCATCAATTTGACTCTGAGCCGAAGACTCACCCACCTTACTCACAGCCCCACAAACCCGAACATTCGTCATAGTAAGTTCATAAAACACCCACTTAACCAATTTAAACAAAGAGATAGAACTCTCTTTAGCCATCCCCAGAACATCAAAGATATCCTCACAGACAAAATTAAACACATCCTTACTCACAATAGTATCCTCCTCAAAAGAGCTAACTTTATCCTGACTAACACAAATCTACTTACCTTTACCACCAGGGATCAAAATTTGAAGCTTGCAGACCGAATCAATGATATCTTCAGTAGTAGATCATCTTCTATTCAACGTAGCCACATCCACACCTGGGGAATCCACAACAATCTTCCCGCTAGCATCCTTCAAGGGAGAGTCTGCTTGCATGTCTAGCAACTGGCTCACAGACCTAATAGCCAACTTCTTGTTACTGCTAGCCTTTTGGTCCTTCTTTCTCTTTGTTTGCACAATAGGGGATGGTGGGGACTCCTCTTCAACCTTCTCCTTCTGAAGAGTAGTAGGGGCTTCCACATTAATCAACTTATCATTAGCATTTTGCTCGCTACCAGTCTCATATCCCTTTAGATTAGGACCCAACTCCCCTTTACCAGACATTCCCACATCCAGAGGCTGCAAGGCCACTTCCAAGGAAGCTTGGGAGTCGAGGACATAATCAATGTCATCCTCAGTTTTGGATTCCTCCTCTAGAAGAATTTTCCTCTTTTTCCCTTTCTTGCTACTCGACTCTTCTTCAAAAATCATATCATACTCCTCATCCGGTTTAATTTTCTTACCCTTAGGGGAAGCAAGTGGTTTGAAAACCTCAAAGGATTTATCATAATCAATGATTAACAGGATGAGCCCCACATGCAAAATAGGGTTTTTGGGATTCCTTTTGTGATCTTTCAACCTAGATTCCAAAGACGCTAGAAGATAAAAAGGAAATGAAAATTTCTCTTTGGAAAAAGTGATTAAGGAGAACAAAGTGATATGTATTTACCATAGAGAATCAACCCTCGAGGGTTATATATCTCATTAGATCCTTAGCCACATCCCCCTAGAGCTCTTTGGGCGAGCTCCTCTGGTGCCCTCCACTCTTGCCCTCCACTCTTAGTCGACTTAAGGTCTTGAGCTTCATTATCCTTGAAAAAAACTTGCATGGCGGCCTTCAAATCCTTCTTGTCCCTATAGACCTTCTTACCTCTAGTTGAAAGCCCAGTTATATTAGCAATGGAATCTTCATTCACATCAAATTTCATACCCCCCAATTTCAAAACTCGGTTATTCCATGCTTTAGCAAACACAACCATCGCATGTGGGTTGCTTCCATGCAACATTTCCAAATAGGGTGTTAACCTTCCTTTCTCTAGAATATACCAAACCTCCTTTTTCTTAATAGAGTTGCAGGAAAAGGGCTCTACACGATTCCTATCTCCACCCATTGCCCCATAATTTGTAGAAGACAAAAGCTTGAGAACCTTGTAACCTAAAAGAAGAAACCTCGAGAAGGAGAGAAAAATGCCCACAATCTGTGTGGCAATGAAAATATGGCATAGGTAAGTAATGATTTTTGGACGCCTCCCCTTATGGACTTCAAGAAAACTACCATCAGCCCAATTACAATCTAGCTTGCCATCACTCCATATAATTACATGCCATGTGAACATTGCCATGTGAACCCAAATCAATAAAAGATCATCATCCAAGCTGGCAATTTTGAACATTATGATTTATACACACAATTGCCTCAATGGGAAGAGGGTCATTCCCCTCCCATTACCTAGGACCCCTTACGCCAAGATTTGCAAAGATATCAGCAAGTCCATTTCCTTCTCGAAATATGTGAGATATATAGTATTCATCAAAAGAGTTGAGGATTTCAATAGCATCTAAGATGATGGCTTCAATACACCGTGAGGGTGTAGAGCATTTCTTTAAATTATTAATTATATTTAGAGAATCTTGTTCTAGCCATACCTTCTTGTAACCTTTTAAAGAGGCTTCAATTTTCATTTGGATGTTGCAACATGTTACAAATTTGAATTTGAAGTTTGGAGCAAATTTAAAGCAAACAAGATAAAAGGAGATAGTGGAGAAAACACTTTGAAAGCAAAAAGCCAAAAAAAGAAAATATGGGTGTGGGGTTTTGTGAGACTACCAATCAGATTTATAACTCCAAATTTTGAATTCCAAGGCTCCTAAAAAATAGGGAACCCGAAGGTGGATGCCAAGATTGGAGAAAATTGATTTTTGCTTTATTCAAGAAAGCAAGAAAACAATTAAAGCTTTATCAACCATTCACAAAAGGTTTGGAGATTTGAAAGCTTATTTTATTCATTTTAAATGATGAATTCAAATTAAATTAGCTATTCCTGGAGTTGGGGTGTTGATTTTTTGAAGATGAGATTGGAATGAATGGAAATGCAATTGAAATGAATTCACATTTCATTTCATTTGGGTTGGAGTTGTTTAATAAAAAATGAATTCATTTTTGAGAGAAAAATTTTCTCCAAAATATAGAGAAGACATGGGAAAGACATAGCATACCTCCAGGAAGATTATTTGATGGTGTTGTTGCAGATTGGGGATTGATTATAGAGTTATGAACATCACCCTTTGTTGCAAATGCTTGTATTGGGTTTGTTGTGAGAAATTTTGTTGTTGTAGGTGCTAAAGAGTATTTTGTGTTGCAAGAATTTGATTTGCTGCTGCAAATAATTTTATTTATTTCTTATTTTCTTGGGGTATTGTAAGGGATTGTTGCAGCCATAGAACTTTTGGTTTGATTGTAATTTCATTTAAAGAGATTAAATTGAAATCATAGTTGCTAGTTGCAAGTTGCAAATATTTTCTTTTTCTTTTGTGAAGAGTGTTTCTCAGTAATACTGTGTGAGCTATTTAGAATTAATTTCCATTGAAATATTTATTTTAATTAGCTCCATACATTAGTTGTATCAGAGCAAGTTGATCCTGAGAGTGTAAACAAACTGGTAGAGAAAGGAAATTTACACAAGGACTTGTGAGTTGAAGTGTTGCAAAGATGTATGCCAGAGGAACCCCATGAGGTAGGGGTAGAGGAAGAGGAAGGATAGATAATTTTGTTAGAGATGATGATTTTAGAGCTTTGAGAAGGTAGGTTGAGACTCTACAAAAGAGATAAGGAGAGGATTTGCAAGAATGAGAGACCCGAGAAGTGATGAAGAAGAAGAAGAAGTTTCAGAGGATGCTAGCCTAAATACTGAGCAAAGAGAGGAAGTTGCAGTAGTTGCAAATGACCCACTGTTGAGGGATTTGAAAAAAATGGGAAAGAGACCGAAGATGGATACTCCTACTTTCAATGGGAGTTTGAATCCAGAGGAATTGATAGATTGGTTGAGTGAAATGGAAGAGTATTTCAAATTTGAAGAGATAGAGGATCCTAATAAAGTGATATTTTCCAAGACAAGGCTGAAAGGGCATGCCTCAATATGGTGGAGAGAGGTCCAATTAGAAAGGGGAATAAGAGGAAAAGATAAGATCAACAAATGGGATAAAATGGTGGAAAAATTAAAAAGATAATTTATACTTGTAGACTATGAATTGGAATTTCTCAAGAGGATGCAAGGTTTGAAGCAAGGAAACAAGACTATAAAAGAATATATTGAAGAATTCCATAAAATTCTTATAAGGGTTGGACATTCGTAGGCAACCAAGGAAAAGGTTGCAAGATACATAAACGGATTTAGAGCAAGCATTCAAGAAGAAATGACACTTATCAGAGTTGTGACAATGGAAGATGCTTATCAAATAGCATTGAAGGTAGAAGAAAGAGTAAACAAGAGGTTTGAAAACAAATAGAAAGGAAAAGGGCATGGAGGCAAGGTAGGAGGAATAACTTACAAAAATGAGGAAAATCAGTAAAAGAGCTTCAAGAAAGTACCTTAGTGGTAGACACAAGTAGGTTCTAATTTTGAATGTTAGACTATCTAATATTCTCATTAATTTACCTACAATTTCTTATAAAAAATATAATCCTTATCACAAAGTAATATAAAAATACTTAAAATTAAAATCCATGTAAAATTACTTAAAATGACTCAAATAACTCTTGTATGTGAAGGTGTACATACACTTCAAGTTTTTGGAATTGAATCTATACATTTACACTATTTAATAATTTGAACCCCTTTAGTGAATGCTAGTTCATTTAATATTTTAAAAAGAAATGAAATTCAATAATTACCACTTATTTGTAGAGATGAAGTGTAAAGTTAATATTGACTATTTGACCATTAAAGAGTGTGATGTTTAAATAGAGTGTGGAGAGATGGTACACCTTGTGCATAAAACCTCTCTACATAGTATACTATGTTTATATCATGATCGACATAGTAAATTAAAATGGTTAAATGAAAGAAATATTTCAAAAAATATTTTAATCTTGAGGTCATAAATTGAAAATAAATTAAAATTATCCCATTCAATATTTTCAAAAATAATTAAAGTTGAGAGTAAAATTAGTACAAAATCAAATAATATTAAAATTGAGAATGAAATTAATATAGCATTAGTCAAATTATTGGTGAATACTTCTACAACCAAGCAAGCATTAGGTTAAATAGAAATACATAAAATTTAAAGAAAAGTACTTGTTTGTTTTGGATTTGGGAAACAAAGGATGTTGGTGTGGTTATCTCATCATTTAAGTGACCCTCTCAAATAATGAAGGTTAGTGTCATTGGGAAGATCTATTTGATCACAATAATCAAATCCATCATAAAATATTGATCAAACGTAGGATCAATACAAATATTAAAAACATATCTACTAAGTATCACTCTCATGTTGCCACACTTGTATTTCATCTATACAAAATCCCTCGACTAGAAGATTAAGAAAGACCCATTCTTACAAAGATAATAAAATAATAAAGAAAAAACCAAGTAGGCACTTGTTTGTTGGTAAAATCAAAGACTTTATCACAATGAAGAAGGATTTTTTACCATACAAATTATCTCCAAGATAGCCTTCCCACCTTTGGTGTATATTGTGAAGTGTTAAAGGAAGGTATTCAACCACATGATCAATTTAATGATATAAATATGTAAAAAAATGAAATGATGTGTATGCCTTATGGTATAGTGTGACAAATAGTTTTCCCTAGGTATCAATGAGAATAAGGTGGTTGGAAGTGAGGGAAAATGTTTACACTCTAAAGAGGATATCTCAATTGGAATTAAAGATGGTGAAGCCTCACCAAAATTTGTAGAATTTAATAAAGATAAATATCTATATTTTAGAATAAAATCAACTAAGATCCAATTGTTATGAAATCAAAAATAAAATCATGTGACTTATTTTCTACAAAAATAAAATCATGTGATTTATTTTCTACAAAAATAAAATCATACATGTTTTCCTCAAAAAATTGTAAGACAGTTCTATTAATGGATTCTACCAAGCTTTTCTCAAGAAAATTAAAATATGTTTAATAACCATTTTGAACAATACACAATCCTTAAAAATAGAATAATTAAAACTAAATAAATTTATCTCCCTGTAATTATGTATTGTATAATTATTTAATGAATAAGATAATGTTTATATTAACACACTCTCTCTCTCACTTATTCATACTTTTTGATTTAGTAAGAGAAACATTTATTATTAATTCTAATATTTTATTGTGCAATGAATGAATAAATATGCTATATGGATAAAAGAATTTGATCAATCTCAAAATTTTCTCATTATGTAATAATCAAATCAATTGGCTAAAGGTTAAACTAATTTAATTTCTCTCATAATTTAATCATTTGTTGTCCTAAAATTAGTACAACATCAAAGAGTTTTAAAATTGAGAAAAAAATTAATATAACATTAGTGAAATTAATGGATAATATTTTCATTGTGAAATAATTATTATGATAGGTATTATAACATCAAAAATTGCACAACCTTGCAATTTTATGTTATATTCTACACTCACTCTGGTATCGTAGCCTTCTTCCTTTTAATGCCAAATGTTTAGTGTTTTTAGTGTTATAATCCCTCTTCTTTGTGTCTTAGGTGTCTTTTTGTGTTGTTCGTAGTGTATTCAACCTTTGTTTAGTTTGAATTATTTGGGCATTGGAACTTTAGGTAGATGTCCACATGACACACTATCATCCCACAATAATTCACCATTTCTAGACATTTCAAACTTTTCCATCTCTTGTATTTGATAGGTAACTATCTCAAAGAGATTAAAATGAATACTTGCCCCTTTGTTCTCCTTTTTAATCAATTCAAACCATATTTCATTTATTCTATCACTTATTTAGAAATCTATCTCTCTAGCTCTCTATTCTAGTAGACTATGAAATTCTTGAACCTATCTCACTATTCTCAACAACCTCCATTAGTGTGAAGACTATTTTTTATGCTTACCAAACTTATGAGAGTATGGTAGTAGCATATATAATACAACATTGTCGAGCTCTTGGATTTTTCAAGTGTTTGAGGTGATATTATTTTTGGAAACTAATATAAATGTGATTCTTAACCTTCCACAAACACTTTTTATTTGAATATTAACATTATCAGAACTAGCATTCACTCAAATATGAGACAACTTAGATGAAAATTACTATTTATGCATCAATAATATTAGTAAATTACAAACAAAAAATGATAAAAATAACTCCTAATATTATTGTTATAATGAAAAAACAACAGGTGTAACTTCCAATCTTTTTCTTATTACAATAGAATCTAAAAATATCTAAAAAAATAGACTGTAACTTCAATAATTATATCAATCAATAAAATATCATGGCAATACCCACAACTAACAACAAACAACATTAATACAATGTAGTTGAATCTATGAATAGTGAAGCTCCAATGTGATCTTTGAGTGAGATTGTACTCCAACAAAAGGGGTCACATTTCTACCTTTGAAATCAAATGGATTCATCCTCCAATATTTGACAAATCTATATTTTTTTGTGCTTAGACCCACCTACTCAAACACAAGTGATCAAAATAGTTTTTGAAAGGAATTTGGTTAAGTTTAGATGATGATCTTGGATGAAAATGTTTATTCTTTTATATTCTCCACAAATATCTAGGGTGACCACCATGCACACTCACAACTTGAAATTTAAAAAATGATAATAGATGAGAGAGATTCCTCTATAAAAATAATGTTACCAAAAATAGACTATTAGAAATAATGTGACATGTGTTGGGAAGTTAGGATGGAAATAAAAAATGGGAAAAAATGTTGAGGATCAAGGGTTATCCATAACACAAGACTCAACTAAAGGATGAGGTTTTGGGGGTTGAGAGATATTAATGACATGATAGAGAAGTATGATAATATAATGGTGAGGAAAGCATTAGGTAGAAGCCATGATATGATGGAGAATTCTAAAAATATGAAAAGAAGCAGAGAAGAGTAGAGTTGGAAGAAATAGCATACTTAGGAAGGGAAAGCACACAACATAAGAAAATAGGGAAGGCATAAGTATATACTTATATTGACTACAAATGAGACATGAAAAGTATGTTGTGTTGAAAGTTGCTTATCTTTAAGCAATTGTAGTTTCAAATGTTCCAAAATTTATAGCCTTCTCACTTTGCATCCTCCATGGAAGATATTTCCATTGAATTAGGTACTCATTGGTGCTTCTATTTATTAGCTTCATGTCCCTTACATCCATGAAAACTTCAAGAATTAGAACCAATTTTACATCTTCATCAATCAAAGGTAATTCATCCAAGGGTTATATATCTTTTCCTAGCACCTTTTTGAGACAAGGAACATGAAAAAATTATTTATCTTGCTTCCATCTAGTAGTTCCAACTCATAGACCACTTTGCCAATCCTTCTCATAATTCTAGAAGGTAATTGGATATTTTTTTCCCCACCCACCTTCAAGGAAGATTGCTTGTATGATCTCAATCTCACAAAACCATGTCTTTGATCTCAAATGTTCTCTTAATCCTATGACAATTTGTATACAACTTGTATTGGTTTTGAGCATGATAGAAATTATTCTTGAGTGAATTTAGAATGTCTTAACTCTGTTTGATCACATCATGTGTTCCTGGTACCTTGCTATCTAGGTCAAAATGAGATCAATTAATCTTTGAGATTCATACCCATACAAATCCATGAACAATGTTATCTTGATCAAAATGTGGTAGGTGGTGTTTTAATAATTCTCTCCCAAGTAAAGCCACCTGATAAAATTATTCTATTGATAAAATATATAATTTTTAAATAACCTTTCACCCATTTGTTCACAATCTCAACCTGTGCATCTATTTACATGCAGTAGCTGGTGCTATGAGCTTAGTTCCCACAAAAAAGAAGAGATCTTTCAAAGAAGAGCTCATGAAGTGACCATCTTGATCACTCTCATTGATCTTGTTTAGTCCATGGAGTTTCATCACTTCCTTGAAGGACATATTAGCCATTTGTGGTAACTTAAACTTTGAAGAGATGACAAATACATGTCCATAATTCATTAGTCTACACTCAAGAATACATATATAGTCCTTATGTTGGACTTTAGGAAGTCTTGTAATGAAATACATTGAGACACTTTTCCATTTCTACCTTGAGATAGGCAAGGACTATAAAATACCTACTACAATTATTTTTCTATTTTATTCTTCTATAAAAGGATGTATTATTTGATATGGGTGAGGAAATAATCCTCAATTCCCTTCCATGTGAATCTTTCCCTAATCTATTTGCAGGTCTTGGAAGACACCAGGTGGCCTTCTAGTTTGTGTTATAATGGCCCACACAATATTTACCTTCATCATTGATTCTATAATTAAGTAGACTCTTTCCTTATAAAGAAAGAATCTGTTGCCTATGTTGTAATCATCACCAAATGATTCCCCTTCCAACAAATTAGTTGTGAATGAATTCTTGGCATTCTATGCTATGATTTCATTCTTCCAGTCTATGGATATTTAAGACATGGAGCATATATTTATCCTTCTAGAGAGCACATCAATAATAGAATCATTCTTCCCTTTTATTTATATTCCTAAGAGTTTTCTCACCCATTTTTGCTGCTACTCATTTAGATCCTTTTGGTTATGAAAATATCTTAAACTATTTTGATCAATTTTAAACAAAAATTAACCACCCACCAAGTAATCCTTGAATTTGAATAATGCATGTATGATGACTAGAATTTACTTATCATAGATGGAGAAACATATTTCCACCTTAGTGAGCTTTTGACTCTTAATTTAGCAATCAGGTGCTTGTTTTGCATGAGAACAACCCCAATTCTTTCCCTCAATGCGTCACATTCCAATGTGAAAGGAAGAGAAAAATCCAGTATTGCTCACAAAAGACAAACTAAATTAACAAATATGTCAAATATTTTCTATGCAACCTCATCCCATGTGAAATATCATTTCTTAGAATATTTAAGGGGGTAAATAGTTGATAAAACCAATTAACAAATATCTCAAATCTGTGTCACACTTTTGACCACCTAAATGGTTTCTTAATGATATCAAGTTTCCACAATCCATAATGTTCTTTGCAATGGTTTCTGGTTTCTATCGAATCATTTTTGGACAGAACGGAGAAGGGATTCGTATAGAAACCATGTGACGATGACATGACACCACGGATTCATCTTTTTAATAGAAACCATGTGACAATGACATGGCGCCGATGTGACGGTTGATTATCAGTCAAAAAGATTTTAGCTGGAACCTATACATTTTGATCGAACTGTGCAAATATAAAACCAAAGAAAAAGGGGGCCCATGTATTTTTTGTGGACCTGCTGGGGTGTTCGGCTGAATTGTTTGAGGGCGAGAGATTTTTGACCAAGCGGGATTTGCAGGTAGGATTTATTTAGCTTTTCTCTTATCTGTGAATTTTGTTTTAGTTTTCACCTGTTATATGGTGTCGTAAACAAACATTTCACACCACTCTCCCTATCGCATCCTCTTTCAAATAGTGTACCTTCCTTGTCTTTGCTTTTCCTCACACTTTATATGGCGTGGGTTTATTACTCCTAATTTCATTTACTTGCAATTTATGGCAGTCCACGAGATGATTTTTCTTTAAGGCGTTCTGTCAAAAAAAAATTAAACTAAAAGAGGGGTAAAAATTTATTCAAACCAAAATAGAGCAGTACAAAGTAAGGGCATTACACACCCCTGTCTATCTCCACTAAGTGGTCCAATTGTTGAGACAAATCCAGAGTAATTGTACCCTTTCCACAATATTCCAATTTTACAAGGCGTTCTGTCAAATAACTTATATGCTTTATTTTTGTTTCCTACATAAAAAGCGTGTATCATTTTATGGTCTTCAATCCAGCTACATTCAAGTATCTTTCATCAAACAAATACTTCACATGCCTGCCTTTCATATTCCATCGTGCCATGCCTATTCTTTTGGTTGCACCCAGTTTTCAAATAATTCTGGCGCCTTGTCTTTGCTTTATCAGTTTGCATACACATCAATCATGGCACTCACAATTACAACATCAGACGAAACTCCTCTCCTTTATGCTTTGATGGATATCCAGTGGCTGTTTTGAAGCTCCCATACTGGCACGGGTAGGGAAAATGCTAGCAAAAGTTATGGCATTTGGCTTTTACACCTGCATATTGCATATGCTTGAAAGTTTCTAAAACCTTTTTAACAAATTCATTTTGTGCTTATGCTACAATCATGCATTCCATGAAACTGCATTTATCTGAGGCATTTTGTCAAACAGTTCGTGTGCCTTGTATAAAACTCCACCTTGAATATATGTACGGACCTATGAGTTATAAGTATCTGTATTAACATGGTCAGCATTTCTCAGCCTTTTGAACATATACTCTGCACCATCAATATTACCTGATACCTCAAAAAGATTTAGAATGGCAAGTGCCTTCCCAAGTGGTTATGGTATTCGTTTAGGAAGATGCTTCTTAATTCTTCCAAGGATCACTCTCAGTTAACACTTTAGACGGCTCAACAACCTCTGTTTCTGGACCTTCAGAATCTATGGTCGCAGGGGAAGGCTCAACTTCCTTTGACGTAGCAGTTTTCCATCTTCCGCAAGTGCACAAGCTATATATCAATAAATAGCCGGCTTCAACAAAAAAATGGCAACAAACTCTTAGTTTCTTGAGACCATAAACTATCAGTAACAATGGTTTCAAATTTTCAACAAAGGTTTTACCGATTTTACCCTAGAATGTATCTATCTAGACCAATACAATACAATTGCTTTTAACTATGAAAGAAGAAGATGCCACCAATCATATTAAAGATTGACAACTAGAACACCTGAAAGCATTGTATAGGCTTAGTTGAGGAGTTTGGACTCTTGGATCTTCACGAGGACTGGAGAAGTTCAGCCTTGCTCTTTCCATGCATAGCTGGTTGCTCGCTTCCATCTGAAATTCATATATTTTCAATTATAAGGTTGGAAATCACAATTAGCTGTAAAAAGTTTCTGTTTTGTCTTACCTTATAAATCTGGCTTCAGGCAAATTCACTCTCAACAATTCACCGCAGGAAAATTCATCATCATGACAAATTCACTTCATGGAAAATTCACCACCAGCAATTCATGGTGGTGAATTTTCCATGAAGTGAATTTGTCATGGCGGTGAATTTTCCCACTGTGAATTGTTGACGGTGAATTTTCCGATGGTGAATTCTTGGCAGTGGATTTTCCTAGAACCAGAAATCTACATTTAGATCCTGAAAGATATATGAACTGAGTATTCTTATATTGTAAACTTTGTAGTTAGCAGAATCTGAGAGTAAGTCACAAACATTTTTAAGAAAAATGTAGACTAGTACTTGAATGTAACAGGCAAAGGTAATTGCAGACCAAGTAACTGTAACTATACCCATAAACAAAAGTTGAGAGTGGAACTGGAGACTAGTATATGTAAGGTTCCCATTTCATGTATTTGATTTTGCATTATAATCTTGTTTGTTAGTTATGTATCACATTTCATCATTTCTTTTAAGTTTCTCAACGGATTTTTTTATCATAGGGAGCTTATAAATAGCAGAACCTGGGCACATCCAATCAACATATCACCATTTTCTCATAACTTGTTGGTTTGAAATTATGAACCATTAAAAGCAGGCATCAAATGCCTCTTTTACATGCTAACAATATTTGTAATGAAGACTATTTTTGTAGAGGGGTTTGCAGTGATAAGCCTGATGTTTTGTTTACATAGAGACCTTGATTGTTGATCCCAGTTCTGATTCTTCTGATACTGAGAATTATGAGTCCGGTTTGCAGAGATGTGCAGTGATCTGGAAAATAGGTTTGCAGAGAATTTGTTAAAATCTTTTGACCATTGTTAACTTGAAATCTCACTAGGTTTGGGTGCAAGGTGAGCCTTGTGAATCCCTATTTAACTTAGAACCAAATTAGTGATGATTCTAGAATATGTATGTTGTTCAAACCTATAAAATGGGTGAGTCATTTCTATGTGGTTGACCTTCTTGCATTGTATTTTAATTATTTTTAAATGTATGTTTTTCATGTTTACAAGATGTTTAATACTTTAAGTCGAAAAAGTAATATTTGCATCTTATTAGAAAATGGGTTATTGCATATTTATTTTTAGTGAAATAAAATAAGTACATATTTAATTGTTCTTTAGAAATATAATATTAGCTTGTGATATTTTTTATATTATTGAATAATTTCATATGTGTATGAGTCTTGAGTTTTTGCACGTATGATAATTGTTCATGTAAATGAATTAAAATTGTGTAAGTTTAAATTATTTTTGGTTTTGAAGTTCAACTTGTATATTAAAAATATTTTAGTTTTGAAAAGATAAATTTGTAGTTTTAATTTTATGCAGATCTCTATTTATATGCACATGGCTGATCAGATTTCTCATCTAGATGATCAAGGTTCATCGCTCTACTCAGTCCAAGCAACATGCTCAGTCTAGGTCTAGTTTTTATGAGGACAACATTAGGAGACTAGAAAAAGTTTTGAGATGTTTAGACCAAACTATACATAACTCCCCATATTTGTCAATTAGAGACAAATTAGTTACTATTAGAGAGGAGACTACACGTATGATTGATGTGATTCGATCATACAATCCATATGATGACATTAGCACTGAGCAGTTTTATATGCCCCTTGCTAGGATTGTTACTAGCATTGAGAAATTTACATATATTTCTAGGACGGTTTCATTAAATAATGTGCATAGCATGTTCCCTTTTTTATAAGGGACAAGATAGAGTTAAAGGATATACAGTTAGTTACTATTTGTACAGATGAGCTTGTTGCTCCTTTTATATATCCTAGATGGTTGGAAGCCCATCACAAATGGCCTCATAATGATGAGTTGCCACTTTATTTTTATAAACAATTATATACCAAGTTTCATTTACAGTTAGATGTGGATTACACATCTTTTCCTCAGCATGTTGGATAGGGCAGAGGGAGGTTTTCTGACAAACCTGAATATAGACGTGTAAATTTTCCACCGCCCGTCAACAAGAGGGCATTAGTTGGTCCAAACCTTTTGGTTCTTCCTAAACGTTTGGAACTAGCACCAACGGCGGATACATCAACAACCCCTACCAAATGAGAGATTTTTGACAGTATTGCCACCATTACTACTAGGTCGATTAGATGTCATCTGATCATATTGGTAGGTACTTATTACACCCATGGATTAGCCTTCCTCCCATTGAAGCTACATCCAGTAGTTATGATCCATTTATTCATGCTGATCTACCATCACCATCATATGTGGCACATATGAGTGGCGTGACTGTGCGTAATGTGTGTGCAGTCTCCATCACTTATTTACTAAGAGTATACCAGTTTATTAGTCAGGAGCATGGAATCCCTCTAGATGTTGTAGCAATCCATATTAGACGACATTCTGCTAGACAGATGAGTTGGGTTAAGACAGCTTCACAGGGTACAAGGGGGTATTAGGATATTCTAGACTATCCTACAACCCCTATGCAACATATACAGATTGATCCAAGATCAGGTTGAGGTTATTGTAGTTGATATTGTTCTTGGCACATATAGCACACTTCTTTTTAGCACTGGTATTGTACCATGTACAAGTGTCCCCATGATGTCCATGCATTCTTTTGAGATCATCGAGATTGGTAGAGCCATTGAGCCTGTGTGTAGGTACTTGAATAATTTATATATTTTGCATTCAAAAAATTCACATGTATATTAAATAAAATTGATTTTAAAGTAGTTCTAACTCTCGATTAAAGTCATGTGTTTGAAAATTTCTAGGAGTATGGCGATTTTCCATCCTGTGGAGATTTGGAGCATGTTAGGGATCCTATGCATTATACATTTGAGGTACATAAATAATATTTAAATTACTTGATACATTCACACATCGAAAGTACATTGTAAGTTTTATATAACCTTACATATATATGTGTACATTAAATTAAATTATGTACTTTCTTGTGCAGGGCTCGAGACAAGGTTCAGGACAAGGATTGAGACAGGGACTAGGACAAGGATCAAGGCAGGGATTAGGACAAGGATCTAATTCATCTATTTGTAGTCATATTAGACATCCTCATCTTTGAGTTTTTTTACATGCACACACATGTGTTATATCTTTAGATATTATGGTTCTTATTATGATTTGTCACATTATATACATTTTACATTATGGTTTGTCACATGTTATATACACATATATATACATTTCTTGTTATGGTTTGTCACATTATGGTTTGAATATGATTTCCTTTTAATCTCTAGTTATAATGGATTGTAAATTACATATCTAAATTTAAGAGTACATGCATGTTAGATTATATATTTAAAATAGGCAAACCTTAAACATAAAAAGAGAATTTGATGTGCAATTTATTGATAAAAGGGATATCATTATAATTGATACATACCAAATATTATGAAATTCTTGTTGATAATAGTCCATGCTTTAATCTTGTTATTGAATTTTCACATATCTTTAGTTTGAGGTTACATAACTCTAACCATGGAATCATAATAAGTATGTAATTTTGAACATTTTATTTCTATTATTTTTGTGACTATAATATATGTTGGCCTTAGTAAAAACCAAAAAATAGTACATATGGTAGGATTTAATGGGGCTATGTTAAAGTTTTGATAGTAATATTCCTTATCAAATCTATGTAGTATGATGTTTTTAAATATACACCTCTTGTGATTTTTTTGTTCATTATGTGTTATTGAGGTTTAGCTTGAGACACTCTTTTTGGTCTAAGTTATATGTAATTGTACAAGAATCTCTTTCTAATCAAGAATGTATCCCTCTTGCAAATGATGTATCTAATAAAAATGACATTGGATTCTTTTAATTATAACTTAGGTGCTTTGTGCTCTTATGTGAAAATAATCATTGATAACACCATACAACATATTCTCAATCTCTTTTACATTATGGAACTTACATTGAATATTATGTTTGTTTAACAAAGAATTCAAATGCTTCTTGATCTAATGTGCTAATTATTATGGGTTTCTATGCATGAATATGAAAACTTAACCTTATCCTATTTCAAATTATGATATTTATAGATTTATAGATTTGATTGACATAAAGGAAAATACTTAATTATAAAATTGGTATTGTTGCCTAAAAATATTAGTACACTCTATTTCCTTATTTTCTAAAAAAGTGACTTGATATATATGATTGTATGTTAATTGGGTGGATAAAGAATACTAAGAGATCCTTGTAGCAATAGTACTAGTTAAGGTTGTAAAAAACTTACCGAGTTTTGTTCCATAAAAGGAGAAATTGAGGATAGAAAATCTATGCTAAATAGTGGTGATATTATGAGATAAAACTATTATTATACAAACCAACCTAGAAAATTGGTAGGAACAAATGTATTTAGTATATATGGTATCATACTAAATATGTTCATTGTGAATAAAATCCAAAAAATTAAATGGTACCATATCAATTCTATCTCTAGTTAAATCCATACTTGATATGATCATAGGTAGATCCTATTTGTAGAGATTCTTATCTACTAGTTTAGCTACAATAGAAAACATTTATCTACTACCATTGTACCTAGTTTAACTAGTGCTAAACAAAATTCTATGGAAAACATTGTGATGGGCTTGATATTCCACTAAGGTTTAGATAAGAAAAAAATACCATTTTAAAAAATAAGGTGGAATTTTACACCCAACTTTTAGTGCTTTATGTCTTTAATTGATTCTAAATTTTATAGGATCTAATAAAATTTGATGAAATAATTTAAACATGAATTAAATTCATTAAACAAAATTACGACAAGGAAGGGAATGTTACATTGTCGATAGTTTAACCAAAGAATGAAATTAATTATATAGATGCCAAAAAATATTAAAAAAAGAAACAAGATAGTACCAAGTATTAGTCTAACTTCAACCAAAACAAGGGAATACATATAATTTATATAAGAAACACCATTTAGAAACAAAATCATGAGTTGCTAAATATTTCATGGGATTTATTAAAACCTAAAATCAAGTATTGTCCAAAAGGTAATAGAATTTACACCTTAAGAAAAATTTATAAGAAAATAAGATCACGAAAAAGAAAGCTTCATGGACTACTATTTCATTCAATGTCTATCTAATTATATACATAAAAATATGACATCAACCTATCTAAACTTGACCAAGATTGAAAATATCCATCTAATCTAACAAAAAATCCAAATTTAGATCACCACATGGAATGAAAAATTATTTGAATTCAATAAATAATAAAAAGATTTTCAAATTTAGGTCCAAATGTTACATGTATATATGGTCATAGAAAATATATATGTACATAAATAACTTAAAGCTCTTGGTACATATAATCTGGATCCTCTCTATCTTTTATTATCTCTAAAATATTTTCATGATCTTCAATAGACAACCTCCACTTTTGTTTGCCATGTCCTCTTTTTGGTAGAGTTTCAAAATTTATTCTTGTTGCTATAACTAAGTGACTATAATGTAGAACCTTTTGTCCTAGCATATAATCAATAAATATAATACCATTTTTATCTATCTTTATTTGTTGATAATATGTGCCTTCAACAATGACTAATCTAATGGGATACTCTTGTCCATCACCATCTATCATTGATTGCACCAATTTGCATTTTGGTTACGTACATTTTAGTAGATAGTAATCTACACATTTTGCATTATTAGGATCCACAACAAGAGCGAAAATATCTCTTGTACACACCATGTAGTAAACATATGTAAATACATAATAAAATTACAGTTTTAATATAAACCATTTAAATATTTCTAATCATGCTCAACTTAGGTAGAATATAAATCAAATTTAAGTTAAAATTTAATTTAAAAGTTTAAAATTTACCTATAACAACTAAATTAGATACATGTTCGTAATCAGTTGAATATAGAGGATTATAGACATCTACAATGTTATTTTTTCAAAAGGAGGCATTGATACTAATTATTTTATTTCCCATTGTGAAACATACCCATCCCTAATATTTTCAAATTGTAGAGTATTTGCATTGTTTTCAATGCAATCAACACAAAAAACATGATTTTTCTCTCACTTGAATTACAAGAGGCTTGCTATGTCTTGTTGTCATGATTTGATGCAAACTTCTAATACCATTAATTTTTTGATAATTATAAGGATTTGATCGATCAATAGCTGTAAATTTTAAACATCCAATTAAGAAGTGTTTATCTATTTGAAAATTCAATTCATGTGCACTGTCAAATTCAAATAACAAATTCAACTATGTACCTTTAACTTCCCAAAAATAGTGTGTGTTGTATATTGAGTCGTGAGTGCTTTTGCACCATTCAACAATTTCATTTGTATTTCGTATGGAATTAATTGCAAGTTCATGTTAGAGAAATGTTAGGTTAAGAGGTTTAAGAATTTAAAGTTTTAGATTTTAAATTTATATTCTATATGGTGTTACTTGCAAGTTCATGTTGGTGAAGTGAACGCTTCACACATGCTCTTGCTCCATTGTGCTCTCCTTTTCCATGTCCACTCATAAAAATTCCACAAAATTTTTGTGTCACGTTTAGCATGTTGTTGGCTTAACCAATTAAAAACTTTTGCAAACTTAAATTGTCTTGTGAAGTTACAAAAAAAATTATTCAAACCAAATTAGTAAAAAAAAAACTATATGTGTACAACATATAAGTAACTAAATAATTCAAGACTTAAAGTTAAGTAAATAAATAAATAATATATAATTTAAAAAAGAAAAAATCAACACTTACCAGCACATCCATCATACCATATCTAGTGTTGTGAAGCATTTATATCACATCGTCTCAGGTCTTCAAAAAACATTTTGAAACAATGGGATACATAGCTTCTATCATGACTTGTAGCATCACTGATATAAAAGTGAACCTCTTTGATGATAATTCATTCATCTTTGCTACTTTGTATGCCATATACATGTAACTGAGCATGCCTATAGCAAACTTATACACAAAGATTGCAACTTGCTCTGAATGATAATATTGACTTTGAATCTCAATTTGAGGACTAAATGTATAGTTCTCAGAGAAATCTACAATAGAGAGAATACAACCTGGTGGAAAGCAATCCTTTGAGTCACAAAATTACTTAGCTTGCCATCTTCCACCATGACAATGTTGGATATGTGGATATATGATATTGTGAAATTTATTCAAAAACTCATTGTAAGACAATCCACTCTCTTTGAGACAAGGAAAACTTTAAGAAACCCCCCCCTCAGTGAAGGTGTAAAATCCTGGCGAATCTTGTATACTTCTCGATAAAAATATTAATATTAGTGGCAATTTTTTTTGGTTTTCGTGAAAAAAAAAGGTCCATTGGTGAAATATTTTCTAATCGCTAGAAGTCTATGGAAAATCCTGGTGAAATGCAATTTTTTTAAAACCACTAAATTTTTCCCATTGGCGATTAAAATCTATTTTCAAACCAATAAAATATTTCAATTGGAAAATTAAACCTGTTTTCAAACCAGAAAAAATAAAATTCATTGGCGAATTAAACCTATTTCAAATGATTAAGAAAAAAACATTGGCGAATTAAACATAATATGAAACTAATAAAAAAATGCATTGGTGAAGTGTCAATGCAAATTTTCCTAACCTTAGTTGCAAGTCTTTCTTGGTCATCTTTGTAGTCGGTGGGTCGGAGGTTTCGAAAACCTCAAAACTTTAGACTTTGGTTCTAAGGTTCCAAGTTTCAGCGACCATGCGACATTATGGACCATGACCGTTCAATGAATTTTCGATGGATGGCTATAGTTGCATTCCGGAAGTATATCTCTCAAGCACTAGAATTGCGAATTGAAACATGTGCAATTACACTAGAACCGTTAGATTTCCAGAAATCAATGGTTGAGATTTTATTAATTATTTAGGTCTATCATAATCCTGCTCTTGTTTACCATTTAATATTGTCTAAGTCAGACCAAAATATTTTATGACAAAGCCTTAAATCTTAACTCTTTAATCCTAAGGGTCGAGTCTCGTCAACCTAGCGATGGCCCCATTTTAAATTATGCACGTGCATAAAGTTTGTTTTAAAAGATGGACTGTTCGATGTATTTTCGATGAACGATTATAGTTGCATTTCGGAAGTATATCTCTCAAGCACTAGAATTGTGAATTGAAACCTACGGAATTACACTAGAACCATTAGATTTCTAGAAATCAATGGTTGAGATTTTATTAATTATTTAGGTCTATCAGTCATCCTGCTCTTGTTTACCGTTTAATATTGCCTAAGTCAGACCAAAATATTTTATGACAAAGCCTTAAATCTTAACTCTTTAATCCCAAGGGTCAAGTCTCATCAACCTAGCGATGTCCCCATTTTAAATTATGCACGTGCATAATTTTTTTTTTAAAAGACAGACTGTTTGATGAATTTTTGATGGACAGCTATAGATGCATTCTGGAAGTAAATCCTTGAAGCACTAGACCCTCGAAATGAAACCTTCAGAATAACACTAGAACTGTTAGATTTTCATAAATCAGTGGTTGAGACATTTAATTCTCTTTTCAATGCATCGAAGTACTCTACCTTTCATTTATTCTATTGAAATTCTCAATTTGGTTGTGGTACTAGGCGGTGGCATGGATTAATACCATATGAATAGCTAGAAAAAAACATTGGTGAAGTAAACATTGTTTAGTAAGCGAAGGAGGCATGGAAGTTTCCATAGAAAGTGAACCAGAGAAACAATGGAGGCCAGTTTCACCTTGACATCACGGAGGAAGCTAGACCCTTTCGTTGGCAAAGCATCTGTGAAGCGGCTACGGGGTTTATTTCTCTTCAAGGATGTGAAGGTGGCACAAGCAATTCAATTTATTTTGGGTAATGGCTTTGAAAAATTAAAGCACAGATACAAGACCAAAATGGATATTTATTCGTTGGTCATGGCTTGGGGTCTGCACTTAGGAGAACCGGTGGATGTAGTGAGGAAAGTCATGAAAACTCTGGTTCACAAAGATTTTTTAGAGGATATGGAAGGCATTCTGGAAAAAGCGATACCAGGAGTGGGGCTTGTTAAGGTTGAAGGCATGAATGGTGGAGGCCCAGAGCTTGCGGATTTAAATCATCTCTTTATCAGGTGGCCAGAAGGACGCACCAAAGATATGTGGTGAGAAGGTGCGGAGCGCGGGTGGCAAGCACTCAAAATCTGCATCAAGCTAATGGAGGTTGAGGAGGTCATAGAGAATCTCAAAGACATCGCTAGAGCAGAGATGCGTGAAAAGAAGGGTCTGTGTCTGAGGAAGAAGATGAAGATGGGTAATTCATCGAAGGCGTCTGAGTAGTACAAGTTTTTAAAAAAAAATAGATTATTGTACTAAATCTTGTTTGTGATTTTATTTTTTGGGGGTTATGCCTGGATTTCAAGTGGGTAGATTAGGGATAATTTGATATGTTGGAAATGGAAACTGTGTTGGTTAATCAACTTTTTTGGTAGTTGATGGTCGATGGATGAACATAAATCTAAAGCATATTTTATATCATTAGTTTAAAATTGGAATATTTTTGGTAGTTGATGGATGAAGATAAATCTAAATTATATAATAGCATTTTGTTTACAGTGATTCTCAACCTTTATTTTTTTCAAGATAATACAACATTTGGTAACTTGGTTTTATTGGTGAGCATGTTGAAATTTTATTTTCCTTTTACAAATAATTTATGTTTTTAGATAGATGAATTTAAGGATTAAACTATAAAAAAAAATCAACAACATTTATTTTATAGCATTTATTTAATATGTATGATTAATAAAATTAATAATATTTTAATATAAAAGATTTTATATAAATAAAATATAAATAAAATATTTTTTTACAGTTAAATTTTTTCATAAAACATAAAGTGACAGGCATTTAAATGAATAAAAATGTCACAAAATTTTCATATGACAGGTAGGGGTGGCCATCAAATTCTAGGCCTTGCCGAGAGATAATAATTTTCCAAACTCCACATGTACCGAACTTAATTAACCATCGATCCTCCAGTCATGTCCACTTGCGAAAATCTACCCGTGATCTTCACTTCATAAATGCACCATCCTTGCCACCTTTCCTATCTTAATTCACCAAATTCGAGGTTTTGGTGCTTTTCCTAACCTTAGTTGCAAGTCTTTCGTGGTCATCTATGTAGTCAGTGGGTCAGAAGTTTTGACAACTTCAAAACTTTAGACTTTGGTTCTAAGGTTCTAAGTTTCAGCGTCCACGCAACATTATGGACTACTACCATTCGACGATTTTTTTATGGATGGTGATAGTTGCTATAGCTTTAATGAAACAAGATTTGTAATGATTTCATATCATTTGAGTGGCATTGGTAGTGCTAACTGGAGTCTGGTGATTTTGACAACTTGTCAAATTGAGGTACAATTTGCATGTAGCCAGACGTCAATCAAATTAAACATTTTAATTTTTAATTTTACATGTAATGCTTAAGATACATGAATTGACTAAGTTGGTTTTTTGGTTTGCGCGAATCAGGCTAGTAGCGGCACTAGTGGCCGATAATTTATTAAATAGGGTAGGTAATAGTTATAGTAATAATGTGACATTGTAATTCAGTTGTAATAAAATAAATGGTTATAAATTTACAATAAAGAGTTATTCAAATTAGTTTTTTTCCTTTGAGAAATTAAGTATTAATTGCATGCAAAGGTGGAGTAAGTAGCCATTTATCACATTCCATTTGCAAAATTCAAAGTAATGGTAGAAAATTGCAGAAAGGCGAGTTGTGGGCGAGGAGTAAAATGGAAACACCGCTTGTGTTGGACACGGAGAAGCAACTGCAGGCCTTCAGAGGGGAAATAACTGATAAGCGATTGCAGGGGCTGATGAATTCGACCCATCTACTCATTCTCTAGGCAACCAAGCAGGTGGTTGGGCTAGAATTTATGAAGGCTTATCACAGAGCCAGAACAAATACAAAGATTCTGGCAATGTTCTTAATAGTCTTTTTGCATATGGGAGTCTCAAAAGAGATAAGCAAAAAATTGACCCAAATGGTCTTTGTGCACGCATTGTTGGGTGACATTGATGCGACACTAGATAATGTGGATGGGAATAGGAAAATCCCCATGCCATAGAACTGCTACATGATGCGGATGAGAGGGAGAGAGGTAATGAAGTTTCCTTTGGTCCGAACCATTGACCCAGAAGGATTTGAAAAATTGTGGACAGAAAGGGACCGTAGCATTTTCTTTCTCTTGAGGGTAGCAAAGCTGACGACTAATCTCCCGCGTGGGTGGGAAATGAGATACGTGGAGGATGAAGGTCTGGCAGAGGAAATTGTAGCAGGTGATGATGATGATTGGGACCTTGCAGATGGGGAAGAATGGCTTGCGAATGATCCCAAGGACTCAAAGGAAAAGGCCAAAAGCCTAGCACACTAGAAATGTGGAGCAGACTGCCTAGTGATTGCAGTACTTGAAACACATAGAGTCAGAGGATGATGATGAATGATAAAGTCTGGTTGGGTATGATTTCAACTTTTTGTTGTTGAATATAAATAGTAACAGTAATAGGGTAATTGAGTCAGTCTCGAGTCTTGGAGTGCTTGTACTTAAATTCAGGCCAATTTTGTAATGAATTTTGGAATGCATGAAAATCTGGGTGGGCTAGCTGATTAGGGAAGGTCACTTGACAGAAAAGGCCTTCAGGGTGTTTTTTTGAAAAACAGATACTCATGTAATCCTTTTTTGATAATCAATATAGGGTGTTGCCCCTAGAAGTGTTTTACCTAGCAAAAAATAATAATTGCATGTAGATTTAATAAAGTAAATGGTTGTGCTATTAATTTGACATTGTAATTCCTTTTATTAAGTCCTTTGCAACGTTAAGTGTTACTGTGCTATTAATGGTTGTGCTATTATTATATTAACTTGACATTGTAATTCATTTTATTAAGTCCTTTGCAATTGCAACGTTAAGTGTTACTGTGCTTAGTGCTATTAATGGTTAAAAGTAAAAAAACTTTAAAACACATGTTTAATTTTTATATCATAAATTACTCAACGGTTTGATAGAACATTTGATGTATCACTGTAGACTCAACTTCAAGGGAGCAAAGCAAGCTTAGTCGCTAGGCCTCCGAGTTTTATAACCATTTGACATGTCGCATTGTCGCAGAGTTCTAAAATTTCATAACTACTTGATTCCCCAACTTGGTTCACTTTGTTGAGTAACTTAAGTTCATGCATAGATAACCTTTGAGTTATGGTATGTGGATTTAGTCGAATTCGATGGGTCGGAGGTTTTGAAAACATTGAAACTTCAGACTTTGGTTTTGAGATTCCAAGTTTCAGTGACCACGCGACATGATGGACTTATCTTGCCTGACATCTTAGTGAATGCTATGTACGGAATGAACTTGAGTTGTCTTTTTCAAGAATTTCCAAAAGCATACAGGTTTAAAGGCTATCTTTTCGAGGTATGAAATTGAATGCCACATTTAAAGCACATCCTATCAACAATAATGACATACATGGGTGGCATAGTTTTTCTCAGACATTTAGCCTGCATTCTTGATTTACTCCACATTGATTGCACGTCTTGTCATTTTATATGGCTTGGCCTTGAAGGTGGCATATTTTTTCTCAGACATTTCCTTTCAAAGGCTCCGTCATCTGACATCTCATTGAATGCTATGTACGAAATGAACTTGAGTTGTCTTTTTAGGAATTTCCAAAAGCATGCAGGTTTAAAGGCTATCTTTTTGAGGTATGAAATTGAATGTTGCATTTAAAGCATGTCCTATCAACAATAATGGCATACGTGGGTGGTGTAGTTTTTCTTAGACATTCAAGCATACCTGCTATTGTTATTTCCTTAGGAATTCAAGCATCTCATTAGGCATAGTGAGTTCATGTAGGTTGAAATTGAAAATCGCTAGCTCGGTGTGAGGGATACAGAGCTAGGACTTTTTAAATTGGAAGAATTTTGGGCACGTCTGGACAGTAAAGAAAAATATACTATAGATGTGAAGGTGTTCGAAAGTGGACTAGCTCAAGCTGGAGGTTTTCTAGAAGCAGTGCTGAGTGTTGACCTAATTGTTGCATGTGCAAGAAGGTACATTCCTGAAACCTGGGAAATCAAGGCCGTAGACGGAACTATTGTAGCTAATTTTTTTCTCGAGGTCATTTCTCAAGCATTGGAAATTCCAGAGAAGGCACCCATAAAGGAGATGTCTGTTGTAACAACTAACGAATATTTCAGGACTAATGAAACCTAGTGTAAAAATTCTATGGTCAAAGGGTGGTTAAAATCAGAGAAGAAAGGTAAGTCTCAATTTCCCAATAAACTTAAGAGGAAACATTTTAAAGTCGAAATTGTTGATGTTATTGTTTTACTTTATTGTATCATCGGGAATGCACAAGTTGAATTATTTGAAGACTGGATGTGTCAGTTCATTTTAGTTATCTGTGATGATAATGCTTTTATCGATTGGGCTGAAATAATTTTCTTTCACTTGCATGAGCAATTAGTTAACTTTTAGAAGACTGCTACCTTTCATCTGTGTTCTTGCTTGATATATATCATTGCTAGTCAAAGAGCTTATTGGCCAAGGTTGAAACCACAAGTACCACCAAGTCCTGGCATGCCTGTGTATAAGTGTTATGCGCAATTTACCAGGTAGGTTGGGATTGGAGAATATTGTCTTGTTAATGATGCCTTTTTAATGGAAGTTGCAAGAAAGTTGGATGGAAACCCTGAAATGCAATTTTCCCCTAAATCAAAATCTCTGGTGTTGAAGTTTGGAAGTTTTTATATCTAGTTTGATAGTTTTTCTTATTTGAGAATTGGAGGTTACAAGAAGGCTCCACTTAAATTGCCTAAGTACCCTAAGGATTTATTGGCATTTTTGGAGGTCTGCAGAGAAATGGCCATAATAAATATAAAATACATGAATATGGGAAAGCGAGGGTATACCTTCCCATTAGTTTCTCGTTCTTTCTCTTGCAAAATTAATTAGATGGCTAGGAATGTTGAAAGGATTCTCAAAGAATACAATCTCTAGTACTTGTTTGTAAGAACTAATTTTGACAGCAAGGGCTTTGTGAGAAAAAATATGTATGCCTCTGGCTCATATCAACACCAACCTTCAATCAAAGATTTATAGGAAGATTGTGCTGATAAAAATGAAGTTTTCAGAAGGGACCATATGAGGTTAACCCTTGAGTAGATACAAATTTTTGGTCTCTCTTTCCAAATTCCTTAAAATGTGTCTGAAGATTCGATGGTTCTTGATCTTGAATATGAGAAGTTGCCTAATAAATCACATCCCAGAGTTGACTGGGATAAAGATGAAGTTTTATATATGAGTAAATGGGCCGAAATAGTACTCAAAAGGACTCAGGATTGGTTGGAGGGAAAATGGTGTAGGGTTGTTGGTTTTGTTCATGAACCAAAATTGTCCCAAAAAAATGAACAAGGATTTAGCCAACTAGTCCTTGGAGGTACATCATCGGCGAGGATAGTCATCATGTCTTCTAGTGCCAATTCACAATTTGGGGGTGATGGTGAAAATCCAGAGAAATCAATTAAATCAAAATCAATATGTGAACAAGATAACCCATCCACCCTTGCTCTTAAAAAAAAATGTCCAAACAAAACCTGTGTCAGAAGATTCAGAGAGCATCTTTAAGCATATTGTTCAAGATAGTACTTTCCCATCCTTGTCTGAAGAATCTTCTCAATCTCCTCCTATAGAAAACATATCAATTATTCCTAGCAAATCTAGAGAGGTTCAAAGTGATAAATCCCCCAATCTAATAGAAACTCTCCAGTATGGTTGAGGAAAGCAGTAGAAAAGAAGAGGAAATACACTCCTACGAAATCCATTGGGGCTAGAGTAGATACAGTGACAAAATTACTCCAATCTTCCTTAGGGCCCAAGAAAGCCCAGAAAATGTCAAGAATTATGAATGATGCTATCTCTGGTAATCAAGTGTTAGAAATTGCAGAACCTTTAAAAGATGTAGATGATGATAAGATAACCACAGATGATTATAAAATCATACATGTTGACATGGGTCCCCGAACACTTGAAGGTTATGTATATCATGACAGTTACTTAGTCAATGCTTTAGCCAAGCAGGTAAAAGAAGAAAGGAAAGAAAGGGTAAAATTGCAATATCAGATTTTGGATTTCAAAAACTTTCTCTTCCATTATTTCTCCCTTTTTGTATATTGAGGCTTCTAGTTCCCAAGAAAGAGTTATTGATGAGTTTGTGATGCAGTTGATTAAGAAAAATCTAAATTATTCCAAGGCTGCTAGTGGGTGGATTGAAGAATTGTCTCAGGAAGCTATATTTTTTATTAGTAAATTTGTGATTTCCTACACTAACATTGTTGATAAAAGAAAAGGATTAATAGCAGAACTGCAATAGGTTAGAAATGATCAAACCAAGTTGTATGTAGTTTCAGAAGAAATGAAAAAGTTAATTTCCATGGATCGATTGAAGTTGGTAAATGAACAGATTGTTAGTGATCCAAAGGAATTAGATCCTTCATGGATTGATCCACTTAAATGGAAACTAAACATATATGATGACCTAGTAAAGGAAATCACAGATGTGCTGGAGAAGTATTTGGATATGTTAGGAGAAATCAAGGGGAACTTTCATGATCTGTAGGTGAAGATAACAGATGATTTTGATGAGAAAATTCTAGACACAAAAGAAATCTGCTCAAATTTTAGAGAAGTCTTCAATAGAGAAGTAGCACATCCTACTACAATGACTAAAGAATCTTTCTCAAAGCTTGGGAGGCTGGAGCTTTATCTCAAAAAATTTAAAGCTGAAGTAGAAAGGAGGTCTGACACACTGAACGAGTCTGAAGTTGCTCTCAAAAAATGGAGAACTAGGCTTCAAATCACATTGACACTAGGCAGCAGGGATATTTTTGCAATCATTACCAGGTATAGGGAATATAAAGCCAGAATGAAGATGCAGGAGAATTTATTGTGACAACGAGAGAACGAGGAGCCGGAAGCTGATGAAGTTGAAGCAGCTGGGAATGATGCACAGTTTATTTTTAGCATTTTAATATACTTTCTTTAAAGTTGGCACTTTCAAGTTAATGACTTCTTTTAATTTTCGGTACGGTTACTTTCAAGAAACTATTACCAAAGACATTGGCTATGTTTAAATATTGGTTTGACTAATGTGATTAGGCTCTTTTGAGAAAAAATTGATTTACTCAATAGGGAAAACTCTGTTATTTTGGCTATTGTATGTTATTTTGATATAGAAGACATTGGTGGAGTTTATGCATGCATAATCTTTGAGTTATGGTGTATAGATTTATTCTGTTTATACTGAATGTTTGCTAGTGTGATATATATTATTAGGATGACAAATGATATAATTTTGCTATATTGATGTGGTGTTATTATCTGTGAATAAAATTTCTGCAGAGTGCAGTGATATTGGTTTAGTTGTTATCTTTCTTTCAGAAGTTCTATTTCTATTTACATGAGATTGATAGATTTTTGGATAGTTTCATTGCTGTGGAATTTTTATCTATGAATAAAGATTTTATGGTGATGGATGCGCAAGGATTTCTCAGTATAATTTAGGTGATTTGGTAGTTTAAGCTTTTATTGTTGAAGTTGGGTGGACATTGGATGCCTTTATAAGTTATTTATGTTGAACTATTAGCTTTTGTTAGCTTATAACTTATAAGCTATGGATGTTGAATTGTTAGCTTCTATTCAAGGAATGGATTAATAATATTCCTATCAGTTATTTATCAAAGATTGTGTGAATGGCAATGCAATAGGAATTTATAAGCAGTGTGATAAGTGTTGTTCTTTAAAAATGATACATAATCACATATTAAATTCAATACCATGGAATACAATATAAATTTTTTGGCTTTTCCTAACCTTAGTCGCTAGTCCTCAGAGTTTTATAACCTTGCTACGGAGTTCTAAATTTTCTTAACTTACTGATTCTCTGACTTTTTTGATGGTTCACTTTGTTGAGTTGCAAGTCTTTCCTGGTCATTTTTCTACTCTGTGGGTCGAAGGTTTTGAAACTTCAGAGTTTGGTTCTAAGGTTCACTTTGTTGAAGCAAGAATGGAAAAGAGATAAAGAAAACTTATTATTATAACTAATAACACTATGAAGAAATGATCACTCACTATTTCTACTCGGTGGGTCGAAGGTTTTGAAAACTTTGAAACTTTAGAGTTTGATTCTAAGGTTCACTTTGTTGAAGCAAGAATGGAAAAGAGATTAATAAAACGTATTATTATAACTAATAACACTATGAAGAAATGGTCACTCACCTTTTAAGTCTACGTTTTCAGCTTTGCAGTTCACTAACTTCCAATTCTGAATGGAGAAGTAGAACCTCATAACCAAACAAAATGTGTAAGAAATTAAAAATAAATGACACTTTTGATTGTATTTATATCAATCCATGATTCCATATTTGGTGAATTCTGTGGGATTTTTAAATGGTATATTAAATATTTGGCAAATCTCGCTTGCTTATACTATGATACATTGTAATTTTCAAGGTGAAATGTTTCCTCAAATGTAATTATTTGTTAATGTTATTGGAAAAATAGGTCATCATGAGCAACTATTTATAAATTGTAATTGGTGAAATGGGTCTTCACAAGCAACTATTTGTAAATTTTAATTGGCAAAATGGGTCCTGATATAATGTTGTTTTAATAGTATTGGCGAATATGTAGGTGTTTTATTAAATGCTTTCGAGATTCCAGGAAAAAATATTAGTCGGTCCAATTGAAACACATAGTTTGACAATGGAAAATTTGTTGCTTAAATATGCCTCATAGAAAAACTCATTGGCGAATGGACATGCATTGGACCTATACTTCGTAAAATCGGGCGATTTGGACACCCTGTTGGGAGCAAGAATTCGCTAATTTTGACTTGGTCGATTCCTAGAATTCACCAATTGGCGAAGATTCACCACTAAAGTTTTCCCTGCTTTGAGAACAATTTTTTTGGCCTCAACTCTTGACTTCGTTAAGTATTTCTCATATTCAAATCTCTTCCAAATAAATTGCATTGAATGATCAATATTGTCAACTTGTAAAAGATTCTTCAAATTTCCACAATCATTACATATTTTTAAATTACACTGTACATTGAATTCATCTAAATCTTCTATTTTTTTGCATTAAAGAGACTTCACAAATTGTGTTGTGCTTCTAGGGATGGCTATATTTAGATTAATTACTATCATAGCCTTTTTATGACTGTAGATGTAGATGAAATTCAACATGATTTTGACAACAAAAAGTTTCACATACTTTATTTATACATACAAAACATGGTCATAGTCTCTCAAGCATTCTTTAGTAAATCTTCACATCTGAAAATTCTTGCTTGAATGCTTTAAAAAGTTTACTTTGTCTTGTATCTATAAAATGTTTTGGATGAGAAATTTTTGTACCATATTCACCTATTATTTGTATAGTGTCCCTTCTATTGGAAGAAACACGAGAGTGGTTGGTCTAATATTCAATCACCTGTTTCTTTACATATTTTGAAATTATATCTTTTCGATGAAACCTACAAATATTTACCCACTTATTCTCATTTTTTTGTTAGACACACATGACAACTAAGAGGGAGGTGAAATAGTTGTGCATTAAAACCTTCAAAAACTTATTAAGAATGTAGACAAATGAAACAACAACATGTCCACAAACATTCACAATAGAACACCGTATTTTTATGTGGAAAACCCTATAAGGGAAAAACCACGGTGAGGATTAACTCATTATATGAAAACAAAAACCAATTACAAGAGGCTCACTGCTTGAAGGGATCACTGTCTAGAGGACCCAGTGTACAAAAGGAAAGGCTCATTTCCAAGGGCTCACTACCTAGGAAGATCACTTCTTCTAGATTAAAAAGAAATAGTTACAAGGAGGTTCACTACCTCAGATTAACTAGAGAAACCACCACAATATCTCTTTACCATACACAAACTTCGGCTTATTGCCTCTAGTGACTTCTAACACACTAAATTGTAAACACCTTCTACTTACTTCTTTCGATAGTCTTAGGCATTCTTGCTCACATTCTGATCTCAAAACATGATCACACATACATCATTCCATGACACACACCTCTCAAAAAAATTGACCTTGCATATATATCTTCCACAAATTCGAATAATCTTCTCTAGGCCAGCTTCAATGAAATGTATGCACCTTAAAAGTGCAACCACCATATAGGTTGGCACCAAATACCTCCATTGTGGAAAGAAGTGAGGGCAGACCACATCAAGGGTTAACCAGGACCTAAAACTACATTGACATGCTACACTAGGATTCCACAAACCACGAAGCACATCTATAAACAACACTAACACACCAGGTTGGCCAACTCGACATTAACTCTATAAAAAAACCAAATTCACACTCTACCAAGGTTGAAAACAGCCTGCAGATCATGTAGCAACATTACACAACACCTTGGAATATTGCAACATCAAAAAAAATTCAAAAACACTAGTGCTATAACACCCCGCTAAAGGACCAAGAGGATTAACACAAAAGACCATCAACACCAAGCCAATTTTTTTTAAAGAAACTAAAGTAACACTAACTAATGCAACTCAACCAATTAATATGAATGACATCATTACATTAATATGATATTATAATCACATTATAACCTAAAAATAATATTGAACATAACCCATTTCCACACCTATCCACCATGGTCCCCTAATGTCGCTACTAAGATACACCTACATTAATTAAGCCTAAAGAACATATTTGATACACTATGACCATATTTTACTAACACTTGAATGTAAATTAATCTCATACATCAAATTACATATGATAACATATCGAAATTATCTTCAAACCACATCTAACACTATGCCAATATAAATTTATTATTAATCAATGTTATAAAATAAGTACATAAAGATATATCATATCTACTACTTAATTATACTCATGCATTATAAATACAATATTTTTACATTAAACCTCTCTATTACATACTAAACAATAGTAAAAATGTGTATAATCAAGATTGTAACAATTCACTTACTTTTCTTATATAAGAATGCTATCATGAATACGATTCATAAATCTAAGAGGTACATATGTATAAGATACACTAAACATAAATTTTTTTTAATAAAAATATCACCTGCACATAAATTCAACTATAGAATGAAGCAAAAAAAAAGACTCTCCATGCTACGCACGAATTGCACCACCTAAATCCCAATAGATGGTTCAGAATTACCACTCTACCACATGGAACTCTGAGGCCCACTCCCTCCGTGTTAGGAGACAACACTAGGCCCTACAAACAAGCAAACAACAGAACATAAACCACAAGTGACTGACACTAAACATTCAAGAAGATTACGAAAATAAGAATCAACCGAAAATTATAATAACTTCACAAATACTTCTAGGTATTTTTATAGACACATTCACATAACATAAATGGATAGAAAACTAAAAAACTTATCATTAAACCACAACACTACAATAAAGTATATTACATCAATCTCATAATCTTATACCATAATAACTCACTTTAGTTTAGTAATTCACAATCAAGACCAACAATACACATCCCTAACATAATTGATCTTTACAAATACAGAAGTTTCAATACAAGATCTCATAAATATGAAGAGATTTATAACATAAAAATAGTAAACACAATTAAATAAAAATGGTACAACACAATACAGATCAAAGAATATAGTTATACCCTCAAATACAACTTTTAAAATTAAACTAATTCTCACTTGACAACAGTCAAATCTGTTAACAATAAAACAATCATAAAATAGTCATATCAACTCGAAATCAAAATTTGTAAAATACCCATTTTAGATTTAGACGTTGACTACTCAGCAATGAGGAAGAAATTGATTAAAAATGAATAATAATTTCATAAAATGCAAAATAACAGACGGATTCCATAAAACCCTCTTTTTGGCAATACTTGATTATAGTCAAATGACAAAATGAGTAACTTAACAACCAGATTTTATCTAAAATAAAATATAAAAAAAAGAATATTAAAATTAATTTAAGCTATTTCAAACCCCTATAAATTTAAAATCTCATTCTTCCTTTGGCTGGTTACAGGGAGAAATAAAGATATTTGCAGTCATAGAGGAGCAACTTGACAGCAGTCCTGTATTTCAACCATATCTCACAAACTATAATTTGGGTTTCTGAAATTTTTGGATAGAATTTAAAAGACAACGAGATGAAAAAACCCTTTAAAAATCTCACCAACCCAGTTTGTAAATTTAGATTTATAGGCAACGCAATCATACCCTTTTACTGGTAAAGAATAAGAACACAAATATGTATTGATTTTTATTGTAGAATAAATAAATATTTTATTCACACATAGAAATAAAACTATCCAATATTTATTTTCAAAAAATAAAAGAAAAAAAAATCAATCAAATTATTCATGCATACAAAAAAAAAATTTAACACAAGATCTAAAAATCCAACCTAGATCCAACGCTTGGGAATGACAGAAATTTGATGCTGAGCTCTAAAGTTTTCAATTTTCAAAACCTTTAAATTCCACAAATTTCTCATTGCTCCTTCCTTTTTGCAAACATGAAAAAATCTCTTCCAAAAAAGAATCCAAATCCAACATGCACGCCAAAATAGAATAACCCAACAGAGAATAAACCATTTTTTCTCCTCCCAAATAAAGATAACACTTCCAGAACCCAAAAGACCAAAAGACAGCCACCCTTTTAACTTCTATTTTCGTCACTTTTCATAATGGAGTAATTAGGGTGGGTTCTAGACTCTCAAAACATAATTTTATAAAATAAAAATACCCCTCACCCATAAAGTTATCACATAGGTAACATTTTAAATCATTAAAACCACATAAAGACTTCATAAAACATAAATTAAGTGACCATTTTAATAAAATGAATCAAGAGACTAATAATGCAAAAATTATATCCAAACAAAAGTAAAACAAATATTACTCAATAAACAATAACCAAATACCAAATAATGATAATAATAAATAATAATTAAATAATTATTCCTCAAAATAATAACATAATAAAACATAATATAAATAAATGTCACTTATAGATAATATTATATCACACCTTAAACACATTAATAAAAATCATAACAATAAATATAATAGATTCAATATCTAACTTCACTTAAATAACTCACAAACTAAGGTAAAATATAAATCATAAAATAACTTCATATGAAAAAGCAACATTCACATTAAAAGATTAACACTAATCACAATCATAACAACACAACTAACCACAGGGTTTAACACCAATAGGTTGGGATCTAAAACTAAGGTTAGACAATAAAATCAAATAATCACATTTCACATAAGAAACAATTGAATAAATGCAACACTCCAAACATAGGGTAAAGGAGATCGGACATTGTCTCATAACAACCCGAAAAAGTTAACACATTCTTCATCAATTGTCTCTAATTGAGAACAGTGGCTAAGGTTAGGTTATAATTTGGGCCTAGATGTTATCTCTTCAACCACCATTGGGATTAGAGGCACGCTCAGACCTGCTAATTTAGGTAGAGACGTAGCCTAGTACCTGTTCACTTAAACATACAAATTAGAGCACATGTGCATAATAGTCAAAGCACTAGGAAAGAGACTCTAGCAATTGTATCTCATTCTCGTATGTCTCATACGTCTAATGGTACGATGCTGCCCTTTTCACTTATCCTAACAAACATACTACTGTATCACTCAGTTATCCAAGTAAATCTCTACATAATAATAATAACATAACAATATGCATCATACTCACCAAAACACTAATAGAAGCTCATGCCCCGTATTGCAACCACAAAGTTTGAACACAAATCAGTATATTTTATGATAATAAAGATAACCATAATCAAAATCATAATAATATGACAACACAATGATAATATATTAGAATGAAGTGAAAACTCCAAAGGTAACAAAACACTTTCATCACATCAATATGTCAATAACATACATCGTAGTAATGGTCATGTCTGAACACACACATCATGATAAATATATCCTTAAACACATATAATAAATTATTTCCTAACATTTTTACTTAGTCTATAAATTTATGATATACAATATCAATTGTTTAACATCATTAGCACATACATTTAAATATCTCTATTATTTTACTTTCATCTCCAAGTTCCAAAGCCAAACTTCCTACACATCCACTATGCGAATGGAGGGGCACTACAAGTGCAAACACATGAGATTGAGAATACTCGCATCTTGTGCAACCAGTCAAACTATCATTGAGATAAACCTCATGAACTAAGCTTGTGGAACATCTGGACACTAAACAAAGGGAAGGTAAGTATAGGAAATATTAGCACATTTCCAAATTTGTGAGACAAGAAACTTCAGCATAGAGAAATGCAGAGCAATTCCATTTCTCCCATATATATCTATCTTCACAAGCCAAAGATAGTCCAACACACTGTCAAACATATCTTCTACTGCTACACAATTCAAAACCCAAAAATCTAGATATAACACCTTTCAAGACCTTTGGTCATCACTTTCAAACCACACATGCACATCATCAAAAATGAATACATGTAGAGAAAAATATAGAACACTTCTCAATCACCTTGTACAGTCTTTATGCAAATTTTCTCAAAAGCACTTGGAAACAAAGTAACCTTGTTGCATCTACAAAACCTTTTCAACACCATACACACCTTCTCAACATATCCATACCAGAGGTTAAAATCAATGACAATATTGATGACAACATAGTGCAATAATCTCCCCCTTTGTCATTAATGACAATATCTACTGAAAAACCATCAACAACAAAAGCAACTCTAATCTCAAATACTCAAGCAACTCTCCCCCTTACTTGAACATTAAGCAACTCTCCCCCTTACTTGAAAATTTATTTTCCCATTTTTTCATACTTCTCTCTCCCCCAGTTATGTGCATGATCATGATGGGTCAAAAAGTGGCGATATGATGGGTATGTGTAGGGTATGTGGCTAATGATTTTTTTTACTCAAAATTGATGAAACGAAAAGGGTTTTTAAAGGAGATTATCAGCTTTTCACCAATATAAATTATGCTTTACTTTGAATTTAATAAATAATTATTATTCATTTTCTATTTGAATTATGACTAAAGTCCTAATTGATAGGTGATTGAAAAACATCTATAACTTTCAAATGGTATCACACTTTTGAATTCAAAACATGCATCACATTCTATGATTTGCATACTATAGGATTAAAAAAAATCATAAAGTTTTGACCAAGTTAAGGTGGTCAGACATACGAGTTTTTATATTTTTTAAAAGTTGTAATAAAAAAATCATAATTGATTATTTACTTGGAAAAAAATTACAAAAAAATATGCATCACATCGAGATGTGAGTCCTCTACTTATATCTAAAATCTTATAAAAAAATATTATCATTTTATTGTGGTTAAGGAGGTCAAAAAGACACCTACTTTTTTCCTGAAATTTAAGTGCTACTGCATTGAAATTTCAAATTTTTACCAAATAGCTTTTAAAAAAAAATAAACCTAGCAGTTTAGAAACTGCATTCAATTTGCTACAGATTCTATTCTTACATATTTTTGAAATAATATAGATAACTTATTCAAATTTTTACGTCAAGTTGCCTAACTCTAATTTTTTTGAATTTTTTGCCACTTTAAAGGCCTATTTTTCCATGATGATCTTGCACATACCCCCCCTTTGACATCAATGGAAAAGGCAAAACCTACACACGTCACTTCAGGCACAAGATGTGCTCCCCCTGAATGCACCATTCAAATACACCACTACCTGCTCCCCCTGAGAGATAGGCTTCATCAGTCCAAGACAAAGAATACATCTTGAATTTATCCCTTGGACAGATGCATAGTCTTATGCATCTAGTTGAAGAAAGGATGGGTAATAACCCCTAGCTTATGTCTGAGATACAAAAATGTATCTTTTGGAAGAGACTTTGTGAAAATTTCTACTATTTTATCCTTTGTAGGCCCATACTCTAACTTCACTTCCTTCTCTACAAATTTCTCCCTTAGAAAGTGATACCAGATAGAGATATGAACTTTGTTCTTGAATGCATTATAGGATTTTTTGAAATGTTGATAGCACTTGTATTATCATACAAGATAGGAATAGGTTCATCATATGATATTATGATATCCTTCAATGTCCACTTCATCCATAACACTTGTGTACAACAAGATGCTGCAGAAATATATTTTGCCTTTGTAGTAGATAATGACATTGAATCCCTCTTCTTAATTATCCAAGAAACTACTATGTTTCCAAGGAAGAAAGCAACTCCACTTGTACTTCTTTTGTCATCTGCACAACCTACCCAATCTACATCTATATAATAACTCAAAGAGAAGTTAGTATCCTTAGAATACTATAGACCATAGTCCAGAGTGACCTTCAAAAATATGAATGTCCTTTTGACTGCTACCACATGTGACTCTCTAGTATCTTCTTTAAATCTAGCCACAAGACATACTACATGCATGATATTAGGTCTATTTACAGTTAGATATAGTAATCCACCAATCATGGATCTATACTTAGTCTGATCTGTCTTAGGAGTTTCATCATTTTTGCTTAATTTACATCCAGTAACCATGGGAGTACATACTAACCTAGAATCCTCCATTCCAAACTTCTTTAACATTTCCTTTACATATTTTGATTGTGAAACGAATATGACCCTTTTTCGATCGACTAATTTTTAGCCCAAGGAAGAAATTCATCTCCTTAAGCAATGACATTTCAAACTCATTATGCATCTCCTCTGCAAACTTCTTACCCATGGTTCCATTTCCTCCAAATATTATATCATCAACATACACAACCACAATCAGGATTTGATCTTTCTCAACTTTGAAGTAAAGGTTGATGTATGCAATGCCCTTTTTGAATCCATACTACACTAAGTATTTGTCCAATCTTGCATACCAAGCTTTAGGAGCCTGTTTGAGCCCATATAATGCCTTCTTCAACCTGCAAACCATATTAGGATCTTGTGATAACTGAAAACCTTCAAGTTGTTCAATTTTATTTGAAGTACAAGTTAGAGATTATGGATTACATAAGTAGAACACTATTATAGTAATTGTGCACCATTAATCATAACCAACTTGAATTATTGAGTCATTTTTATATAAAAGTGTGGAGTGAGATTAAGATAGTATCACATTTTATGTGTAAAATACTTTTCTTTTATTGTGCTTTAATTAAATATCATGGATCAAAAGTATCTATAGAAATATTTTTATAAACTTAAATTATCTAGGTATAATATCAAAAGAACATAATCTAAACATTCAAAAAAGAGAAAATAAATAAATTTTGAAGTGTGAATTGAGTCATATTTATATCATCTTTATTTTAATTGATGAAAATAATCAAGATACTGAATAACTAAAAGTATTTAAAATTTAAAAAATAAAACATAATAAAAAATAAGATTTAAATATTTGAATATCCTATAATTTAAAATGTTATAGTTATATATTATTTAATAATATATATATATATATATATATATATTAAAAGTGGCTAAGCCACTAAAAACATTTTATTATATTATATCCAATTTTTACAAACCTTGTTCAAAGGAGCATACCGATAGGAAAGAATGAGGAAGAAAACCTCTTGTTATAGCTCCGTTTAGACAATATATAGTCAAAATTAGAGATACAATATGCTACTAGAGACCAAATACCAACCTGATTTTACAAAAAAGCAAAATCAGAGGGCCCATATACAAAATGAAACCCACCCACACAACAACCCACCAAAAAGAGGACAAGACACATTTATACAATGACAAAGGACCACAAACCAAAACAACTCATCCCACCTCCCCAACACAAGAACTAGAGTTGGCTTCAAAATAGGAAGAAGGCAGTAGATGATCCAACGAAACTTCACCTTTGACTTCAAAGATGTAGTAGAAACTTTGTTAATGGACCTTGCAGCCACATCGAACAGGAAATGCAATGCCAAAAAAAGGTTTACCTCATCAGCCAAAACCATAGGAGAAATCTTGTCAATAAGTCGATTGCACAATAAGTAGAGGCCATATAAACTATGACCCTGCACAATATGCCAATACAACACAAAGCCACAACTGAACCATGCTCCATATATATATTGAACAATAATAATGAGGATTCAAGCCGACTTACAAAGCCCAATAGATGGACATAATCAGTCATGGAACCAAATCAAAGGAGCAATATCAAAACATATTTAATATGATAGACGACATATACACCAGCATGGCCTCTATATGCAATGTGTGTGAAAGGAACTTAAAAATACTGCCACATCAAGAAATGAATGATAACATATACAACCCACACCCAGATATGGATGATTTATTCCATCAACAACCATTGAGATGACTGCAAAAGCATGGCACCTCTCATGCAAGGAATCACATATATGTGCTGCCCAAGCTGCCAACAAAAACATTACATGATAATGATGATAAAAGTACACAATTTTCTCAATAGAGAGATAAACCAAAAATCATTATTCCAAAAGGTGCTTTACAATCAACACAACCAAGGGATGCCAATAATCATTAACCCAAAAGACGTTGTCCAAGCCACCACCAAGAACCAATAAACATAATGATAACAATGGTACACATGGAAAATTAGTATTGCAAAGCCACATAAAATGAGCCCACGGTAATCAACAAGGCAACAAGCACAAAACAACACCATTGAAACTAGTATAAACACCCACAACAATGTAGGAGGTGAAACAAACATTGAAGAAGCTAGAAAGAGCACTAAAAAGGCTTATTTTAAAAGAGGAAATTCATCCTTGTTGAAAACTTTGAAAGTGATATGTTAATCAATAGCCTTATTTTCCAGAAGATCTGCAATAGAATTTGCTTCCCTATAACAATGGGAAACTAAATAGGAATTAAACCAACTCAACTGAAGGAGAACCTTGTCTAACAAGTATTGCAATTGCCAAGCATGGATTTTTTTATTTGAAACTACGTGAAAAATAACCATAGAGTCTCCTTTAATGATTAATGAAAATAAAAAAATTAATGTTATATTAATAAAAATATATAAATTCATAATTTTATATTGGTGAAAATTTGTACTATCATGTATAACAAATTAATAATATTTATTAAGGAATTAGATATAAGTGTGGGTGTGTGAAGTGTAGTTCTATATAATATGTAATGGATGTCATATAAAATAGGAGATTGTCATGTCAATAAATTTAATTATTATAGACAAATAGGTACAAGAAAAAGGGATGATGAAGTAATCATGGATTTTTAAAATTAAAGTGATGTTGAGGGTTAGAATTATCTTTATTATCTCATGTCATTTCAAAGTTCATAATATAGTAAAATACATATCATAAATTAGAGATTGGTTTAAATATCAATAGACAACATATCTAGGTGTACAAATTTTGTAGCCAGTTTTTCGTTTTTCGTTTTATTTTGATAGATAATATGAAAAATAATGATATCAAAAATCAAGGTTTCAATATATTTTCATATAAATACACATAAAACCCAAAATCCCAAATATGCAAATCACAACCTACATAAAACATCTCATACCTTGAAATGTCTAACATCTCTCCAAAATTGTAATGGATTCAACTTTACATCATTTTTTTTCAAAAAAGTGGTAAACCAAAATAGGCATCTCTCATCTCCATCAACCAAAAACATGACTTTAATACCACTTGTTAGGAAAATATGTACTATGTTGATTAAGTCATTACCTACACGTCCCCATGAGAGAAAATTATGCATACAAGCTTATAAAATAACCGTGATGTAAGGATCAAATACATACCACAAAATTACTCAATATATACCCTAGGAAAACCCTCAAGAGGGGAAAATCCATCCTCTAAAAGCATCCAAGCTCATGCATTATTTAGCAATGAAAAAATTTCAATACACTTATAGAGCCTTCATGAATATTTTTGAAACATCAAGCTCTTCCAATGCATTCTCCATGTGTCCAAGAATGTAACCACACATCCCATGCCATGCTTCAGACATAAACTTTTTAGAAGAGATGTCAATACAATGATAGTCAATCCAAACAACCAACCTCAATTACTAATGTGCTTGTATTTATAGAATAAAGTTCACACAAAAAACCAAGTGGTAAGGTAAAATCATATGCCTCAAAACCATGAGTACACAAAACCATTGACCCCGACATTTATTTTTTGGTGCTAATTTTTCCAATATTAAATATTTCACATGTGCAATCCACACATCAAATATCTAACCATCATTTCATGCAAATTTACAAGTGGACCCAAATAAATATTTAATGTGGCTAAACACATTTCCTAAATATGTACCACAAATAAATATCTATCTATTTTATATAATTAAATGATTTATTTCTTGTGCAATGTGTACAACACTCTTTTCCTAACAAATTTTTGGTTGTGATTCAATTATATATCATGGATCAAAAGTCTCCATAATTAGATTTTTTATAAACTTAGATTTGACTGTAGGTATACTATTGAAAATAACATCATCTAAATATTCATAAAAGATTTTTTTTTTAATTTTAAATTGTGAATTGAGTCATATGTGTTGAACACTTGAAATACTAAGAGCGGGGGGGTGAATCAATATTCTTATTAACTTAAACATTCATTCAGTGCATCACATTAAACTTGCAATAATGGAAAGGAACATATAAAAAATGCATTAGATCAAAGAACATAAGAATGCCAAATTTATGTGGAAAACCTAAAAATAGAAAAACCACGATGAGGATTAGCTCACAATATATATATGTGTGTGTGTGTGTGTGTGCATATATATATATATATATATATATATATATATTATAACCAGTTACAAAGTTTGATACAATTGGTGGACTCACTGTCCAAGGACTCATTGTCCAAAAGAAGAAAGGATCACTATTGGTGGATCACTATCAAAGGGCTCACTACT
The DNA here is from genome assembly GCA_007258455.2 of Sequoia sempervirens. Taxonomy (NCBI): domain Eukaryota; kingdom Viridiplantae; phylum Streptophyta; class Pinopsida; order Cupressales; family Cupressaceae; genus Sequoia; species Sequoia sempervirens. The sequence goes on along the minus strand of VDFB02353493.1, from coordinate 82,266,891 downwards.
CATCCAATAAAAGAAGGTAGAAGTAAGGGTGGCTCACTGCCAAATGTGAACTGCTAATAATGCATCTGACCTATGCTGAAGATATAATTCCACTGAAGCTTAAAATATTGACTTAACACACTTCATTCTTCACCTCAAAAATAATTCACACTTCTCTACTCTAAATATTGCACACTTAATTATCCTACATCTCTACACATCATATCACTATCTCGCACAAGGAATCAACCTTGTATATATACCACAACCAACCAAAAAATCAATTAGGTCGGCCCAAAACATGTATCATGCAACACTTCATCATGTTGTCTCAAAACTCAATCATACACACCTTGCGAAGGATACCAAATAATATAACATATTAAGATAGGTTGGTATGACCTATAATTATTCCCATAAATCCGCTCCAAAATCTACTTACCTCTGTACAACCCAAAATACTCAGGTCGACACTACTGGTGAAGTAATAATAAAATGAACTATCTGTTCACTCATAACTTGACACACAAACCACCAAAACACTTGCCACTTAGAGAAAAAATACTATAGGTATCCTCAAACACTTCTACAAATCCACATACCAAAATATTCATCTATGGTGGAATTTAGAGCATTCCAATCATTCTATCATAGTTACACTGGCATTTCCAGATCAATACTTTGTCACTATTATATTTGATTGCGGAAGACATCAGATCATGAAACTTTAGATTTAGAGTCTTCCAACATGAATCATTAATAACTTAGAACCGCATAACCAAACTCTTCATGGCAGAGCACTGCGGACCAAAAGATTGGTTCTTTGAACACTAGAACTACATTCCAGACTTAGGTAATTATTCAATAATTTGATATTCACCAAACCAAAACTTTTGTATCTTTGCCATGAATTGTCATAAAAAATGGGTTGACATCAATGAAAACACCATATACTATCATATGCTCATCAATATCCATCAATATCTTCATTCAACTCATGTTGCCATCACATAGTATTCAATGACAAACTCGCAACAATATCTCCAACAAGTCAGGTTTCTAACAATCTCCCCCTTTTTCATTGATGGAAACACTCCTCAAACTTCAAATATTTTCAAATATTCTCCCCCTTCGACATCAAGGGCAAAGGGACCCTTAAAATCAAATTGTTTAGCTATTGTTATCCCCCTTTGAAGATATATATCTATATGTACATGGGAATAACTCCCCCTTACTACTTCACTCCTATATTCATCTCTTCTCTAACAAAACTAACCAAAAAAGGTATACTACAAAACTCTCAAATACACTTGCATATGTACATTGCAATCTACAAAGCTATCTATGCAAAACAAAAATGTATAACTTATCTTGTGGAGGGAAAATCGCCCTGATTGGACACCTTCAATTTTGCAAGGTGCGGCTCTAGATCCTTCTTTACTATCTCACATACCTTCTTAGGAAAGGAAATTATTCCACATTGATTTTAAAACTTCAAATGGAGCTCTTCACCTTCTTCCAGAGAGCTAGGTATTGGATTTTTTTGTAGCATCTTCTTTGCATCAGCCAAATTTCTCGCTAGAGAAGTAATCCTTGTACTTACTAAGTCTTTGAGTTGACAGTATTGCATTATTATCTTTTCTTTCTACTCCTGTAGTTGGAAAAATTGTTCATGCAAATTTTCAATTGTTATCCTTGTTTTTCCATTTGTATCTTGCATTAGATCATAAACTCTAGAGGCCTAAGCAATTTGAGATTCAATTGAGTCTATCTGGTCTTTTATGCTCTTGGTGGAAATAGACAATTTCAAGAAAAATTGTAACAAAATTTTTGCTTCCTCTACACAATTCTGAATATCCTTCAAGTTGCTCTATAACTTACCATGTGAAGTAGAAATTTTTTCGAAAGCCTCTACTAATATCTTATCATTTGTCTTCTTATTCACTTCCTTTTCTAACTTCTCCTCTACACTAATAGAATATTCCTTAAAGGAATCAAGGAGGAGCCTTAGTTGTTGCATACCAGATAAAGAGTTGTCAACATTTGCACCGAGGAAGCTTTCTTGCAGCACTTTCACTGCCTCATCTATCATCTCAACACTCTTTTAGTGAGTCTCCTTTCTCATGAAGGTATGAAATGCATCACCAAGCTATAGCTTATGCAAGGGAGATATTTTTTCCATGTCAACTTGTCCTTGCTACATAGGAATTTGTAACAACTATGCTCACACCACCGGTTGGAACTGAAGCTGCATGTCCAATAAGCCCTTCAAGGAATCCCCAAATGCTCTAGAGCATTCACCAACTGTTTGAGTGCTCCTCTCTTCCTTTTTATCTTTATCCTTCTCCTACTCTCCATTGCTAGAGAAATCTTTTGCACTCTTCTCTTCCTCTACAAATTTCTCACCATTTGAAGGAGGCAAGTTTTTATTCTTCTATTCCTTAGAGTTCTCAAAGTTTTCTTTTTTTTCTTCTTTCTTCTACTCAACATTATTTTGCACATCTAAGAGAGGTAATTCATGTTCTACTTGAGCTTCTTTCTTCTCTAGGACAACATCATTCTTATCTTTTACAACAACACTCTCCTCTACTAGAGGGACATTATCTATTATCATGGCTTCTTGATCACCCTCAAGTCTAGACACATGTTATTGTTTAGCGTTCTCAAGTTCATAAATATGTTTATTGATCTCTAGAGTAGATACATCAAGTTTCATTTCAATCTCATCATCTGGATACATAAGGTCTAACTTCTTTGCTAGATCTACAATATTTTGCAGTGTTTCATCCTTCAATCTCTCTATGTCTTCCTTATCCTTTCTCATTAGGGTGCTAACTATTTTCTTTATTATGAATTCCCTATTGTAAACCTGAGCCAATCTTGCCTTGTCCTCATCTATGAGAGAAGATCCAATCTTCTTCAAAGCAAAATTCTTTATCTTTGCATCTTCATCAAATGCCTCTTGTCTTCTTGCACTCAAAACTCCTTTTAATTCATCCAAAAGATGACTTTCAATTTCACTCAAATTGGTATTAAAAGTAACCATATATTTTACAATGGTCTCTTTAATTGTGGCCTTATTCTCATTGTTTTCATTAGGATGCATTCATGCAATTTCTTCCAACATACCAAAATTTGTAATTCCATTGAATAAAGCATCTATTTTAGAGGGTTGTGTTCCCTTACCAAAGGGGATTTTCCTTATTATTTCTCTTTCTATTACCGTTAGGACACTTTTCTCCTTTATTGGATGTCTTTTCTCTCTTATGAATAACAAAAGCTTTCTTCTACTTTCTAGTTCTTCCTCACTTTTTGTGTCCACAATATCAATTTTAGCTTTCTTTGTATTGATTTCTTCTTTGGGGGCTTGTGACATTCTCTTATTCCAAACAAATTGATGTCATTCTTCTTCTTCATCATCATCATAACCTATATACTTCTCTCTTGTAGCTTTCTCTTTTCTTTTCCTTTGTGGAGACTTTTGTTGTGCTATAGGGGCACTAGATGCATCTTTCTTCTTGGCACCAACTACAAGATTTGTTTCAGAGGCTTTCAAAACAACTAGAGAGGGAGTAGAAGTCCTAATGGACCTTCTCATGCTTGGTGTCCCTTGTGGATCCATAGACGGGGCTTTAATTTTCTCTATAGTCCTCTTGGAAGAACCAACAATCTCTTCCAATTTTTCCTTTATTTTCTCTACATTTTTCTTTTTTTTTCTTTTTATTTGTGCTTCAAATTCACTTCACTATATATCTCCTCATAGGTTCCAAATCCATCTATAGTAGGGTGTCTTAGTTTTCTCAACATAAAATCTGCAAGACCTATGATTATATCTTCTATTGTGCTTCATAACCCAATTCTGGAATCCAAACTATTCTAGGTTCCACTGCTTCCATAATTCTTTCATCGTTAGTAACCATAAAGGTTATATCCTTCTTGTCATTTTCAATAATACTTGTAGGAATCCTTTCTCTTTCTTGCATCTTCTCTTGAAATGTCTTAAGAAACCCCATAGTATGCAATCCTAATTTTCTATGCTTCTAAACCTTCTTAAGTTATCCCTAATCTGAATCGCAATAGGAATACTATCGAACCATACAAAATTCTTTGCACCAAGCAATTCTCTAAGAAAGTAAAACAACAAACATATGAAAAGGGCACCATACTAGAATGGGTACCAATATTATTTTTTCTTCTAGAGATTTTGTCTCAACTGTTGTCTCAAGAGCTCACATAGATCTATGTCCAAACCCTCTTTCACCATCTGGTGAGTAGTATGAATAGTTGTTATCAACACCAAATTCTCTTTGTTGGTGTAGTATATCTTGTGACCTATCATGATGGATGCATATTTAACTGCTAGATCATCTTTTCTTTAACTATAAGGGTATGCTTTTCAAATTTCACTCTAATGAGCTTCATCACCATTTCATTTTTCATGGCCTTCATCGCCTAAATAGGTCCTTCAGAACATAAACCTATAACTGCCTTGATAGCTTGCTTGTTGATTTAATGTGGCATATCCAACCACATAAATTTATCATGAATTTTGATCAATGTGCACCTAACCCATGCATTCTCATAATACAAGTTCAGAAAATTGTTCCATACATCCAACTTTTTCTCTATCAAACTTCCAAATTTTGGTTTCAACTCAAAACCATCTCTAGTGAGCTCATTAACCCAAAAGTATTCCATCTTTCTATGGTCATATTCTTCCATTTTCACATGAATTTACATTCACACATCCTCAATATGAATTACACCATAAGGAACTCTTGAAAACACGCCTTTCAAATCTATTTCCATGGATTTGAAAGGGTGTTTCTTGAACTTAGGTTTTGGTCATTCCAAGACATCAATTACTTGAGGATTATACATTATGAACCACTTTTGAAACTAGGGTTTTAGGAGGAAATGATAAATACCTTGAGCTCTTCTATCGGTAGGGTTTCACACAATAACTTCAAATCTCTTTGAATCACCTTTGCTCTAATCTTCACTCTTCAAATTCTCAATTGAAAATGAACTTTTCATCTATGAAAACACATAAAAAACCCTTTTACAAAGACCTAAAGTGCATTAATTGTAGTGATTAATGTTAGGTTGAAAAGCTAACAAACCTTAATTGTGTTGACACAGTCACCTTCAATCACTCCACAAATCTCTGCATTAAGATATTTTTCATCAATATTTTCTCCAACAGTTTGAGGATGTCAAACTACATTTGTACCTATGTGCTAAAGGCAATAGCACCAAGTCTTTGGAAATGGCTTTAAGAATTTTATGTTAAAACTCCCCCAAAGCTAAAACTCTTCAACTAGTTTTCAAAGGAAACATCTGCACGAGGAGCTAGCACAAAATCATTCTTCACTTCACTTACTTCTTTCTTCTTCTAGATCTTGTTAATTTCATTCGTCATCTCAATTGGATTCAGATTCTTTGCTAGATCAACCTTCTTTTGTGAAATAGAGTGTTTCACATTCTTGCTTCCGTAAAACTTTGCTATGTGTCCTAGTTTGTTGCATTTGTGTCATATGACACCATTTTGAAGAAACTTACTTCAACCCATTCTAAATCTAAACTCATTAGCCTTATGCCCAAATCCATTGCATACATAACAATAGCCATTAAAAGATTGAAACATCATACCTTTATTATAACCACTCATCATGTGATTTCTACATTCACTAGCTCTATGACCAAATCTATAGCACTTATAACACTGACCAAGAAATGATTGAATCATTTTTCTTCTACATTCTAAAGCTTTATGTCCAAACTTATTGTAGTGATAAAAATAAACACTAAAATATGGGTACCTTTGTGCATTTGGTTGTCTGATAGGAGGCCTTTTGAAATCATTCTTTTGGTTCTAGACCTTCTTGAATTTGCTCTTCTTATCATTCTTATTTTTAGCATTGTTCAAAGTTTGATTTACCTTTGAAATTTCACCTTTATAAAACCATAATCCTTCTTTGTCTTTAGAACCCTTCTAATTTGCAATCATCTCATCAATCATTGTGGAGCTCTTCTTGATTCTGTCTTCTTGAATCTTTACTTTCTCTAGACTTGATCTCAAGTTCCCAACCTCTTGTTCAAGCTTTGAGCATTCTTCAAATTCATCTCTCAATTTAGCATTTAGGCAGTCTTCAACTCTTTTACCTTCTTCAATTTTCACTTTTAGACTGGTGATAGTCTCATTTGATTGCATGAGCTCCTTAATTCTATGTATAGCTTTCTTGAGTTTATCTCTCAAATTCTTAATACGCTCATCTGCATCACCAAGATCCTTTTTTAGATCTTTGTTCTCAGCTTCTGCTCTATCCAAATCATCAAGAGCTAACTTGATTTATCCTTCCATGCCCATTATGCAATCTTCTTCAGTAATCTTTCAAGGATAATATCTTTTAGAAGAATAAGATACTTCCTTGTAGTCATGTGTTCAACTCCAATATCTACCTTAGTGATCAAGCCAATTGTTGAACATCCAAAATACTGAGGGGAGGTGAATCAGTATTCTTAGTAACTTAAAAATTCACTCAGTGCATCACATTAAACTTGCAACAATGGAAAGGAACATAGAAAGCATGCATTAGATCAAATAACACAAGAACACCATATTTAAACGTGGAAAACCTAAAAAGGGAAAAACCACGATGAGGATTAGCTCACAATATAGATATTGTAACTAGTTACAAAGTTTGATACAATTACTATCCAAAAGAAGAAAGGCTCACTTCCAAAGGGCTCAGTGCTCAGAATAAAAAGAGGTCAAAGTAAGAGTGGCTCACTACCAAATGTGAGCTGCTAATAATGCATCTAACCTATGTTGAAGATGTAGTTCCACTGAAGCTCAGAATATTGACTTAACACACTTCATTCTTCACCTCAAAAACAATTCACACTTCTTTGCTCTAAATCTTGCGCACACTTAATATCTCACATCTCTACACATTATATCACTATCTCACAAGAAATTAACCTTGTGTATATACCACAACCAACCAAAACAACAATTAGGTCAACCCAAAACATGTACCATGCAACACTTCATCCTATTGGCTCAAAACTCAATCATACATGCCTTGCAAAGGGGACCAAAGAATATAACATATTAAGATTGGTCGACATGACCTATAATTATTCTCATAAATCTACTCCAAACTCTATTCATCTCCACACACAACCCAATATACATAGGTCGGCACTACTGGTGAAGTAATAATAGAATGAACCATCTGTTCACTCACAATTTGACATGTGAACAACCAAAACACTTGCTACTTAGAGAAAACATACTATAGGTATCCTCAAACACTTCTACAAATCTGCATACCAAAATGTTCATCCATGGTGGAATGCAGAGCATTCCAATCATACACTCTATCATAGTTACATTAGTAATTTCCAAATCGATACTCTGTCACTATTATCTTTGACTGCAAAAGATATCAGATCATGAAACTTTGGATTTAGAGTCTTCTAACATGAATCATCATTACCTCATAACCACATAACCAAACTCTTCATGGAGGAGCGCTACGGACCCAAAGATTGGTTCTCTGAACACTAGAACTACATTCCAAACTTAGGTAATTATTCAATCATTTGATCTTCACCACTCCAACACTTCTCCATCTTTGCCATGGATTGTCATCAATAATGGGTTGCCATTAATAACAACACCATATACTATCATATGATCATCAATCTCCATCAATCTGTCCATTCAACTCATGTTGCCATCACACAGTCCTTAATGACAAACAACCAACAATCTCTCCAACAAGTCAGGTTTCCAACAATATATTATATTATCCTTATTTTTATTGATGAGAATAATGAAGGTAATGAATAAAAAAAATATTTCAAATTTAAAAAATAAAATAAAATATTATTAAAATATTTGAAGATTCAATAAATTTAAATGTTATATTTATATATTAATTATTAATAATATTATTTTAAATAAAAAAAATTAATATAATAAATAATTTTAAATATATATATATATATAAAAATATATAAATTCATAATTTTATATTGAAGAAAATTTGTACTGTCATTCATAAGAGATCGTTAAATTGATTAAGGAATTAGATATAAGTGTGGGTGTGTGAAGCCTAGTTCTATATAATAGGTAATGGATGTCATGAATAGAGGAGAAGATTGTCAAGTCAATAATTTTATTATAGAAAAATAAGTACAAGAAAAGGGATGATGAAGTACTCATGACTTTTTAACATTAAAGTGATGTTGAGGGTTAGGGTTATTTTTATTGTGTCATGTCACTTCAAAATTCATACAGTAAGATACATATCATACATTAGAGATTGGTTTAAATATCAATAGACAACATATGAAGGTGCAAAAATTTTGTAATCAATTTTTCTGGTGATAGATAATATGAAATAATTGTGATATCAAAAACCAAGGTTTCAATATATTTTTGTATCAATACACATAAAACCCTAAACCCTAAATTTTCAAATCACAACCTACATAACATATATCATACATTGAAATGTTTGAAATATCTCCAAATTTATCATGTCTTCAAAAAGTCTTATCAAATATGTTCAAACAAGGATTAAACCAAAATAGGGATCTTTCACCTCTGTCAATCACAAACATGACTCTAATACCACTTGTTAGGAAAATATACTAAGTTGATCAAACCATTTCCTACATAACCCCATGAGAAAAACATGCATACAAGCTTACAAAATAATCATAATGTAAATATAAAAAATATGCCATAAAATTACACAGGAAAACCCTCAAGAAGAAAAAAATCAACCTCTAAAACATCCAAACTCAATGTATTATTCAACAATAAAAATATTACAACACTTATAAAGTTGGTGCAGGAGCACCTGATGGACTGTATGCCTCCATGAGGCCAATATGTAAAATAATGTTCAAAGAATGCTTAGGGATCATTTAATAAGGTCTTTCAGGACCATTGCAAGGTGTTTGAGTCATTTGATGGGTGTTTAGATAGGTTATGTGGACAATGTATCCAATTTGCAAAAAAATGAAAAAATGTTGTCAAGAGAGGTCTACAATAGGGTTTTAGTGTTTTGTTATTAGAATAAGGTCTTGGTGGACCTTTTTATCATGTAATTAGTTAATTTAGTGGTCTAGATGCATTGAGTGATTCAAAAATGCAAAAAAAAGCAAAATCTTGTCAACAATGTTGTTAAGGTAAAAGAGCAAATTTGACAAATGACAAGTTAGGGAGTTGGAAGGTTAGTTGAGTTAGTTGTAGGCATTGATATGGAGTGGGAAACCTTTAAAATGATGAATAACCTCGAGCAAGAGGTGAAGGGGATGTAAATAATGGAGAATCAAATAAGAAACCTTGTTTTTATATGCAATATTTTGTATTTTAAATGGTAAAACTGAGTTTCAGGCTATTGTACGGCCCAGTACAGTCATGGTTTCAAGGGGTGGTCATTTGGTTTGGTAAATTTAAGAGTCTAATTTAATTTTATTTTTTTCATTCAAATTCATGTAGTTTTGAGGAAGATATTGTTAGTTTTGTGGAAATGGGTCAAAACCCTGGTATAGGGTTGCAGTGGCTATTTAAAATTGTTTTTCTTTCTTTCTACTTGATGGAAAAGGCTAAAAACTTGTGAAATGGCTCATCAATGTCTGTAATTTCATGTCCCAAGTTTGCAGGCTATGAAGATATGATTTTATTTTGATTTATTGATGCCCTATGACTGTGTTTAGTGGAAAATCTAGGAAAACAATAGTGAATAGTGAGATTTCTTTGTGTTTGTCATTGGAATGGATATTATCTTAGGGAATATTAATTGAAAGGGGTTGATAAATTTTTTGGGATGCCTAGATGGATAGAATTTGATGAAACCTTAAGTGCATGAGTCCTCTTTATTCATTGCCCTGTTATCACAGAGTTCTAACAGTCAAGATTTTGGGTCAAGAATGAAGGTTAGGATGGGGGTTTTGATGAAATAACATGAGTATGGTATGGAGATGGACTTGATTAACTTGTGAAAGCATATTTATATAGGTTTGAGGTGTTGGCAAGGAGAAATGGACTTGGGGTTATGTATTTTCAACAAACCCTCATGATGTAAGTAGTAAGTTGCTTTAGTAAGTGCTTATAGTTTTGATTCATTGGTGAGAGTCTCTTCTAATGAGATTAGTTGTTTGTGAAGTTTTTTTGGCTGTTGAGGGTACTTGAATGAAGTTGGAGGATCTGAGAGTAGAATTCCTTGGGGTTGTCTTGTCATTGAAGCCTAATTAGGCCTAGCCATTGAAGGACGGTCATATTTTAATGGTGTTGTTACAAAAGAAAGTGGTCTCATTCTTTGACATGTTTCAAAATGACTTAAAAGGTGTCTCAAAACCCTCTTACAGTGTGGATTTTGGGTCTAGATCAGTGGTTGTGTTTGAGAGATTGTAATTGCTTGGTTACTTGGAGTTTGGTTCCAATGAAGGAATGGTCATTTAATATGTAAGGGCATACTTGAGTAGGTGTTTGTTTGGGTTGAGTCAGTGTTCCTAAGGAGTCTAAAGGTAATGAGTAATCTGATTAAGGTTCAGGGTGTTTGTATATCAAAAGTTGATTTGTGAAGGAGAGTTGCCTTGAAGGATGGTGAATAGGGAAGAGGGTAACTTATTGTTGACAAATTTGTAATTGTGGACCCCTAGAATTGCATTAAAAAACTCCATGAATACTTTTGAAACAAAAATCTCCTCCAATGCATTCTCCATGTGTTCAAGCATGTAACCGCATATCCCATGTCATGCTTCACATATACATTCTTTAGAAGAGAGCTTAATACAATGATAATCAAACCAAACAACCTCAAAAATTAAACATGTGCTTGAATTTATAGAATCAAGTTCACATAAAACAACCAAGCGGTAAAATAAAATCATGCGTCTCAAAACCATTGATCCCAACATTTACTTTTTATTACTAAGTTTCTCAATAGTAAATATTTGTTCATGTGAAAACCACAAATATAATGTCTAACTATTGTTACATAAAACTATATTAATGAATCTAAATAAATATTTAATCTCGCTAAACACATATCCTAAAGATGTACCACAAATAAATATCTATCTTATATTATTAAATATTTTATTTATTGTGTAAGGTATACAACACTCTTTTCGTAATTTTTTTTTTGGTTCGATTATGAATCATGAACCAAAAGTTTCTATTGTAATATATTTTATAAACTTAGCTTTGACTAGATATAATATCAAAAGAACATCTAAAAATTCACAAAAGAAAATCTATTTCTTTTGAATTGAGTCATATGTTATATTATCTTTATTTTAATTGATGAGAATAATCAATATACTAAATAACTAAAAATATTTCAAATTTAAAAATAAATCATAATAAAAAAATATTTAAATATTTAAATATATTATAATTATAAATACTATATTTATATTTTAATTATATATTTAATATAATAAATAATTTTAAATATATAAATAAAAAGTTATATAAATTCTTGGTGAAAAGTTGTTCAATCATACATTCAAAATATTAATATTGATTAAGGAATTAGATATAAGTGTGTGAGGGGAGCCTAGTTTTATATAATTCTAGATCTATGAACAATGTTAATGAAGCATAGGAAATAGGTAATAGATTAGAGGAGAAGATTGTCATGTCAACAATTTATTATTATTATAAATAAACAAGTACAAGAAAAATGAATGATGAAGTATTCATGAATTTTTTAACATTAAAATGATGTTGACGGCTAACATTAGCATTATTTTTTCATGTCGCTTCATAGATCATTTAATAAGATATAGATCATAAATTAGAGATTGACTTAGATATCAATACACAACATATAATAATGAAGAAAAAAATGTAACCATTTTTTTTTCAAAGATTGTTTTGATAGATAATATGAAATGATTGTGATATCAAAATTGAAGATTTCAATACATTTATATATCAATACATGTAAAATCAAAATAAAAAAATAAATTGTACAAATAATCAAAATTTTCAAATATTTTAAACTATAGAAAAAATCAAAATTGACAAATACTAATAATAAAATCAAAGTTTTCAAATACTATAGAATGTATTTGTTTCTTTGTAGGAAATAAAGAAAGAAAAGGTGTAAGCTCTATATATTTGGAAGTTTCCCATAAAAATATTTGTATTTATTATGGACCACATTTGTAGGGATCTTCATTCCAATTGTTTGGCTATTTTAAAGGGTATTACACAAAAGTCATACTAACTTCAACTTTTATTACCTTTCAACTTCACTTTAGCATTTTGTTCACCTTGCAACAAATCTAGTGGTGGTGGTTGTATTCTCCACTTTACATGATACCTTTTGGCATTAATTATATTGGCATCCAATTCTTTTTTCTATTTTTAATGAAAATGTTTATATTAAAATTGTTAAAAGTATACAATTAGATTTATTTTAAGTATGGTTGGTATAAGAATGTGTTTAATTCTAAATAGTAAATTATGGAGCAAATAAAAATAATTATAATGAAAAAAAATATGTGTATTATTTTATTTTGTTTCATTCACAATGGAAGACTTAAGGTAATAGTGTGGAATATTTTGTTGACTTGGTATTTAATTTTTTATATTAAATATTCAATGTTTATTTGTAATATTACATGATTTATTTGAAAACAATTGTTTGTTTTATTATTAATAAAATATTATCCCCTTAATTTAAATGTGAGAAAATTTGACAAATAAATTTTTATATAAATTGAGATTGAAAATGAGAATGTCACATTATGTAGATCTACTATTTTGATGAGCTTGAATGATTCTAGATAACGAGAGTATTCATATTGACAAATACCTCACTTTATATTGATTGAGTTTTTTTTTGTATATTGATAATAACAAGAATAATTATACTACAAAATAGAATATTAAGTTGACATTTTTTTATTTTTTTAGTTATTTTTTATTATTAATTTATTATTATATAGTTTAATTATTTCATATAAGTACAAAAATTATTCATTAATATATAATTTTAGTGTTATATTATAAATTTTATTATTTTGTACCTTCACCTTAAAGGTTATTATATAAAAAATATATAAATGACTTTGGTCATAAAACATCAAACTTCTAGATGTTTACTTTTTAAATAATAATAAAAAATCTATTGCTTCTAATTAAAAGTACCAAGAGAATTAAATTTCTAGAACTAGTTAGGATTCTCACCTTAATTTTGTAAGTTTACTGTAATAAGAAAATATTTTTTCTTTATTAATTATGTATCTTTTAGCTAATTTTTGTAAAGACAAATCATGTGCATTTTATTGAATTATATTTCTATGAGAATTGTACAAAAATATTTTTTAGTTTATTTTAGGAAAATTATTTTCATGTTGTCGTATATATTTTTTCCTTAACTTAGATAGATTGTGGTGTGTATTTAATGACTGAATGCTATTGTACTTGTACCTAATGTATAACAAAAATAATTTTTTTTTTTCTTTTTCCTATTTTATTTAGGTTTTGTTACAAGTATGCAAGGTATTTACATTAATGCATTGAATTGTGTAAGGATATGAGGAAAATTATAAAATAAGTTAAAGTATAACTCTTATTTTAAGATGGGGTAGGGGGCCTAGCTCGATTGGCTAAAGCATCCTATTGCAGGCAAGAGGTCACGAGGTCTAGTCTCTCCCCAAACCCATGGTATTGGAGAGCGTGAGAAAATTTTACTAGACGTTCACATGAAAAAGTTACTAGGCCAACTTAGAATAAAGTGATAGGTTCTTTTAATATTATAGGAATCCCATGTTAAAATGCACCAAGCCAACTTATTCCAAACTTAGAATTCACCCATACTATTTGAGAATTTAATATAACCAAAATATTATATCCACCTCTATATAAATCTTTTTCTACTACTTGAAATAATAATTTTGAACATTATCAATGTATTATTAAAATTAATTTTTGTGATACCTATACTAAACAAATAATATTTTAACAATATTTAAAAACATAAATGGGGTTCATCCCATAGTGCAATGGTTAAGTGGTGGCATTGTTGTTATGGCCACCAAGGTCCAAGTCTTTACGAGGCTATTGTGATTGCAGGCACTATGTCTTCGCTGATCCAATGTGCTCACAAATTTGACCTCCAGTCCCCAATTTGTGGCCTCTTTGGTTCATAGCTCCAGTATAAAAAACCGCTTATGAATAAAAAAGAAATTAAAAACATAAATAATATAATATGATTAAAGAAAAAATAATTTGATTTGGGATTAAAAATGGAAAAGAACTATACTACTAAAAAAGATGGAGAAGAAGGATAGAAAATACAATCCAAAAATTAGATCATTTATTTTTGGATCTTGGAGGTCTTAGAAACATTGTCACTATGGGTAGAAAAAAATTATTAACAAACATGGAAAACCTAATTCATCATCAAAATGGTTAGAACTAAATGAATAGTAGATGTATAATGGTTTGGAGTGAAGTAGAGGTGGTCAAAAAGTGTTTGTTTAGCTTCAATCAAGTTGTAAATACTAGACAAATTTAGATAACCAAATATAGAATTTTCATCACTTTATGAAGGAGGAAAAAAGATCAAGGTGCCATGATGAGAATTTCATTTTCCCTAGAGAACTCATAGAAAATAGTCAAATTCTTATTATCAAAAATGATGAATGCATTATGTTTTGAACAACAAACAAAATATGAAGGGTTTTTGTAGTTAAAGGGGTATAATCTTTGTAATTTCCTCATTTTTTATATAATGAGGGATAATAGAATGACTTGTCATAACCTCTATGCTATGGGGGTAGGATTTTCATAGAAACTTTCTTGTTACTCATGTTTTTAAGATCTATTACATATAGGTATGTTTTTTGTTGTTGCATAATACAAGCATGGATAAAGGGGTTATTTTCTATCATAGAAAGGGCTTCAATTAGCCTAAAGGCGGTGTTACAATACTTGGTATTAGTAGTTGGTATAGTGAGTGAGGTAGTATAGCACACTCTTCCTAGATTTTTTACCCATTTAAGGGTTTTCTCTATATTCATTTAGTGTCTAATTGTTCTTGTAATTTGTATCTTGTTTTGATGTTTTTGTGATTTTGTGATGATATTTTACATGTTGAAGTTCATTTTTCATGTATTTTAAACTGATATACAATACTGAGAAAGTTTGGAAGATAGAGTTGATATTAGGAATTTGATAGTTGGTGCTCACTAGGGTTATAAACCTATTTTTTGTGAATCAATTGGTATTAGAGAAACTTGTGCATGATTATATTGGGGTTATGGGAGTGGTATTCCATCCAATAAATCAAGTGGTAGTGGTCATTTAACCCCATACAATCTTGATATTAGAACAAGAGTGGACAAGAGATAGGAGAGATGCAACTAGAAGAGGATGGGAAAGGCTTTTTTAGGAAGTTAGAGGATGATTTAGAAAAAAAAATCTAGTATTCTAGGTAAAATAGATAGGATTGGGAGATTTATGCAAGTTATTTCTAAGAATTTTATGATATCGAATATATTGGGGAAGAAAGTGAACTAGAGAAGACTAAACCTAAGAATGGAGAGATATTGAATGCTAAGGTTTCTTCAAGTTTAAAGAAAAAATTATATTTATCCATATGATAGAGAGATTAGTGCTACTAAATCATATGAGTTGATATCTCATATGGATGCATATTTTAATGTCCATAACTTCAATTTTTATTATTAAACCTTATTTATAAGGTTCAAGCTTACATATCATGTTATTACTTGGTATGAAAGTTATTCCATATCCCTAGAATCTAAAAAAGTGTCTATAATATCAAAGTGGGGAAAACCTGAAGAGTTTGATAAAGAAATAATTCTACACCATTTTCAATAAAGAAGACCATGTCATCCACTAACACTATTTCTAGGAAAGTCAAGGGCAATGTGTACAAGATTACACAAGTCAATTTAGATTGAGGGTTGTTCAATTATATGAAAACTTCATGGAGAAGGAAGTGTTGTTGAAGTATATAAGATGGATATTTAATAAGTTCAAGATACTAATTTTGATAAAAACACCTAAAACATTGATAAGACATGTGCATAAGTGCACTATATGGAATTAAACAAGAAAAAATTCTTCAAACAAGAATAAACATAAAAATGTGAAGTACCAAGGAGGAAAAAAAGTAGGGATAAAGATAAGAGTAAGGCCAATGAAAATATTAATACTACCATCCAAAAGGACAAGAGAAAAGGAAATACAAGGTTTTATTTTTGCCACTATGATGAAGATGGCCACAAAGATTAAAATTCCTACAAATTGTTGCTAGATTTTGCAACATCTAAGAGAAAAAAGAAGAATAAGGATGCTAACACCATCATCATAAATGAAGGTAAATAAATTAGAGGTGATTTCAATTTGGATGTAGAATCTATTATGTATTAAGATATTTATTGTGGGTGAAACTGTAGAGGAGGAGATTCGCTACTCCTTAATCTCTAAGACATGGAAGAGTCTACAAGGAGCGAATTATCCTCAACTACCTCAAGGAAACAAGCTCAAGTGACCAAGATGGGTAAAAGGAAGTTTTTTGATATGTTTTTGTGCTTTATGATTGTTTATGGAAAAAGAACTTCAGAAGCCGAATGAGCAGGTCTCAAAGGTCTTGGGGACAGATAGACTAGCTTTCAACCAGAGGACAACACGGGACAAGGACGATAGTGTGGTGCACTAGCATCCCAACAGAGTGCTAGCGTTTTGTACAAACCAAAAATAGAGTCAATCACCAAAAACTCATAGGACCTACTAACTACTTAGAAACTAAAGATTGATAGTTTTGGCTAATTTAATAGAATGCTAAAAATAAGGAAAAGCATAACAAGAAGAATACTAAATGAACAAGTAATAAAACTATTAAATAAAATGGAAAGAGGTGAAGGGAAAGAATGAAATCATGGGTGGTCAAGCTATGAAGCCTCCCACAAAGCTCCACACGAACAACCTACACACATAGAAACAATAAAAAGTGTTGGGGTTGTTTCAAGGCTTACCTTAGTCAAACCCCTATTTTGGTGTTTCTACCTCCATGGGCAACCAAAGAGACAACAAGATAGAGAAATAGATAAGATAAAATATAGGAGAATGACAAGATATAGAAAGTAGACACATTAGATATCAATATTCTACTTAAATAAGAACAATAATGCAATAAAAGTGAAGTCTTTCCCTCCCTCTAATGAGCTTTAGAAGACGAAAGGAAGTGCAATTCTTTGAGAGAGCTTGTGACAAGGACATAGAGCCATGAACATGCAAGAAACTTGATGTAGGAGAGAAAGGATGTAAGAATGAAAGGTGTAGAATGAGAGAGTAAAGTTGCTAGAATGAAAGATTGGGAGAATGTGTGAATGAATGAATGAATGAATGAGAGGGAAGAATATGAGTTTGAATGAATAATTGCATGCAAGATTGTCATTTTTGGGTGTGCTTGTGACTACAAAGGCATTACACTTCACAATTAGGCGGAAGTGTAACGTCCCAACAACCATAGGATCAAGAATCCTACCAAGATGTTCATGTAGTGCGCAGACATCTATGCAAAACAAAAGCATCCCAGCCAAAAATTCCCTCAATGACTGACAACAAGGTCAAGGATGAAAATGAAGGCTAGAAAGAGGGGGATTAGCATTATCATTTTATTAAGCTAAAGTAAGGGTTATGTAATGTGAAAAATCATTAGGGGTGCAATTTTATGACATTGCAAAAACTTCCAAAGTAAAGGAGGAAGATAAGCTCACAAATCATTTTCACATCAAGATACACTTCAAAAATAAGAACATGAAATCATTATTTGTTACATGTTCCCAAGAGAAGTTAATTTTCTTAAAATTAGTGAGTTGATTGGGTTTTCAATCTATGTTCTATCTTTAGCCATATTTTCTTGGTTGAAAAACAAAGGGGTGGAAACAATAGTGAATAAAAATGTAATTTCAAGTTTCCTATCAGTGTTAATTTTATAGATGAAGTGTTGGTTGATGTGCTCCCTTACATGTTTGTGGAGTAACTTGTCACATCCCTCACCATAGGAGGGTAGGGAAACCAAATATGATAAGGGTGGTCACCTACCACAATGGGATGGGAGTATAGAACCTCTTTGCAAATTTTACTTTCTAAGGAGTAGAGTGACTTTAGACATATGTTTGAAGATGTTTTTTGCAAAAAAAAATTGATGAAATTAAAACCTATTATAGATGAGATTATGTAGATTTCAAATATGTAATTTTTTTACAATTGGATTATTTTTTCTATTTTTCAAATAATTTTCAATGAAACTGGTCCATAAACTTGTAATTACATGTTTTCTTATTATTTTAATAACTTTTTATTAAAATATTTTTCTGTAAAAAAATTATATGTGAACAATCTTTAGAAAATTATTATAGGCAGAGTATTTAGAACATAAACCTATAACTACCTTGATAGCTTGCTTGTTGATTTAATGTGGCATATCCAACCACATAAATTTATCATGAATTTTGATCAATGTGTACCTAACCCATGCATTCTCATAATAGAAGTTTAGAAAATTGTTCCATACATCCAACTTTTTCTCTATTAAACTTCCAAATTTTGGTTTCAACAAAAAAACATATTTGGTGAGCTCATTAACCCAAAATTCTCCCAACTTTCCATGATCATATTATTCCATTTTCACATGAATTTACATTCGCACATCCTTAGTAGGCATTACACCATAAGGAACTCTTGAAAACACGCATTTCAAATCTATTTCTGTGGATTTGAAAGGGTGTTTCTTAAACTTAGGTCTTGGTCATTCCAAGACATCAATTACTTGAGTATTATATATTATGAACCACTTTTGAAACTAGGGTTTTAGGAGGAAATGATAAATACCTTGAGCTCTTATATCAGTAGGGTTTCACACAATAACTTCAAATCTCTTTGAATCACCTTTGCTCTAATCTTCACTCTTCACATTTTCATATGCGAAAACACATATAAAACCCTTTTACAAAGACCTAAAGTGCATTGATTGTAGTGATTAATGTTAGGTCAAAAAGCTAACAAACCTTAACTGTGTTGACATAGTCACCTTCAATCACTCCACAAATCTCTGCATTAAGATATTTTTCATCAATATTTTCTCCAATAGTTTGAGGATGTCGAACTACATTTGTACCTATGTGTTAAAAGAATTAGCACCAAATCTTTGGCAATGGCTTTAATAATTTTATGTTAAAACTCCCCCAAAGCCAAAACTCTTCAACTAGTTTTCAAAGGAAACATCTGCATGAGGAGCTAGCACAAACTCATTCTTCACTTCACTTCTTTCTTCTTCTAGATCTTGTTAATTTCATTCTTCATCTCAATCGGATTCACATTCTTTGCTAGATCAACCTTCTTTTGTGAAACAAAGTGTTTCACATTCTTGCTTCTGTAAAACTTTTCTATGTGTCTTGGTTTGTTGCATTTGTGTCCTATGACACCCTTTTGAACAAACTTACTTCCACCCATTCTAAATCTAAACGCATTAGCCTTATGCCCAAATCCATTGCATACATAGCAATAACCATTAAAAGATTAAAACATCATACCTTTATTATAACCACTCATCATGTGATTTCTGCATTCACTAACTCTATGACCAAATCTATAGCACTTATAGCATTGACCGAGAAATGATTGACTCATTTTTCTTCTACATTCTAAATCTTTATGTCCAAATTTATTGTAGTGATAATAATAACCACTAAAATATGGGTACCTTTGTGCATTTGGTTGTCTGACAGGAGGCCTTTTGAAATCATTCTTTTAGTTTTAGACCTTCTTGAAGTTGCTCTTCTTATCATTCTTATTTTTAGCATTGTTCAAAGTTTGATCTACCTTTGAAATTTCACCAAAGTATAAAACCCTAATCCTTCTTTGTATTTAGAACCCTTCTAATTTGCAATCATCTCATCAATCATTGTGGAGCTCTTCTTGATTTTGTCTTCTTGAATCTTTACTTTCTCCAAACCTGATCTCAAGTTCCCAACCTCTTGTTCAATCTTTGAGCATTCTTCAAATTTATCTCTCAATTTAGCATTCAGGCAGTCTTCAACTCTTTTACCTTCTTCGATTTGCACTTTTAGACTTGTGATAGTCTCATTTGATTGCATGAGCTCCTTGATTCTATCTATAGCTTTCTTGATTTTATCTCTCAACTTCTTAATACACTCATCTGCATCACCAAGATCCTTCTTTAGATCTTTGTTCTCAACTTCTACTTTATCCAAATCATCAAGAGCTGACTTGATTTATCCTTCCATGCCCACTATGCAATCTTCTTCAGTAATCCTTCAAGGATAATATCTTTTAGAAGAATGAGATACTTCATTGTAGTCATGTGTTCAACTCCAATATCTACCTTAGTGATCAAGCCAATTGTTGAACACCCAAAATACTGAGAGGGGGGGTGAATTGGTATTCTTAGTAACTTAAACATTTACTCAGTGCATCACATTAAACTTGTAGCAATGGAAAGGAACATAGAAAGCATGCATTAGATCAAATAACACAAGAAAACCATATTTAAACATGGAAAACCTAAAAAGGGAAAAACCACAGTGAGGATTAGCTCACAATATAGATACTGTAACTAGTTACAAAGTTTGATACAATTACTATCCAAAAGAAGAAAGGCTCACTTCCAAAGGGCTCATTGCTCAAAATAAAAAGAGGTTGAAGTAAGGGTGGCTAACTACCAAATGTGAACTGCTAATAATGCATCTAACCTATGTTGAAGATGCAGTTCCACTGAAGCTCAGAATACTGACTTAGCACACTTCATTCTTCACCTCAAAAATAATTCACACTTCTTTGCTCTGAATCTCGCACACACTTAATTATCTCACATCTCTACACATTATATCACTATCTCACACAAGAAATTAACCTTGTATATATACCACAACCAACCAAAACAACAATTAGGTCAACCCAAAACATGTACCATGCAACACTTCATCCTATCGGCTCAAAAATCAATCATGCATGCCTTGTAGAGGGGACCAAAGAATATAACATATTAAGATAGGTCAACATGACCTATAATTATTCTCATAAATCTACTCCAAACTCTACTCATCTCCACACACAACCCAATATACATAGGTTGGCACTACTGGTGAAGTAATAATAGAATGAACCATCTATTCACTCACAATTTGACATGTGAACAACCAAAACACTTGCTACTTAGAGAAAACATACTATAGGTATCCTCAAACACTTCTACAAATCTGCATACCAAAATGTTCATCCATGGTGGAATGCAGAGCATTCCAATCATACACTCTATCATAGTTACATTGGTATTTCCAAACCAATACTCTGTCACTATTATCTTTGACTGCAGAAGACATCAGATCATGAAACTTTGGATTTAGAGTCTTCTGACATGAATCATCATTACCTCAGAACCGCATAACCAAAATATTCATGGAGGAGCGTTGCGGACCCAAAGATTGGTTCTCTGAACACTAGAACTACATTCCAAACTTAGGTAATTATTCAATCATTTGATCTTCACCACTCCAACACTTCTCCATCTTTACCATGGATTGTCATCAATAATGGGTTGCCATCAATAACAACACCATATACTATCATATGATCATCAATATCCATCAATCTCTCCATTCAACTCATGTTGCCATCACACAGTCTTTAATTACAAACTACCAACAATCTCTCCAACAAGTTAGGTTTCCAACAATATATTATATTATCCTTATTTTTATTGATGAGAATAATGAAGATAATGAATAAAAAAATATTTCAAATTTAAAAAATAAATAAATAAAGAAAGAAAAGGTGTAAGCTCTATATTTTTATTGTAGGAAATAAAGAAAGAAAAGGTGTAAGCTCTATATATTTGGAAGTTTCCTATAAAAATATTCGTATTTATTATGGACCACATTTGTAGGGATCTTCATTCCAATTGTTTGGCTATTTTAAAGGGTATTACACAAAAGTCATACTAACTTCAACTTTTATTACCTTTCAACTTCACTTTAGCATTTTGTTCACCTTGCAACAAATCTAGTGGTGGTGGTTGTATTCTCCACTTTACATGATACCTTTTGGCATTAATTATATTGGCATCCAATTCTTTTTTCTATTTTTAATGAAAATGTTTATATTAAAATTGTTAAAAGTATACAATTAGATTTATTTTAAGTATGGTTGGTATAAGAATGTGTTTAATTCTAAATAGTAAATTATGGAGCAAATAAAAATAATTATAATGAAAAAAAATATGTGTATTATTTTATTTTGTTTCATTCACAATGGAAGACTTAAGGTAATAGTGTGGAATATTTTGTTGACTTGGTATTTAATTTTTTATATTAAATATTCAATGTTTATTTGTAATATTACATGATTTATTTGAAAACAATTGTTTGTTTTATTATTAATAAAATATTATCTCCTTAATTTAAAAGTGAAAAAATTTGACAAATAAATTTTTATATAAGTTGAGATTGAAAATGAGAATGACACATTATGTAGATCTACTATTTTGATGAGCTTCAATGATTCTTGATAATGAGAGTATTCATATTGAAAAATACCTCACTTTATATTGATTGAGGTTTGTTTTGTATATTGATAATAACAAGAATAATTATACTACAAAATAGAATATTAAGTTGACATTTTTTTATTTTTTTAGTTATTTTTAATTATTAATTTAATATTATATAGTTTAATTATTTCATATAAGTACAAAAATTATTCATTAATATATAATTTTATTGTTATATTATAAATTTTATTATTTTGTACCTTCACCTTAAAGGTTATTATTGTATTTAGGTTTTGTTACAAGAATGCAAGGTATTTACATTAATGCATTGAATTGTGTAAGAATAAGAGGAAAATTATGAAATAAGTTAAAGTATAATTCTTATTTAAGATAAAATTCACTAACACTAAGGTTATAAGAGCATCAGTAATATAAAAATATATATAAATTTATTTTTTAGTTCTACAATACCATTTACAAATATTGTTAATAAAGTAATAGGTTTTTTTAATATTATAGGAATCCCATGTTAAAGTGTACCAAGCCAACTTATTCCAAACTTAGAATTCACCCATACTGTTTGAGAATTTAATATAACCAAAATATTATATCCACCTCTATATAAATATTTTTCTACTACTTGAAATAATAATTTTGAACATTATAGATGTATTATTAAAATTAATTTTTGTGATACCTATACTAAATAAATAATATTTTAATAATATTTAAAAACATAAATGGGGTTCATCCCATAGTGCAATGGTTAAGTTGTGGCATTGTTGTTATGGCCACCAAGGTCCAAGTCTTTCCTAGGCTATTGTGATTGTAGGACTATATCTTTGATGATCTAATGTGCTCACAAATTTGACCCACAGTCCCCAATTTGTGGTCTCTTTGGTTCATAGCTCCAGTATAAAAAAAACTGCTTAAGAATAAAAAAATATTTAAAAACATAAATAATATAATATGATGAAAGAAAAAATAATTTGAGTTGGGATTAAAAATGGAAAAGAACTATGCTAAAAAAGATGTAGAAGAAGGATAGAAAATACAATCCAAAAATTAGATCATTTATTTTTGGATCTTGGAGGTCTTAGAAACATTGTCATTATGGGTAGAAAAAATTTATTAACAAACATGGAAAACCTAATTCATCATCAAAATGGTTAGAACTAAATGAATGGTAGATGTATAATGGTTTGGAGTGAAGTAGAGGTGGTCAAAAAGTGTTTGTTTAGCTTCAGTCAAGTTCTTAATACTAGACAAATTTAGATAACCAAATATAGAATTTTCATCACTTTATGAAGGAGGAAAAATGATCAAGGTGCCATGATGAGAATGTCATTTTCCCTAGAGAACTCATAGAAAATAGTCAAATTCTTATTATCAAAAGTGATGAATGCATTATGTTTTGAACAACAAACAAAATATGAAGGGTTTTGTAGTTAAAGGGGTATAATCTATGTAATTTCCTCATTTTTTATATCAATGAGGGATAATAGAATGACCTGTCATAACCTCTATGCTATGGGGGTAGGATTTTCATAGAAACTTTCTTGCTACTCATGTTTTTAAGATCTATTACATATAGGTATGGTTTTTGTTGTTGCATAATACAAGCATGGATAAAGGGGTTATTTTCTATCATAGAAAGGGCTTCAATTAGCCTAAAGGCGATGTTACAATACTTGGTATTAGTAGTTGGTATAGTGAGTGAGGTAGTATAGCACACTCCTCCTAGATTTTTTACCCATTTAAGGGTTTTCTCTATATTCATTTAGTGTCTAATTGTTCTTGTAATGTGTATCTTGTTTTGATGTTTTTGTGATTTTGTAATGATATTTTACATATTAAAGTGCATTTTTCATGCATTTTAAACTGATATACAATACTAAGAAAGTTTGGAAGATAGAGTTGATATTAGGAATTTGATAGTTGGTGCTCACTAGGGTTATAAACCTATTTTTTGTGAATCAATTGATATTAGAGAAACTTGTGCATGATTATATTAGGGTTATGGGAGTGGTATTCCATCTAATAAATCAAGTGGTAGTGGTCATTTAATCACATACAAACTTGATATTAGAACAAGAGTGGATAAGCGATAGGAGAGATGCAGCTAGAAGAGGATGGGAAAGGCCTTTTTAGGAAGTTAAAGGATGATGTAGAAAAAAAAATCTAGTATTCTAGGTAAAATAGATAGGATTGGGAGATTTATGCAAGTTATTTCTAAGAATTTTAGGATACCAAATATATTGGGGAAGAAAGTGAACTAGAGAAGACTAAACCTAAGAATGGAGAGATATTGAATGCTAAGGTTTCTTCAAGTTTAAAGAAAAAATTATATTTATCCATATGATAGAGAGATTAGTGCTACTAAATCATATGAGTTGGTATCTCATATGGAGGCATATTTTAATGTTCATAACTTCAATTTTTATTATTAAACCTTATTTATAAGGTTCAAGCTTACATATCATGTTATTACTTGGTATGAAAGTTATTCCATATCCCTAGAATCTAAAAAAGTTCCTCTAATATCAAAGTGGGGAAAACCTAAAGAGTTTGATAAAGAAATAATTCTACACCATTTTCGATAAACAAGACCATGTCATCCACTAACACTATTTCTAGGAAAGTCAAGGGCAATGTGTACAAGATTACACAAGTAAATTTTAGGTTGAGGGTTGTTTAATTATATGAAAATTTCATGGAGAAGGAAGTGTTTCTGAAGTATATAAGATGGATATTTAATAAGCTCAAGATACTAATTTTGATAAAAACACCTAAAAATATTGATAGGACATGTGCATTAGTGCACTATATGGAATTAAACAAGAAAAAACTTCTTCAAACAAGAATAAACATAAAATTGTGAAGTACCAAGGAGGAAAGAACGTAGGGATAAGAGTAAGGCCAATGAAATATTAATACTACCATCCAAAAGGACAAGAGATAAGGAAATACAAGGTTTTATTTTTGTCATTGTGATGAAGATGGCCACAAAGATTACAATTCCTACAAATTGTTGCTAGATTTAGCAACATCCAAGAGAAAAAAGAAGAATAAGGATGCTAACACCCTCATCATAAATGAAGGTAAATAAATTAGAGGTGATTTCATTTCGGATGTAGAATCTATTATGTATTAAGAGATATTGTTGTGGGTGAAACTATAGAGGAGGAGATTCACTTCTCCTTAATCTCTAAGACATGGAAGAGTCTATAGGGAGCGAATTATCCTCAACTACCTCAAGGAAACAAGCTCAAGTGACCAAGATGGGTTAAAGGAAGTTTTCTGATATGTTTTTGTGCTTTATGATTGTTTATGGAAAAAGAATTTCAGAAGCCAAATGAGCAGGTCTTAGAGGTCTTGGGGACAGATAGACTAGCTTTCAACCAGAGGACAATAACACAGGACAAGGATGATAGTGTGGTGCACTGGCATCCCAACGGAGTGTTAGCGTCTTGTACAAACCAAAAATAGAGTCAATCACCAGAAACTCATAGGACCTACTAACTACTTAGAAACTAAAGATTGATAGTTTTGGCTAATTTAATAGAATGCTAAAAATAAGGAAAAGCATAACAAGAAGAATACTAAATGAACAATTAATAAAACTATTAAAAAAAATTGCAAGAGGTGAAGGGAAACAATGAAATCATGGGTGGTCAAGCTATGAAGCCTCCCACAAAGCTCCACACGAACAACCTACACACATAGAAACAATAAAAAGTGTTGGGGTTGTGTCAAGGCTTACCTTAGTCAAACCCCTATTTTGGTGTTTCTTCCTCCATGGATAACCAAAGAGACAACAAGATAGAGAAATATACAAGATAAAATATAGGAGAATGACAAGATATAGAAAGTAGACACGTTAGATATCAATATTCTACTTAAATAAGAACAATAATGCAATAAAAGTGAAGTCTTACCCTCCCTCTAATGAGCTTTATAAGATGAGAGGAACTGCAATTCTTTGAGAGAGCTTGTGACAAGGACATAGAGCCATGAACATGCAAGAAACTTGATGTAGGAGAGAAAGGATGTAAGAATGAAAGGTGTAGAATGAGAGAGTGAAGTTGCTAGAATGAAAGATTGGGAGAATGTGAGATAGAATGTGTGAATGAATGAATGAAAGAATGAGGGAAGAATATGAGTTTGAATGAATAATTGCATGCAAGACGGTCATTTTTGGGTGCGCTCGTGACTGCAAAGGCATTACACTTCACGATTAGGTGGAAGTGTAACGTCCCAACAACCATAGGATCAAGAATCATACCAAGATGTTTGCGTAGTGCACAGACATCTATGTGACACATAAGTGTCCCAACAAAAATTCCCTCAATGACTGACAACAAGGTAAAGGATGAAAATGAAGGCTAGAAAGAGGGGGATTAGCATTATCATTTTATTAAGCTAAAGTAAGGGTTATGTAATGTGAAAAATCATTGGGGATACAATTTTATGACATTACAAAAACTTCCAAAGTAAAGGAGGAAGATAAGCTCACAAATCATTTTCACATCAAGATACACTTCAAAAATAAGAACATGAAATCATTATTTGTTACATGTTCCCAAGAAAAGTTAATTTTCTTAAAATTAGGTTTTCAATCTATGTTCTATCTTTAGCCATATTTTCTTGGTTGAAAAACAAAGGGGTGGAAACAATAGTGAATAAAAATGTAATTTCAAGTTTCCTATTAGTGTTGATTTTATAGATAAAGTGTTGGTTGATGTGCTCCCTTACATGTTTGTGGAGTAACTTGTCACATCCCTCACCATAGGAGGGTAGGGAAACCAAATATGATAAGGGTGGTCACCTACCACAATGGGATGGGAGTATAGAACCCCTTTGCAAATTTTACTTTCTAAGGAGTAGAGTGACTTTAGACATATGTCTGAAGATGTTTTTTGCAAAAAAAAATTGATGAAATTAAAACCCATTATAGATGAGATTATGTAGATTTCAAATATGTAATTTTTTTTACAATTGGATTATTTTTTCTATTTTTCAAATAATTTTCAATGAAACTGGTGCATAAACTTGTAATTACATGTTTTCTTATTATTTTAATAACTTTTAATTAAAATATTTTTTTGTAAAAAAATTATATGTGAACAATCTTTAGAAAATTATTTTAAATTTGAAAAAAAAAAAAGTGATAAGTTTAAGTCATCTTATGTGTGATGTACATAAGGGGTTTTCAAAACAACAATTGTGGCCAATAAAAATTAATAAAAAAATATCGTGAACAATATTTAGTGTCTTACAGATATTTTCCCAAAAGGATTCAGAATAATACTTTTATTTAGGTCAAAATATGGTTGACATACACATGCATAGTATGGTCCTGAAAAAGTGACTTTTAAAAAGTGGTTTTTAGACATGCCTATTGAAAATCAATTTGTATCATCTAGGTATTAAATAAATTACATATTTAGAAACTAGACTTTGAGTACTACATTTTATTACTGACTTTTTTTAAGATTCAATCTATAAGTGCTTCAAATTTTTAGGTCAAATGTGGCAAATTTGAAAATCAGGGAAAACACTTCCACTTTTTGGCCAAAAAATGGACTTGAAACTTCTTGCACACACCCCTATGCCCTCATAGATTCTTATTCTCAACACTATTTTTATACCATGTCAAAAAATGAACTCATGTATGGTGCAGGGGTACCATAGGTTTTCATGCCTCCAAGGGGTCAAAGTTAGCATTTTGTTTTTTCTTGTGATGTTTTCATGTAATAACGTCTAAGAATACCATTTCATGTGTGTTAGAGTCAGTTTTGAGACATTAGGGGTGAGTTAGTGTGTAGATGCAAAATATTGTCAAGTTGCACAAATGTTGTCAATGCAACTTTTGCACTTTTTGTCATAACAGGGCATAATGGTGTTTAGTTGAGTTTGTAATTTGAAAATTGGTTATGAACCATTGGGGAATGGTTGGTAAGTATTTAAAAATACCTTGTGTGGTCGAAGGAAGGGTTGGATGATGAATTCTTGAAGTTGGAGCAATAAAATATCTCTGTTTTCTGCATTTTTGAATGTCATTTTGCTGCTACATTGATTTGTACGGATCTGTAAGATCCTTCCATTGTCTAAATTAAATTGTGGTTGATAGATTATTAAATATACTTTCGTTTGGTGGTGGTGGCATATGATCTCATTGTGTTTTGAGTGATTTGTGATCATTTTTCTGTAGACTGTTCAAAACCCTAGTTAGGGTAGTCAATGTGTAAACAAAATGCAATAAACTCCATTCCACCTGGTGAAAACTCCTTAAACTTGGTGGAATGGAAGGTGTAGATGCATTCTTTAATTTTCCTAGGTTGTAGATGCAGAAGATGGGGTTTGCATGTGTGGAGGAACACTAAAGAGGCTAATATCTTCATGTATTAGCCATAGAAGCCCTAGTGAGGGAAACAAATTTGTTATTTATGAATTGGGAATGATCTATATGTTGGATGTAGTATTTTGAGGCTCTATGGGATGTTATTGAAGAATTGGATTGGAGGTATCAGCCCTAGAACACAAATACCCTACTGCTACCAAGCCTAGTTGTCAATTAGGCCTAGTTGAAACAAGAGGACAGTCAAAATTTGGAGCCCTCCGTACAAAGTGATCCCACCTGAATTTTGGATATGTTAAAAAATGGACAAAAGGGTATCTGGAAATGTGCTAACATTTTAAATGACATGTCTACCCTGCAAGTTATGTCTAAAAAAACTTGTTTGAAAGGCTGCAAGAAGGAATGAGGGTTTGTGAAGCAAAACCCATCATTTGATGTTTGAGGATTTGAAAGATTGGTTGTATGAGGTTATTTTGAAATTGGTATCCAAGCGTAGGTTTGATCTGAAGAGGGAAAATTTGAAGTGAAGAAGAACCAAAGATGCCTCCAAAAGGGAATCTAGTCGCCAGAGAGGTGCATGAATTGAAGGAAAAACATGCAAGAGAGTTGAGACAAGTGAAGGAGGTGACAGAAGCCCTTGCAACCATGCTTGTTGATGTTGAAACAAGTCAGAAAATAGGAATGGTCATAGGAGACTTGAGTGACTAAGAAGAAGAAGAAGAAAGGGAAGAGGAAAGTTCTCAAGGGTCTGAGGAAGAGATGGATCCTAATGACTTGAGGATGGAAAAGTTGTTGAAGGCAGTCAAAGGAGAAGGTCCTAAGATCAAGATGGATTTACCCATGTATGGAGGAAAATTTGATAGTGAAGAACTCCTAGATTGGATAGTAGCACTGGATAACTACTTTGATTATGAAGATGTGCCAGAGGAGCAAAGGGTGAAGTTGGTCAAGACAAAATTGAAGGACCATGCCTTGCTTTGGTGGGATTATGTACAAGATGAAAGGAGGAAGAAGGGAAAGTCTAAAATCACCTCTTGGGATAGGATGGTGGCTAAAATCAAAGGAAAATTCCTACCTGGGGACTACACCATTCAGTTGTTTAAAAGGCTTCAAAACCTTAAGCAAAAGGATATGGATGTGTAAACCTATACTGAGGAGTTCTACAAATTGAGAATAAGGGCAGGTCATGTAGAAGATGATGTGGAAAAAGTGGCAAGATACCTCAATGGGTTGAGATACAACCTTCAAGATGAGTTGAGCCTCACCAATCCAAGAACGGTGGAAGAGTGTTATCAATTGTCCATCAAGGCTAAAGATAAGTTGAGGAGAAGGAAAGAATAGAAAAGAAGGGGTAGAGGAAAGAATTCTAGAGGAAGAGGGCCATATGTCGATTCAAGATAGTCCTATGAGAGTCAAGGAGAGGCAAGCAATACCCAAGAACAAGTTGCAGATTCAAGAGGTGGCTTTAGGGGAAGAAGATTATATTCTAGGGGAAGATTTGGAGGCCAAAGAGGAGGTTCAAGTGGATTTACTGGGAAGTGCTATAAGTGCAATAAATTTGTTGTTCACCAAGCATGGAAATGTACTAAGGAGTAGCCATCTACTTTTGTGGGAAGAGAAAGAAGAAATCAGATTGCACAAGGTGGAGATGATGCTGAGAGTGTACATTCTTCACCACATGTGGAAGAATTAGAGATTGGAGAGTTTTTTCTGATGAGGACTCTACTCAAAGGGCCAATCGAGAAGGAACCACCACAGAGAAAGTCTCTTTTCAGAACTACATGTAAAAGCCAAGGTAAGTGTTGCAAGGTTGTTATTGATTCTGGTAGTACAGACAATTTGGTTTCCCTTGAAATGATTGAGAAGTTGAAATTACAAAGGATTCCTCATGCTACTCCCTAAAAGGTGTCTTGATTAAAAAAGGGACAATAAGTAGTTGTGAATGAACAAAGTTGGGTAGATTTTCACATAGGGGATTATAAGGATAGGGTCTTATGTGATATAATTCAAATGGATGTTTGTCATTTTCTTTTGGGGAGACCCTGGCAATATGATAGGAATTTCAAGCACGATGGTCGGAAAAATATATGTCATAGACAAAGATGGAGTTTCCTACACCCTCACACCATTAAAAGAGGAAGTTCATGAATCACAAATGGGTTCTAGTGCTATGTTGGTGAGTGAAAAAGAATTTTTACACTTCATAGAGAAGGAAGACAAAGATCCAAAAGTGGGGTCCAAGGTGATGTTGATGAGTCAAAAAGAGTTCCCACAGTCCATGAAGGAGGACAAGGTGGATTTTGAAACCATGATTAGACCCCAGACTTTCATGACAGTAGTTGAAACTTATGATTTTCCATGGGAGATCCAAAGCATGTTGAAGGACACTATAGACATAGTTGTGGATGAGTTTCCCCATTCTTTATTCCCAATGCAAAGGATCAATCATTTACAATTGTTTGAAGAGAGTGCATTTGAGTCTAATGTGCAAGTGGAGCAAGGTGAGTTGCTGGTACACACAATGCAGGGTTCAAATTTTTCAGTTGTTAGGCTGCAAGGATAGAATTCTCCATTTAGTTCACCGTGTGAGCCATATACCATTTGAGTTTGGGGATGCAAAGAGCTTTATGTATGTTATTAGGAAAGTAGAGAGGGTTGTAGATGGGGAAGATCAAGTTGCCATTGTGGATTTGCAGACCAAGCTACTTCAGTCAGATGTTGCCATGTTAAAAGGGTCACTAAGTGAGTGTGAGAAGCAAGGAAAAGAAGACAGCCAATGATGGTGCTCAACAAGTAGTTTTAAAGGACAATGTTACCATTATTTTCATCCAAGTGCAGGAGGAAGAGTATGAACAATCTGTTGGGAGGACTGATCAATTTCAACTGGCATTGCAAGAGGTACCTCTGGAAGGTGAATTGCAACATGGTCTCTATAACTGTTATACGTTTTGTCAAGAGTTATCAGTAGTTGCAAGTAGGTTTCAGTCCCTTCAAGTCAAAGAAACCATACAACTTGTGTTTGATGCTTCATATATACACCATAGAGCTACTGTTTCAGTTGTTAAGGCACTATTGGAAGAAGGATTTAGAGGTGCAAATGGCAGACAAGCTTCTTTTGACAAGTTCCAATTCCTTTGCCAAGTGTTCAAGAGACCTAAAGTGAAGATGAAGCAAGCATGGGACTATTTCAAAGAATACAATATGTAGGGATTTACATACATCAGAAAAGATATTTCAAGCATGGTTCTCCTATTGCTACCCTCCATTCAAGTGGAACTTGAATCTTTTCTTCTCCGGGAATATGGTGCAAGGGGACCATAGGTTTTCATGCCTCCAAGGGGTCAAAGTTAGCATTTTGTTTTGTTTTGTGATGTTTTCATGAAGAATACCATTTCATGTGTGTCAAAGTCAGTTTTGATTCATTAGGGGTGAGTTAGTGTGTAGATGCAAAATATTGTCAAGTTGCACAAATGTTGTCAATGCAACTTTTGCACTTTTTGTCATAACAAGGCATAATGGTGTTTAGTTGAGTTTGTAATTTGAAAATTGGTTATGAACCATTGGGGAATGGTTGGTAACTATTCAAAATACCTTGTGTGGTCAAAGGAAGGGTTGGATGATGAAGTCTTGAAGTTGGAGCAATAAAATATCTCTATTTTCTGCATTTTTTAACACCATTTTGCTTCTACATTGATTTGTATAGATTTGTATGATCCTTCAATTGTGGTTGATAGAGTACTGAATCTATTTTTTTTTTGGTGGTGGTGGCATGTGATTTCATTATTTTTTGAGTGATTTGTGTGTTCTTTAAGTTTCCTAGGTTGCAGATGCAGAAGATGGGGTTTGCACGTGTGGAGGAATACTGAAGAGGTTGATATCTTCATGTATCAGCCATAGAAGCCCTAGTGAGGGAAAAAAAATGTTATTTGTAAATTGGGAATGATCTATATGTTGGATGTAGTAGTTTGAGGCTCTGTGGGATGTGATTGAAGCATTAGAGTGGAGGTATATGGCCTAGAACACAAATACCTTGCTGCCACCAAGCCTAGTTGCCAACTAGGCCTACTTGAAACAAGATGACAGTCAAAATTTGGAGCCCTCCATACAAAGTGACCCCACCTGAATTTTGGATATGTTGACAAATGTCCAAAAAGGTATCTAGAAATATGCTCACATTTTTAATTCCATGTCTACCTTGTAAGTTATATCTAGAAAAACCATATTTGAAAGGCTACAAAAAGGAATGAGGGTTTGTGAAGCAAAACCCATCATTTGATGTTTGAGGATTTGAAAGATTGTTTTTCTGAGGTTGGTTTGAGTTTGATTACCCCTACTCTGCATCAATGTATCAATATGAATTTGTGACATTTAGAAAGTACCAAAATTTTGATATAAACCATACTATCTAAAGGGTTTGCATCCTAAGCTAGTTAATTTGGTTACATTACCCCAAAGGAATTTGTTAAACTATATAATGGTCCTATAGGTCTTGAGGTTCAAATACCATAAAAAAGTAATAAATTGCACCCACATAAGTGGCTTCTATCCAAACACATACATAAACCAATATAGACTTGTAAAGTAATCAAAGCTCATTCACTTCATTCAATGTTTTTTGGAAACACATTAAATTTGTTAAACAAAAATTAAACCCATATTAGTAATATTAAATATTATCCTACTTCCGATTACATAAATTTTCTACATATTACCAATCATAAAGCTTAGCACACAATTATCCACTAAACATATTTAAGGGAAAAATAACCATCATTAATTGCCCATAGTTAACAAAGATGGACATAAGGAACTTTATCTTAAACTCGAAAAAAAATTAGGTACATATTTAGAGCAAGTAGATCATCCATATTTAGTAGGAGATGTTCACACCATTAAATTATAATGGCTTAACTCAGATCATCATTAAATAAACATTAATTGCATTTCCCTAACTGAATTCACAGTCATATCATTTTCGAGTTTTTCATTCCCTTCTTTCTTGGAAAGATAGACCTCACCAAGTCTTAAGGCTAACCTATATCCTCTTGTACTTATCAATAATCCAAGACACAAGGCCATAGTGTTCAAAATATAAACTTTGATTATTTTAGTTTAGATAAGATTAAAGGAATTCTTACACATTCACATCTAGACATACCATGATGAAAGTGACTCTAAGAGCTCATCCAAGATTGGAGTATATTTTAGAAAGCTAAATACCACAAACCTCATAGTAGATAGACTTGGTGATAATGGGTTTCCTTTCATTGGTTCATACCTATTTAATGGGGACATATTATTGAAAGGATGAGCCCATAGCCATTAATGTAAATTTAGCCTCAAGTTAAAGCATAATAAAAAGGAAGAAACTATCAAATTTAGGAACAACCCAAAACCCTAGATTTATCCCCTAAACTCTCCCTTATAAAATTGGGTCACAAGGGTATCTTTTTCCCAAGGACTACCTACATATCCTCTTCTAAATGGGATCAAATTCCCATGTAGTTTCCCCAAGATTTCAACCATCAAGATGAGAACTTGCAGTTTCCCAATCTAAGATAATATATGTAGATATTAGACATAATCATTTATCACATATATCAACAAGGTATGTGTGTCAGGGATTCCTAGCCTTGTAGATAATTTCACCAAGGTTCCTAGGGACTAGATCACCAAAGGAATATTAGGATGGTGAAACAAAAAATAACTATATATTATTTAATTTAATTAATAAATTTGGCACGCTAATCATAACACATTACTAAGAATAATATTCCTAACTAATTAACCTATAAGGGTCTCAATTATTTACCATATTTATATAATTCCTTGAGCATTAAAATACCACCCATCTTCAACAAAATACCGTAGACAATATTGTCTTGAAAAGGACAAATAGTCATATTATGGAAATCCATACACAAAATTATACATAATAGCATAGTTGGTATAAAATAAATCTTGTCACATCATACCACTGGACGATAATAGCCAAAACATCTACAAAAAGCAATAATTATGCAAGCCGTTGATTTGGTTCCTTGTGATTTCTTACTATAATATGATTCAATGATATCAAGCATCATAATGATATTAAATTATGGCACCCCCCTTAATTATAACACATCATGCCTCAACAAGACCATATAAAACTATTTGAACTTTGAAAGACTTACAACCCTAATTATAAACTTGCTCAAAGCATGATTAAAACCTGAGTCATACTCAAGAAAAGTGAAAACATTGTATTCATTAAATCATCATATGAAGGTATACCCTCAATATGAATAACAATATTATTTACTTAATGATTTTATTTATCATATGGTACAACTCGATATTCACCATAACCCATGATTACGTCCTACTAGATAGGGTTTGATTCAAACAATAGTTGTAGAGTTAATAACAATCAACACTATGTTTAATTTTTCATGTAGTATAGATTTCGGGTTAGACACCAATTCATGGCTAATCATACATGGTAGAAATCAATATTATGTCAATATTTATCCCAAGCTAATTAAATTAAACCCAAGTAATATCCAATTAAGATACATTCATGCAATGATCATTCCTTACATAACCAAGCCAAGATAAATTTTGTGCTCCTAACTCATGCTAGTAAAATTGGCAACTCTAGTATCACTTATACAAAATGGCAACAAAGTTTGTCAACCCATCAATTTCTAAGAGTTATAACAATCAAGGTTTCATTTTCTAGTGCAAACTTGATTTGGTAGGAAAATATCAAGAAGGCTTCTAAATATATCTTAATATGTATTAGATACTATCTTTGCTATACTAATCCAAAATCAACATACATACAAACACTTCTTGTAATTGTAGATACCAACATGTTATGATACCAACCATATCATAATATGTTCTTTGATATAATTATCAAATATAAGGAACTTATGTTTAGAACTCATCCACTAATCTTATATTCATACTTACGAAACAAAACTTTGTATCATATACCATTATCCTTTAACTATTGTTAGTGAACATGGTAAGAGCTTTTATCATAGTCTTTAGAACTATCATCTTTGAGATAAATACACAATGTAAACTCTAGTACATTATTTAGCTATAAGAAAACATTCAATTATCTTAATCAATTACACAAAAATAACACGGCCTCCAAATCAATGAATATCAACATTCTTAATATTTAATTATCTCTAGTATATTTCTCACTTAATGATCAAGACTAGCATATAACATTCAGCCTAATAACAACGTACTAGAATATTAAGATTAAGAATAGTATATAGATAAAACATGCTAATATAATCGTTGTGCATTGTAATGTTAAGAACATCAAGATA
This sequence comes from Sequoia sempervirens, assembly GCA_007258455.2. NCBI lineage: Eukaryota > Viridiplantae > Streptophyta > Pinopsida > Cupressales > Cupressaceae > Sequoia > Sequoia sempervirens. The sequence goes on along the minus strand of VDFB02353493.1, from coordinate 82,230,631 downwards.
TAATGCATAATGATGTATTAGTTATAACATAATCATTTCAGTATGTGTAATATCCTTATAATTACTATCTCAAATACAATGATGTAAAATTTATTTCTCTCAAAGATTATTTAATGAACTATAGTTATTTCATAAATAATATTTCAGGGTTCTTAACACACCTATTTTCCTTACTTTGAAGGTTCCAAGCTTTATAAATGATGTTATAATATTTATTATTGTTCTATATCCCTCTCAGCAAGCTTATAACACCATAATACCTTCCTTAGATTATGAACAACAATACTATCATCGGTGGATTAGCCAATACTTCTAAAACAGTTAAAAAAATTTACTCTAGTTTATGATTTCCAATTATTCATAATAAACACTTAAAACCCACGACTCCAGTCCATAAATGGCATTCAAACTGGATGAAATGGTCCCAATAGTGGAACCAACCATAAGAAAATGGATCCTTACAATTGAGAAAGGCACATATGGATGTTCTGACATGCAGTTAGAGAGGCTACTGCTAATATAATACTTCTTTCAGGCATAGCAGTTGCTTGAAACCTCAAGGAGTTTTCTTCTGAAGGCCCACCATGGTTAGGGAAGATCACATTCTTAAGAGCCTCCCTAACTATAAATGCTCTTACATCTGATCTTCTGGTTCTCTTATGCTGGGCCTCAATCAACGTCCAATGATTCTTGAACCAGAGCTTAACCTAGTGGGGTCTGAGTCCCAGATCCTGATCTTCTCTCGGCCCCCCCTCCATAATCTTGTACGTTCCTATTCATTCCTAGAACACATTTCTTTGAGGGACTTCGCCCAAACAGTTTGTCTTGCCTTCTCCATGCTTCCATATTTTCAATGCATGTCTAGCAGGGCAGTTGCCACAACTCTTCTGACAAAGTTCCGTTTCCTTTATCCCATGAGGATGTACATAACTTGTGTCAGGGTGCCCATACCAACGCCATCTCCTTAGTGTCCTTAATGATTTAAATGTTGCAGAGGGGTGCCCTACTCCCCTTAGATAGCTTTTAATTATTTATTTTTTCAATTTGTTTTCTTGCTCCTTTACAATGAGGGATGTGACATCAATAAGAAAAATACAATGGAATTTAAGTACATTGGTCATTTACAATTATGTGTACTCCATAAAAATATGTTGAAAAGTTTCTTGGTCAACAAGTTTTATATATTTTTATGTACAAAATCTTGTCTACAACTAGAATTTTATATACACTAATTTCAATCTGATAACGAAGGATCTAATTTAACTTAGTTTACAATAATCTAATCTAAAAAGAAAAGCTATGGTTCATTTAAGAAAAATCGGTAAAATTGAATTTCTATTTACAGCTATTCTAAAAAATAAAATAAATTGAAAATTATTTATAATTATCTACAAAACATTTAAAATAAAATAAATTTCAAAGTTGAAGAGAGGATGAGAAGTATTCAAGGTGTTGGTCGTTTTGGCTATGGAAGTAGATTCCATATTATTTCCTTTTGTAGAATGCACTATCTAATGATCTTTAAAATATAGTACAAGCCTTTTCACATGGCATTGAACTTTTCATAGTGGCCTTCTCATTCATGTTCATTGTCTCATAATAGGACTAAATATATCATTCTAAAGGCTTTCACCTTTATTTTGTTGTCAAATTAGTGCTTTAATTTTTTTTTAAAGCATTGGAACACTTCATCTCTACTTTCTTCCAAGTACAAAATGTCTAACTAACTCTCCTAAACTTAGTCATTGTACCACATATAATTTTGCAAAAATCTCACACTAGAAGCTTTAATGTAGTTGAAAAATTGGTTCCTTCACACATACTTGAAGATATGGAGATGTTTCATGCATGACCTTATTTCTTGTCTTGTTTGTTCATAGTAAAAAATTGAGCAAATTATGTCATTCTTTTATTTTTATTCTACAAACTTCTTGGTGGGATTGATTAGGGCTCTATTAGTAATTCCTACCAACTTGTTTCCTTGTGGATATTAGTTTGATGATTATTTCAAAGTAATTTGGTTGGTATACACGCGTTATGCAAAGGGGTGAACTTTAGTAATTATTTCTAATGGCATCATATGTTTCTCCTCGTGCTTCACATGTATCTAGAAAATATAGCAAGAGAGAATAGTCATGTGAGTCTTTAAATACCCCTAGTTATTAATATCTAGCACATCAATTGTACTATGGTTCTTCCTAAGGGTATATATTGCCCTTTTTCATGAAAATCTCTTAGGACTTTAACTTCTTCTCTTGTCAAGCACAATAGGTAATTTCAATCATGATTTTACCTAAACATACTCTAAACTTGAACATATATTAGATAAACTTCACCACAAGGGTTCTCCTCTATATTGAATGTAAACCAAATGACAACTCTCGTATGATAGATAAAGTGGTGTCTTTATACCAACCATCTTTGTTGATTTCTTGTACTTCATAATGGTTGCCAATAGGACTAGAATCTAACTTCATCTAGTAGGAAAGTTCACATCCTTGAACAACAATAAGATCTCTGGTTGAATGGAGCATCTGCTACATGCAGATCTAGATACACATAGAAGAGGATACATGGAAGCCTTTTATTAGAGGGCAAGAGAGTATCTTTAAAGGGTGAGAGTCACATATAATCGGGGTAAGTTTAAGTAGTGCATTCTAAGTTTTGATTTTTTTAGGTGGTTCATTTGAAATAGTACTAACTTCTTCAATAGAACCCATCTATTAGTGTGATTTAAGATGAGCCATCTAAACAAATCAAAACCCGAAATATGTTGTTTAAGTCAAAATATATAATCTGTTGTAAGCATAAAATGACACACCAACAATTCACAAGCTATTGTGTAAATCAATCCCCAATTTATCTAATTTGTATGCACTAGAGTTTACTATATGTGTGCAAAGGGCTTGCGGACTTGGAAGCAAAAGATGTGTGCAGGGACTTGTGAAGGATGGATGTAGAGGCATAAAAAAATGCACAGATATAAAATTTTCCATTAGAGCATACAACATAATTTGTTAAGAAGGGTATAGGAGGTGTTGAATGAGGCTTTCCCTATATTAAAGAGGACACATCCACATTGGAGAAGTGAAGGTATGAACTATCAATGCTTAGGGAAATACAAGACTCGTATATTAGTTAATACAATACATTAGCACCATGCAATAAGATTCAATGGCAACACTACATTATCTTTAAATCATATATTTTATACATATTTTTTCAAAATAGTGTCTAAGTGTTATGTTAGAGTTTGGTTTGGCTCGATTTGCATGTTTGTGTTAATGTCTGTCCATTGTCTTTGGTATCCTTGTTTCTACTACCCTATGAAGGAGGAGTATTCTTCATTTATCGCAAGTTTTTTAGTTTCCTTACCTTTAGGAAAATTTATTTCTTTTTTATATGGTGAATAGTCTTAATGGTCCCATATTTGATGTTAGGATTGCTTTAGGCTTGGAAATATAGGAAAATGGCTCCTAAATGGTCACAAAATATCATTTCAAAGGTGGTGCACGAGGTAATGCTACTATCCCTGATATTGTCTTACCTACTCATGACTTTGAAAATGCTTGCAAATGGCTCAAAAATTATACCATTGTTGGATATATGGGTTGTATCTCCTCTAAAAGCATGCTATGTAGTTGGGTTAACTACACTTGGGTCTCATGTGGTGTTTATGTAGAAGTCATTGAAAATCTCACTAAGAAACTTTTTTTCTTTAAATTTTGTTGAAGTCAAGTTTGCCAAGGCTATTTTTTAGCATGGGCCCTACTACATCTAATCCTCCTTGCTCATTTTTTCTCCATGGACTCAAGACTTTTTTGTCTCTAAGGAAAGTTATCTTCATATTCCTATCTAGGTTGAGTTCCCTAGTTTTCCCTTGCCTCTATGGCATTTCTTGGACCACATTGTTGCATCTCAAAGAGTCCATAGTAGCACAAGTGAGCACCCAAAGCTTCACCCAATGTGTCTTGTTACCTCAATTTTCCAAATACCAAACGCTTGCTATAGATGTTATTCCTCAAACTATAAAACATGAGACTATCCTTTGGCCAACCAACAAGCCAAGTCTCCTCCTAAAAAGAGCTCATTAGCTCCTCCACCTCAAAAGGATGGAGATGGCTAGACCAAAATAGGTAATAAAAAACCTCAATGTGCAACTAGTTTGAAAGGTGCTAACCCCTAGCCTTCAACTTCTAAGCCATAGATTTCAAATCCTCCTGATCTAGGTGGATCCAGAAAACCTAAAAAATTTCATAGTCTTAGAATCATATGGAACTAGCTCCATCACATAGGCCTCACCTACATGGTCCCAACACAACTTGAATCGCATCAAAAGGATATCATACGTTCAAGAAATGCTTGGTCAAAGTTTGGTCAACATGAGGTCAAAACTGGTCAACTAGAAAATTAATGATCATGGAACATTTCTATGCATGTTTCATCATGTAGATATCGTTGAGAGCTTTCCGGCACATTTTGAACAGACCAAATCTAAGTCTGTATGTGGAAGTTATGACCAGTCAAAGTTGCGGTCAAACTTGGTCAAAGTGGTGACATGGCATCACCAAAACTTGACACTTAGCAGGACATGTGACAGATGGCATGGTAGGACTAGTGAGTTGGCACTGATATGGACCAAATAAATGGAAAAAAATATGGATTAAACCATATTTGTTAAAGAAAAAACATATGGTTTAAAAATTAAAAGAAAAGAGGATTTGGTGGGATTTTATCCCTTAAAATCCTCTTGCCTAGCCCATAAAACAAGGAGAGAAATAAAGCCCGTAAACTTATATTTCAACAAATTAACCCCTTTAACCACCTTTCTCATATTTCAACGAATTATAATATTTTAAGGGGCTTAAAATAATTGGTTAAATATTGTTATGATTTAAAGGAGGTTTATGAATATTTTTATATGTAAATTAGGGGGATTATGGAAGATTATTACTTGTAATGGGAGATTGGGTGATTTTTGTAAATTATTTGGTTTTAAGCCATATTTGGCAAAAAATATGTATAAAAAGAGGGAATTTTGGCTTTGAAGGGGCAGATTAGAAATTATTGGAAAAATTCTCTTGGAGAGAATAATTGTGTTATGGGGAAAATTATTGGAATTGTGAGAGTTTGAGGAGAGAGAATTCTTTTGGAGGAGATTTTTGTAGACACAAAGACGTTTGAATTGTCTTCAAGTGTTGAGAGAGACTATGAGGAGAGTTTTATGCAGGTTCGGAGCTTGGATATTGTAACAAGGCATTTTTTCTGCTTGGTGATATTAATGAAAGCAATCCAAAGTTGAGAAGCGGACCCAGAGACGTAGTCTTTATTGGATGAACTATGTTATCAAGTTCCTGTGTTAACTTCTCTTCTGTCTTATTCTTCTATCTTTCATCTTATTCTTCTATCTTCGGTCTAATTTTCTCTCTATTTCATTTCAATTTATTTTTCAATTCAGTATTTGATTTCTAACTACAGCATTTTAGTCTATAATTTCAATGGTTAAACAACATAGTCACGCAATTATGTCTGGATCGGGAATAATTGTAATTGAGGTTAAATACATATGAATTGTAAGCCTCTAATTATAGATCGCCTCCCAAGGAAACAAAGTCAAGCATGAGATTATCACCCCATAGGGGAATCATCCCAAGTAGTTATCAAACCATGTTTGAATTGAACCCCTAGGTAGATAATATTATATCTTTTCAATCTAAGAAGATATCTCCATCTCCCACCTCTCACCACTCTTGTATCCCAATTCAAGAGCTCGAGGAAGGAGAGTATATTCCAAAGAAGAGGAGGAATCATTGGATTTGTTTGGTTCAAATTTGGCCTCCAATATTGGGGACACTGACTAAACAAAAAAATTGTAGAATTGTTATGGAGCTCTTAACAACCTTCTTAATGATGATATGACCCTTGACCCACATTCTTCATGAAATTAATTTCATGGAATGATAGAGATCTCATAGATCCCAAAAGAAAATACATCATACAAGATGTTTTTCAATGATTTCTTGACTTTGATGTTTTGTGTCTATAGGTATTAAAAATTATTGGCTTTTTTCTTTCTATTGTTTACCATGTAGTTTAGCCAAAAAGCCACTTTCTACATGGTAACTATGACATAGGATGTGGAGGCCTTGTCAAATTTATTCATGGTAACTACATATGGTTGCCCATGACCATGAAGCTGCCAATCATGTGTTGTAGAATTTATTTGATATTAGCAACCACTACCTTGGGATTGTTAATGTTTATGCTTACAATGATGAAATATTTCTTCATTGGCAATGGATTATGCATTCATTTCTCACCATTTTTGGATGTTGTGTGGTAACTTTTATATGGTCAAGCTGACATCTAATAAATGTGGTTATTTTCCTATGTGCTACATAATTGGAAAAACGAGAACCTAGTATTACATGCACAATAAATTATGTCTTTTCAAACCTAATGTTGGTCATTGCCACCCTGATTTTTCATAGATAATGAGGAATAATTTACAAGTCAATATAGAAAAAAATCATAAATTCTTTAACAAACCCATGATCTTTAGACAACCCATCTTTTCATTTTCTATTTGTTACAAACTTTTTGTTGAGCCTTTATTAGAACTTATTCTCTCTTATCACCTTCATATCTAGTTCTCTATTGAATTGCAAATGATGGGGCCCAAGACACCTAAGAGATAGTTCTATTTTAGCACATCATTGATGATCATTGTCCCATGGTGGCCCACATCTAGTGCATCAACCTCTAACTTTGGTTGGGTTCAATGGTGGAATGATGCAACCAAATGCATAACTCACTTATTTTGAATCTATGAGCATGCTAAATAACATTTTATCATCTCATACAAGGCCACCACTTTAGATCTTTTTCATGCCTCTTTTGAGTTGGAAGCATTGTATTTCTCTCGAACCTTGTATCTTTGTGTTGCTTAACTTCACCAATAGAATTATATTTTTGATATCTGTACAATTCAAGGTGCTTAATTAAAGGATCAACTTCATTGAATAAAAAATGTAGACATAAATTATAAGGAATTATTTCAATCCCTTTGATTTGTCCAATCTTCTCCAAATATCAAGCACATCAAAGAAAGGAACCAAGTTCTTTCTAAGCTTCCCATCATACTTAAGCTTATTTTTACCATTACCAACTAATTTTCAAGTACAAGACCCCTCCCCAACTTCAAAACAAGCTCTTTAGCAATGTGTTCAAGCATTGTTCCCACTAGGATCTCTACTTCATAATGGGCCTTGAACTATGATCAACATCTCTCTCTAGTAGATTTTTGAGAAGAAATAGTTTCCATTGCCAATGATAAGGCCCCTGGCTGTGGTGGCTTTCCTTGTAAACTTTATAAAGCATATTAGGAAATGTTTGAAATTTATTTTTATAGGTCTATAATGAATCATATGCTACTAGCCATAGGATCTCTCATAAACAAAGGAAACATCAAATTCATATGTAAAGTTGGTGACTCTAAGAAGATTAGGAATTAGTGGCCAATCACTCTCATGAATATCTCCTACAAGATCATTTCTAAAGCTCTTGTGCTTCAAATTCATCATTTGATTTCACTTAGTATTTAGCTCTATAGAAAACTAGCTTTATCAAAGTTCACCACATTCAATATAATATCCTTGTGAATTGGGAAGTTATGGAGCATGCTAGGCATTCTCAACAATAGATCCTTTTCATTAAAATTGATTTTCCTAAATAATATGGCTGCATTGAATGGCCTTTCATTTTGGCTATGCTTAAAGCTATAGGATTTGGTCCTAATTTCAACTGGCCAATTCAAATGCTCTTTACAAATTACTTGGCTTGCCTCACTATCAATGACTGACAATACTCTTTATTTTATATTTTTCTCTCCATAAAACATAGATGTCCCTATGCTCTATAAAATTGATTTTAGCTACCTATTAGCTAATTTTATATCCCAACAAAGATTCAAGGGCATTTCTCTTCCTAAATCTTTCACCCAAGCTATTAATGGTAATTTTTTTATGACTCCTTTCTTACTCTTTTTTAAGAACTAGATAATATTACTCACGATTTCCAATATCTTGATAACTTTTGTGTTGCTTCTAGTTCTAGTATACAATGGAAAAAAACCCAATTCCATCACTATTCTTTCCCTCCTAGATCAACATGGCTTGAAAACTTTGGTTGTAATGAGGTTGATCATTGGGAGGTCTTTCATTTTCTTTGAACACCCTTTTCTTTTCAATCCTATTTTTCTACCTTGAGGCAATCTATTATTTCTTGCATTAAAAAAAAGCTCTCCTTTTGGATTTCCAAGTCCCTCTCCCTTGTTATTAAAATCTATATTTTCTCCAAAGTTCTCACTATTTCCCATGTGTATTATTCTTCTTGTTTCCCCCCTCTAAAGCCTCTCACTAAAAGCTAGAGCTACTCCTCAAAGATTTTTTTGGGCTTCATCTAAACACAAAAAATGTTTTCATTGAATTTAATTTGTCTTGGTCTCATTGAAACATATATAAAGGGGCTAGCTTTGTGTGACAAATGGGTTATTCATGTCTTGGAAGGACATGAAGCTTGGAAATGTTTCCTCTAATGTTTCACTATTATGGTAACCCCCTTGGTTATAGTTCCTATTATGGTTTGGGAATTCACACTATCCTTATTATAAGGAACCAATAAAAGAATTCAGTATGCATAGGAGGATCCCAAACCTTGGCTCATTTGGAATGGGAATGCATTTAGATCTAGAAATTACATGTCAATAAATGCTCTTTATGGTGGTCACCTATGATCACTTTCTAGGATTAGGTCCTTGTGAAAGTTCCCTAGTTCTGAGATTTATAGTTCTACAAACATTAATTTTGTAATTGTTTAACCTTTTTTCCAAAAATACTAGCCCTTATCTCTCTTGGATAGATTTCAAAACAAAACCCAATCTTGAAAATCAAGATATGAAATCTTACCAAACCATTTTGGATTCAATTCCCCTTGAGATGGTTCACAAGGTAGGAATCCAATACAGTAAGCCATGGTGAGAGGACTATAAGTGGTTCCCAAATACTCATTTTTAGACTTACAAAAATTTTAAAGGATATTTTTATCTCTCTTCTCACTTGCATATGGTTACTATATTAAATGCATGGTGGAATCTTTAGTCTTCTACCTCTCTTTGAAGATGCAAGTTTAAAATAGTTTGGGCTACTTTGGTTGAGACAAAACTATCTCATTTCACTTGGTGGTTCTTCTCTACCAAGGTCTCCCTATGGGATCTCATCTAGCTCATTTGGGTGTGTTTCCCTACATTGTCCTTTCTATAGTAATTTGGGATCCATCAAGCATATCTTTTGGTTCTTTTCTCAAGCCCAAGCTACTTGGCATTGGATTCATGAATTCTTTAAGTTATTTCTCCTTAATCCTTTCTCATGGAATATGATACTCATTCTTGATTGGCCTAGGATTCTAGCTAAATGCACCTAGATATGACATACTTTAGAGTGGAGATACTCATTTATATTTGAAAAGATAGAAATGATGCTCTTTTTGCTTGTTCATTTAGGAATAAGCACTTTTCAATACATGCTAAATTCACCATATATTCTAATGTTATGTTATATTTAGGTCCAAGAAAAGAAAGTTTCCCTAGAGTTTACTAATTTATAGACATTAATTGAACACTAGGACAATTCCCCCTATATACTTATTCATGTGCCTCCTAACCTAGTTGTAGTGATAGAAAAAGTATCCCTTTTACTCATTTAATTTGGGAATTAATAAAATGAGCTAAGTGATGCCTAATTTAGTGTTGTAATATGTCTTACATGGTCACATTAAGTTTTGGGCCCTTTTAATTAAAATTTGGTTTATTTATGCCTTAATTGGTCCTATTTTGCATTTGCAAGCCTAATTAAATGCATTTTTTTGAGGATAATCCTAACATTTAACAAATGACAAATCATAATTTAATGTTTTTGGCTATGTGTTCCAAATCTAGGGATCTGGGACTCATACGCCCCTTTGGGCGTATGGGTCCCACCTAGGTCTCAGAACCTGATTTTAAATGTTACATTGAACTTAACACTTCTTGAAATATGTGTCCCAGGGTTAACCCACTGGGACTCATACGCCCAACCCAGCATATAAGTCCTGCTTTAACCCAGGACCTATTTTAAGTAAAATTCTTGGTGGGATTTTATTATCCTAGATCTAATGTTAGCTTGTAGTGTTGTAATTTTAGGAAATTAGGCATAAACAAGTATAAATATAAGGTTATTTCACATAGTTTCATCCAGGCTTTCAAGTATTCAAGTATTATAGAAAATTTATGATCAAGAGAGAATTCAAGAGCAAATCATCAATCATTTGGAGCAGCATTCAAGATTCAAGCATCATGCCAAATTCTTCATGCATCATGTGTGTTTGGGAGCTAACATTTGTGATGTAGGTTTTCATGATTCAAGCAAGCATTCAAGACAAATCTTTAAGCATTAAATCAAGAGTCAAGATGCACATCCATTGAAGCCATTTCACACAAGTTTGCAACCTTCATTTCAAGGGTTTGGTGAATTGCAACATTTCATTTTTTCATTCATCATTCCTTCATGCTTTTCTATTTCATTTCAAGGTTTAATTACCAAAATGGGGTTTGACCAAGGCAAACCCCTATTTTGTTAAAAAATAACATTTTTCTCTCTTCATGTGTGTTTGCAAATCTAGTTGAATTGGAGCTTGAAGATCCTTTGAAGACAAAGTTGCAAAAGTTGTCAAGAAGTCATCTTCACGGAAACTCACCTACAAATTGGAATTTAGAATTTTGGATCGGATAGGAAGGAAGCTACATAAGATCATTAGAGGATACAAAGATATCAACCAAACCCTATTGACAGTACTAAATCACCCTACTGGGAATATGAGTCCCAGTATATCCCTTTTTTCCATCTTTATGTAGATCTTGATTAGTCACCAGAAGATTCCAGATTCTACCCAAGATCCTATATTAGGACTAAATTGCCCAATCTAGCATTTTAGTCTCAGTGTACCTCAAATAGTAGATTTTCACAGTTTCAGACCTTGCTTTGACTCCATCATTCTTCCAAGTACTTTTCTATTTCATTTATGTTTGTCAATCTAATTTCATGTTCTTAGGTTTCTAGGGTTTTGTGCATAAGTGTTTTCATTTCTCCTTTGAAGCTTCATTTAATGGTGAAACCCCATCAAATCACACAAGGAAACCCCTAGTACATCCCTCAATTGAGTCACTTGGTTAAGGGATCTAGAGGTTTCCTAATGATTAAAGTGTGAAATAGGTCCAATTCCATCTCCCAAAAGGTGGAATCCTATTTTTGTTTAATCACTAGCTAATAGGGATGTTTCTTTTTATGAGGGCATTCCTCTCTACCATGTGGATGTCGATGAGATCATAGTCATATCTCTATGCAAGGTCATCATGATTTTTAGGACTTTACATGGCCTCAAAACTATGGGTAAAATTCTCTACCATATGTACATCCCTCTTCCTCTAAATGAGGGCACTCTAACTAGCTAGACAATGGAAAATTTCCCCACTTGAATCTTGTTGTCTTACCTATGAATTCTATTTCTCAAGAAAATGAAAACAAAGACTAGGATAACACCTTTAGGGCTAAGAGACTATTATAGACAAATAGGACCTCTTGAATGTGTGGGAGTATATGTTTGATCATGATCTCTCTCCTCCTCTTATCAATATAGTCATGGTGGCTTAGTGATTTTACCACCTCATTTTTTCTTTGAGCCTTTGCATAGAATTCTTGAGTTGTGATTCCATTCCACCCACTTTTAAGTGAATCACTTATTATATTTTTGTCTATTAATATAAATATTATTCATCATTAAAAATTATGTAGGTTTATTTTAGACCAGTAATGTATTATATTGTTATCATTTGATTATGAAAGTGTGTGATAGATACAACCAACCATAGTAGACACACACTCAAAATGACATAAAACTATCATATGGTAGCCACTAGCTATTCTCCATACAAATTACACTCTCTATGACATCATCATATCATTAAAATATGTGCCCAACATACCATACCATAACGTCATACACTACCGACTAACATGATAGGCCCCACAAAAGGAACACAATATTGCACATTTTCCATCATCCAACTCATATTTTGTAAAGGAGACAAGATAAATTCAATTTTATGGTACATTATTTGATATGAAAATTGATATTTTCTTTTTCTTTTTTATGGTCTTTTGCACAAAGTTAATGCTTATGTGGTTTCCCGTGTTTCTAATAGAGGGATTTGTATTTTTATTTTTCAAGGAATCAAAAATTATTACAAGTTGTAGAAGAGGGAACAGGGATTTCATGGTACAATTTTTTTGATAGATAATTTTCTACCAAGGGGGTAGCACCCATTGTATTAACTTAGGAAAAAGAGTACATAAGTGTTTTCAAAGTCTAGACCACAAAATTCCATTCAATAATACAACCCATCCTCTAGCCAACTATGGCTTATGATGAATAAGAAAACAAAGGCCTTATGCTACTTCAAATACTCTTATGATGTTCTCAAGGAACAAGTTTCCACTTTCTACCCCTACATAGTAGTTAAAGGTGTGAATATTTCCTCTCTCCACACCTTCCAAAACAATGTGATAACTTATTTGTGTTTCTCACTCCTGTAGGTAGTGGCAATGTCAAAAATACCAGCCAAACTACCAACTTTTGGTTCCATGTTGAACACCCCAACCATAGCTACCACAATTACCTTTAGATGGGCCTTTATGATATTAATTGTGTGTTATTTCCACTCTACTACACAAAAAACCATTACAAAATTTTCCAAAAAATTATTCAACATTACATTGTCATGGATGTGGGTGCCAAAAAATAGATTAGTGTCAATGACCTTATTAATTGCCTCCCCATCAACGAATGAGTTCATGTTGAACAAGCAGCAAAGTTGCACCAAGTACCCAACCTTTGTACATGGGCATGAGATTCTAGGGACCTACATTTTGAAGTTTCTTCCAAACTAAGGTGTGGTCATTTAAAGACTGCATGGGGCATATTCGAGGAAGATTGAGAATTTCCATTGAGATTTCATCTTATCTAGAGATCTCACAAAATCCTAAAGCATAGTACAAGCTATATCAATATTGCACTAAGAGATGGATTGTGAGGTGACCACTAAAATCATGGCATTGACCAATAGAGAGTACCTACCAACCATGAAGATCAAACAAGTGAAGGATAACACAGAATATCTAAAAGGCTAGCACCCATGAGCCAAGCCTTGTGAATTCCATCTTTTCATGTCATGTTGGGATGTCTTCCCAATTATGGAAGTCATCATAAATAACCTCCCCTTCATCCATTTCACATGCCTTATTATCATGGAAGTCCACCATTATGTTTCCTTCATAATAGTAATGGGATATTATGAAGTTCATCATTGTTTCTAATAACCTCCAAATTACCTTTGCAATGTTTTGTAGCTTCCAATTTAAGATGTTCCTACTCCGAGTAAAACTTATACATATTTGTGATTCGCCTTCTATTTCCACATCAAACTACTATTTTTTCTTGGAAAATTTCAAGACCTCTTAAGAGTGCTCTTAATTCAGCCTCCATTATTAGAACCACATGGTAGTTTCTTCACAATTGACTAGAGAAGTTCACCGCTATCATTTTGAATTTCAATTTTGGCACCATATATTTTAGGATTTACCTTTTCAGCCCCATCAAAATTTAAGCATCCCTTAGGTGGAGGGAACCACTTGACCATAGCCCGTTTGGCCCAGTTTAGATGTTTGGTTTTAAAGCATTGTAGGATTCAAAGGGAATTTTAGCACTTCATAATTTTCTCATCCCATGAGGTGAATGGTCTAGTCCCCTAAGTTTTTATTTTGGATCTAACCACCTTGCATATACTTGCCTCAATATTTTTTAAGAATGACATCACTGATGATTCTTTCTCATTAAAGGTTTTATTGTTTCTCTCCTTCCAAATCTCCCATATCAACAATAAGGGGCTCGTCACCCAAATGCCTTCCCAAATAGATTGTCTCATTTTTTCCCAACCTACAAAAAAAAATTGGATGTCATTCTATAGAGGGCCTAACCAATTAATGCAATTTTGGAGCCAATGCAAACAACAGCTAGAAAAGGGGTAATTCACTAAGAGGTGATCTATAGATTTTTTGCTTTCTTTACACATAACATATCTTAATGGTCCAACAATTCTCAACATTTTGAGGTGATTATAGTTAAGATATGTTTATGGATGGAAAATGACGCAAACCCCTAGCCTTGGGGAGTGTCCATTTTCTCTAGCACAGCTTAGCCATCCAATCCACTGCTTGCTCAAGTAATTTTCAGAATTTCTAGCCCATCTTCACTAAGTAACTCTCACTCTTCAACCCAACCCATATGATAATGTCTTCCTTTGTTTTTGGCACCACACTATGTTTGCCAAGTTCTTCCATTAGTCTAATTTTATAGCTGGGATACTTAGTGCTTCCAGTTTTTGCATGATCCACAGTCCCTGTGCTAGTTTGTTCTTTAAATTCCAACTGATTCTTGAAATTATCTAAAGAATGACCAATTCTTATGCTCAAATATTTTAAGAGGTTGTTCAACGAACATGAGATTGATTTTATAATATTCTCCTTTGCACTTTAGGTTCTACAAGAACTAGGAGGGCGATCCTTAACAATATCAAATACAGCTATACTTGATTCATAATACAGTATTGTTTCAATACAAATGCTCTCATGAAATATGCCAAGAATTATAAATATAATTGACTTAATGGGCTAGAGTCTTGGAAACTTTTACATTACTAGCTTTGAGAACATATATAAAACTTAAGGAATAAACTAAAATATAAATTAAAAATGGTTTTAATAAGAATGACCATGGATACGTAACCAATGTTCACATTTAGATTGGTGCCTTAAACTTGGGTAACAGAGTCAAAAGAAAAGAAAATTTTCTTTTGAACAAAAAAATGAAAAATAAAGTTTCAAAAAAACTAAGATGGAGCAGAGGAGTGCATCAAGCAGGAAAAGGGGTGGGGGTGTCCATTTGAATTCCCTTGTTGCATAGGGCGAGGAGGAAGCAGATTCTAAGGATGAGGAAGATGAAAATATTCACCTAGTTGTCCTTATTATGGTTGGATGGATTTGGTGGGAGAAGCTGGGGGTTCTTGGTGGTGGGCTTGAAGGAGTTGGAGAGGTAGTGGCTAGCATTTCTATGGATATAGTCGTTGTTGGGGGTCTTTTTTTTGTTCAACCAAATTCTTTTCTACCTGTGGGAGGTAGGTTGGGTTGTAGATTAGTTTGTCTGATGTGAGGTGCAGAGTGTTATTTTCTTCCATCGGTCTTTAGTGTGTCATGTGATGGTGTGGTTGCAACTTCTTTCACTACCTTGTGGTTTGTAGGCCTTTTGAAGTGGTTGGTGTTTTTTGGGAATTTTTTTTGTTCTTGGCTTTCTTGGCCCTCCCTTGTGGTGCTTGGTGGATATGCCTTTTATGAGGATTTAGCACCATGTTCTCTTGTTTTCATAGGAGTTTTTTTTTCCAAGTTATTGTTCAATGCTTGGTGTGGAACCCCTCGTGGATGGTGAAGCTCTTGTTATTAATGGGGTTAGTATTCTTTCTTCTATAGATGTTCTTCTTGAAGGGTTGGTTCTGGGAGGATACTACTCTTTTGGTATCCTCGCTCAAGTTGTAAAAGGGTGTGTTTTCTTCCCCTTTTATTAGCATTTTTTTGATGGTTGGGTTATTTTCTAAGTTTTCTCTAAAGACCCAGGTGCTTTTATTCCTTAAGGAAAATGTTTTGAACCCCTTGTGGTCTATGAAGCCTCTACAGTTGAAGGGGTTGGATATTTTTTATTGGAAAATAGTTAGTTGCTTCTAGTGGTGGTTCTCAGAGGATTCAAGGAGTATGATTTCCTATGGAAGATGTCCAAGGGAGTTGTGGCCGCCCTTGCTTCATTTTTTGTGCTACTGATTGGGAAGCATTCTACATATTTACTGAAGACACGGGTGCACATGCTACCAAAGGATGCTATGTTTTCCCTTTCTTTGATGTGTTCAATCTCTTCATGTTTTTGTGGTTTGTGTCTTCTTTTGAGGTGGATATAGATCTTATTGAGGTGGAATCCTCTCCTTTTGAGGTGGAGGTGGGTTCTATGGATATGGTGGGGAGATCACTTCTCTCTTGTTGGTTTTCTCTCCTACAGCTCCTATTGACGTGGAGGTCACTCCTATTGAGGTGGAGTATAAATTTGCTGGAGATTGGTGGCTATAGTGGAAAGGGTTTTCATTTCATCTTCTCCTATGGATGGGATCTCTCTCCTATAGAGGTGGATATTGGGTTGGCCATATGGGATGATTGATGTTGCAAGGGGGTTGCGTATAGCCCATGTTAAATTGTTGTGCCTTCTAACTCTCCTATTGATGTGGGGAGTTTGGATGTGATACATTTGCTGAAACGGAGCTCTTGCTACCCTCTTTTTCAATTGTTCTCTTACATGGAGTTTCTTGTTGGGTGATGTGGGTGTTTTGCATCCCTAAGTTTGTTGCTTTTCTTGGCTTAGTTATGGTTTTTTTGAGCGGTTGGTTAGTTGTGGCCTAGCTATTTTAGGTTATGTTAGTGGTTAGTTAAGGTTTAAGGTCCCTGCAAAACCTAGTTGTAAAGGGTTCAAGTTTCCCTTCAAAACTTGTTTATTGCAGCATGGGTATTTTCATTTATCTTTTAGTGACTATAATTGTTAGGTTGTTGATTGTTTGTGATGTATCTCTTAGAAATTTTATTTGATTTGACAAGGTTTCAAGTCCCTTCAAAACCTTATTGTTAAGGTTTTTGGTTCCCTTCAAAACCTAATTTTCCCTCCAACCATTTACAAACTAAAAAACAAATTCATTGAAGCTAATATACCATTTCCTTATAATTATATTTTTTCAAATTAGACTCATGGCCAATTATTCCTAACAATCCCTAAAAATATTAGAACTCTAAATATCTCAAATATAACAATTTAATCTATTACTTTAACAAAATCTATATGACAAACATTCATTTGCACAATAATGCAATGATGAATATAATTGATCCTTGATCAATTTTATTCATAAGAGTAGTAAGATTTACATTTGAAGAAAATTGATTGTGAATCTATCACAATGTATTCATATATTTTGGAATTTGTATTTATGTAAAAAAATTATAATTTCCTTTCCATCTCTTCCCTAGAAAACCTAGACCAAACAAGTATAGACCTAAGACAAAACTTCTCTTCTTTACAAAAATCCAAGATCCTTTCAAAATGGCTCAGAATTGCCTTTTATAGAAAAAATGGAGAAACAAGCTAAAATCCATGGAAAAATGTCACATTTTCATTTGACAATCTTGTCCTAAGGATCAAACAAAAAATAGTACAACTAATTTGCAAAAGACAAAAGGTGCATCACTAGAAGGTAAACTAGTTGTAGAAGTTAGTGAAGAAGATATTTCCTGATTTGCATAATTAGAAAAAATGGAAGGGGCACATGATTATTCAATTTTACTTTTTCATCCATGCTACAAATACATCTTCTAAAGGCCAAGGAGACATGCTATAATTATTTTGATTTGATTCAAATGATAGGAATATTCTTCCTCATTCCACCTTGCATCATCAATAAAAATTATTAAAATTGTCTCCAAATTTACCAAATTATCCAAAATAGAATTTATTTATTTTGTATCTATATCATCTTCTATAAAAATATAACTTAATATGGGGGATAATGTATTACTAAAATCAGCCCTCCACACCTTAAATACTCTTTTAACTTTCCATCTTCAGACAAAGTTTTAGGCATGATGCCATGTTTAAGATCATCAAAAAATTCTAAGGATTTCTCCATGGAAAGCTCATAACTCTCATGCAAAATTATGCTATCCTCTATGGGATCTAAGTTATCAAAAATAACCTCTAACTCAATTGGAGCATGGATATCAAAAGTTACTCTTTCTATCATCTTTTCAATGAACTACCTTCTTGGACACCAAGTATCTTGAATGCTCCGAAGTCTAGTTTTTAAGGCGATATGAATGATGAGAGAAGAATTAATTATATTGTAACCATTCCATGCATCCTCTAAATGACCCAAAATGCATGATAACATATATAACCAAAAATGTTATTAGCAATTAATGCGACTCTTTCCTTTTTCTCTGCCTTAGCTTTATTTCATGTCTTTTTACTCTCAATCAACTCCTTTTTCAGATTATTCAATTCCATAGTTAGGGTTATCTTATCTTGGTTATCTTTATTTCCAACCCCAGACTAGGGTGGTGTCAACAATCTAGTAACAATGTTTACTTTTTCCTACAACTTCAAATTTTGAGCATTTACTTTAGCCAATTCTACCTCCAATTTTATTATTGTTGCTTATGTAAACATAGTTGTGTTTATAATTAATGTTATTTCCTACAGAGAAATTGTATACCCCAATCTTCTTATAATCATATTGTTAGTTAATTCACTTGTATCATTAATAACCCAAGGTTTATTGGTCTTAGTGAAAATTAACCAAATAGCCAAGGTTTCATGCCTTGGGTTAAAACCTAAACCAAAATAAAGTGCATCAAATTTCTCTCCAAAAGCTAATACAAGTTCATCTCCCTCCTATCTCTTGATGGTATCAAATATAATGGAAAATGATATCCCATCCTAGAAGTAGCAAACATCCACTTTTCTTGACAATTTCTCTCCCCTTTTCTAGGGTCATGTTCTCTAAATTTGCATTGACCTCTACCCAAATGTCTGCAACAATTTTGTCTTTATTTTCCTTTGTTATTTTCTCCTTGGCTTCTTCCATTTTTATTCTAAAAGCCTCACCCCTATTCTTCAGGATGAAATCCTTGAACTCTTGAGTGGTTATGAATTTATTGTCAAATAAAAACTTATTACATGCTAAGGATTTGACATCATCTACCACTTTCCCACCTATTTCAATTTTTATTAGCATCATTTCATTAGATGGTATTTCAACCATAACTTTGGTAGGGGGATGCATTACTTGTACCATATCAAAATCCTTTAGAAATACATTGAAGTGGCTATGGGGTAGTCCATCAAAGATTTCATGGTGGGAGCTACTTGTTGTAGAAGGGGTAATCCTCTCAAGGCTTGATTGTTTAGTTATTTGAGAGGAAGGACCACATTTATCCATTTGGGATACTTTTAAAGACACATTAGCCAATAAATTGGTTTCATTGTCTAGCATTGTCATGATTTTGAGGATTGGATCTTGAATCTTTGTATGTGCACTCGTATAAGAAGGATCTACCCCTTTCCTCTTTTCTTCTGCTATTTATAATTTTATCCATTTTTCCCTCTTCTTTGTAGCCTCAGATGTTGAGAAATTTCTTATTAGATCCTCAATTGGATCGTATTCATGAATGAATGAAAAAAGCTTATATTTAGTCCTAGCATCATGAATGAAATTCTTAGGATCATATTTCCTTACCTTATCTACCCTCATCCTATAGTGTATCAATTTTCTTAGAAGCAGTTACAATCCCTCTCTAGCTATGACTTGAAAATCTAAAAAATACTAATGTTGAGGGTAGAATTGCATGATTTTTATAATCCTAAAATGAGTTTTATTTGACTCATTTAATTTCTAGATAATTTCTAAGTATGCAATTCTATTAGGGACAAACTTGGGTAGAATATGAGGTGCTACTCGAGATCGATAAACCCTAATTATTATAGTATATGAGTAGAAAAATCAATCTCCCCAATTGTGATCAAATCCCAATTCAAGTTGGAGCTCCTTTGGCCTCAGAAACCTTTTGACATCCTCCGACAATACCCAATCAAACCTCTGGCCCGGATTTTTGACAATATCTCTAACAAAATATTCCTCAAAAATGTTGTAATTTGAGATATCACAATTGTTATCCCATATGCATGTCCATTCTTGCATGGGGAGCATCCTCTTCAGAGCATCAAAAGCTCTAATATGCAAGTGAGAGGAACATATCTTCCTTCCACTATATAGTAAAATATGGCACAATAAGGAGTACCATTTGAAGTGGACTATGCTTTCATTTTCTTTTATGGCACATGGGGCCTTATGCATCCCATATGATACAAATGCTACATAGTCATAGGGTTTGTTTACATCCCTACTCTCAATGTCTACTACCAATACCATCATATTGATTGGTATTTGGTTTTTGTAGTCCATACCCAAGATTTTGTATAAAGAAAAATGTCTTCACAAAATAATCTTTGAAGATATCATAATTGAAGGGATCAAACTCAATGCTAGCAAACCTCTTCAGTTCCCTATTTTCCCTCTTGACCTAAAATTGGGAATCCATTTTACTTTGTAACTTTCCATCAGCCTATGATATTCCCTAATTAATGCCCCTAAATCAATGGGCAACTATGAAATTTTGTCCAAGTTGAAAACATCACATATGCAATTTATGTCAAGGGTTATCAATGGAACACCCCTCCCACTGATAATAGTTCTATTTTCTGGGTTGTATTCCATATCCACAACTCTAATTAGTTCAACATTTATGAAAATATTAGGGAAAACCAATCTCCCTGCCCCTAACTTCTAGATACTGTAAATTGGTCAGTCTGCTAGAAATTTCCTAAAACAATACTTGAAAAGTGCATATCCATGGATAGGGATGATTCTATCTTTACAACAATCATTATTGTCCATCACCCTGTCTACCAAAATTATTGAACCTTGACCAATAGGTTTTTTTGAAGACCCTAGAAATAGAACCATTATATCATCATCCAGACCCCTCTTAACTCCTCTTGAAGTTTCAACCATTTCTTATAGGGTTACGATTTTGTAAATGTAAAACTAGGGCCTAGGTGCAATTCTTTAAAATTCAAACTCAAATGCAAAATCTCAAAGATTAATTTCTCCTTATACTTTAGCATTTAACCTTTTTAAACCAGAAATGACCCTTTGATACCAAAATACAAGGAAAGTCTAAAATAACTTACAACTTTAAAATTGTTGTAAAACTTGGAAATGTAACAAAAAAACCCTCATTCGCAAGAAAAATCTCATTAATTCCACTCTTTTATTTATGCTTTGAATGATTCAAATGCATGCAACTATGGCAATTCAAATCAAAAATTGGTAGGTGTCAGTAAAATCTTCCACTAATGACTTTGCATGCTTGAGGGCATGACTAGTAGTAGATGTTTTCCAAGTTTAAATGTAGATCATTGATCATTGAAATATCAACAGTTATCGTGGACATTTGAATATGCATGTGCAAAATGAATGACCTTTCTTTGTTACTATAGAAACTAGACACATGCCACCATTTTAGGGCATCGTAGAGACAAAAGGAAATGGAAAGTCGCTTCTGCAAAGAAGAAATCTCCCATTAAATCAAAAATATAATGAGTAATGTTCATGCAACATGATTTTGAGAGTTCGAGGACACAAATTTACTTGACTTTATATTTCCCTGGGAAGGTTTAAGCTAGCAAGAAAGAAAGTAATTCTTGCAACTAACAAGATGTGGTGATAGCTTAGCTTAAGACCATATGAAAAATACTTTTCGAGAATTCACAAGAAGGAAATATTGAGATCAAAAGCTTCCCTGAAGGTTATAGCCAGTGTGATTCAATTAAAAGATGGCATTTGGCACTGAATAGGACTAATGTGGAACCATAT
Source organism: Sequoia sempervirens (assembly GCA_007258455.2). Taxonomy (NCBI): domain Eukaryota; kingdom Viridiplantae; phylum Streptophyta; class Pinopsida; order Cupressales; family Cupressaceae; genus Sequoia; species Sequoia sempervirens. The sequence continues at coordinate 82,208,907 of VDFB02353493.1, read as the reverse complement.
GGTTGGTTCAATGCTCAATAACATAAGGTTCTAAAATTGCACATGTAGTAACCAAAACAATTTAGGCTACTAGGAAAGGGGGCCAATAACATATGGTTCAAGAGACATCATTGGGAAACTTAAAATATCATGAACCGAAAAGGCAAGTTACTATCCAAAAATAATTGAAGAGAACAATACTTATGACCTAATTGTCACATAACCCATATAGGTTAGCAATAAAGGGAAATTGATGGTCATTTCACAAGTTCATGAGAGGACAATAATAAAATGAAAATTGCTTGCAAACTAAATGAAGTGTGTGAAATAATGTCATGTGTCTAGTGGGACTCAAAAAATTGCAAGGGGTTAAGTGATATCTTAAAAGTGCATACGAGGAACAAGCTTAACTGGTGCTTAGGTGAATGGAGCTGATTATAACATGAAGCGGGGGCCTTGAAGATGTAACTTAAGGGACCAAATTACTAGGGTAGGTGGTTAGCACAAGATTATAACAAAAGTGTAGGGGTTCTACAAGGCTTTAGGGTTTTTAAAAACCCTAATGTAGCTTTAGAGAAACCCTTACAAATATGATAATTGCACGCAAACTTTCAAAGGCATTTGAATGAGTTGAGAGCCAAAATTTTCAACAAGTACCACCAGTGGCTCTAATTGGGGATGATAGCTATAGGGAAGCAATGTGAGGATCTATATATTCAGAAAGAAAACCAAGGAAAACAAGGAACAAAACAAAAAACACAAAACTAGACTATATAGAAATTACATATGGTACATTGTGCATGGAAAGTACCTATTTTAAGAAAAATAGAGCTTCACGAATTGTCCATGAACTATAAATTCTAGAATTTCACCATTTAAGCTCTACAAAAAGTAAGAATTTTCACCATGGTTATTTGAAAGAAGATAAGGACCAACCCCACAGGTATTAAATTTTCCATGTTTTCCCTTATTCTGAGATCTTGTAGTCCACAATAGAACCATATCATTTATCTCAAATTTCCTTACTATTGTTCTCTTGTCAAAGAGATATTTCAATTTTTTTTGTTGTTTTATGTTCCTTTGTTGTGCAATCCTTCTTGATTCATCCAACTTTGTGAGTGGATTTATCCTATGTGTCAGAGCATCACAAACATCTTCATCATTATCTTGAATAAATTTGTAAATGTGTAGCAAGTTATTTGCTTCCAACCCATAACCAACTCATATGGAGATTTACCAATGGCCTTCTTAATAGTCACTCTGTCAGCCCAGAGTGCTAATTTGAGCTTGGCATCCTAGGATCTTTTATTTTTCCCTACCATTCTCTTTACAATTTTCATCAAGATTTTGTTTCTTGATTTTGGTTATCCATTTCCCTATGGATGATAAGGGGATTAATAAGAAATACATATTACAAGGAGGAAAAATGTTGTGAATTCCTCAGATCTGAAGCACGTTGCATTTTCTATGATTAATTTAATCAGCACCCCAAATCTGATGATAATGTTTTCTAGTATAAAGTCCATTACAACTTGCTAGTGGCTTTCCTAGTAGGGATTGCTTCAATCCATTTTGTAAAGTAGTTTTTTTGCTACCAATATCCATTCATGCCCACCACTATATTTATGTATGATTTCTCCAATGAAACCAATACTCCACTACTATAAAATGTTACAAAATTTAAATTTGTTACATACTCAATATATGTAATGGTCTCCTACCCATTGTAGATGAATATCAATGAGTTCAGAAAAGGATTATTAACTAGAAGTGTTTATTTTACATCATACATTTGTTGTTATTTATAGTTCTTTGCTTTCCATGGTTGGATATAACTTTGTTACCCAATAAGGCATAATTCAATAGGAATCTCAACCTTCCAAACCCATTCAAATCATTCGCAAAAAGTATAGGAAGTAGAAGTAGATTGGTACATTATTGTTTATGATCCAGTATTACATACAAGCATAAATCTCAAGTGAATTGAAATGTTATATTATCAATGAATCATTCACATAATGCTTATGCTTTACTAATGTTAAAGATTCTAAAAATTAAATTATCTCAAGGGATTACATCATGGTTATCATCTATAGATACATGTATAAAGTATTCAAATCGATTATAAAAGGTTAGTGCAACCAGTTGAACTTATGTTAGTGACAATTATTAGGGTTAATTTTACATTTGGGTATGATTGTTGTGGGTTATATAAATATTCATTTTGTTTGATTTAAGTGCCTATTTAGGCATACCTCTAGGAACAGTCTCCTGGGTTTAAGGAGATCCCAAACAATAAGAGAGATTACCCATTCTCATATGTTAACCGTCTTTCTTCCCTTAGGAAAAGAAACCAAATCCCATGTGGCATTCTTCATCAAAGAGGAATACTCCTATGCTATAGCAAAATCCCACTTTGAAATACTAGACATCTTCAAAATCTATGGATTAGTGATATAGAATGACTCAAGTTACTAGTGCTAGAAGTCCATGAGCAAGTACAATAAAAAATCATAAGATCACCAAATAAAGGTTCAACCTCCTTGGTAGTAATGTGGCCCCATCAAGAAAAAAACTACAAGGAGGTGGAGGTGGAGGTGGTGGTGGAAGAACAAGACCATAACTTAAAATATTCTCAAGTGCAAAGGTATCCTCATATGATGAAGTAGGTAGAGTAGGTTTGAGGAAGAAGAAGTGGATAGAAAATTCATTTGTATGAAGGACTTATCAAGTTGAATATCCCTCTGAAAGTAGAGATGTCTAGTGGTTGGCTTAAACAAATGATAAGCCTTCACATCCTCATAATAGCCAAAAAAAAAAAAAGGTTGACTCTTCTTCTCCATTGCCTTACGCCAACCATCTAGCATGAATTCCCAAACCTCATTACCAAATACCCTAAATAAGGAAACATCAAGCTCCATATTGGACCAAGCCTCTCCTAGAGTGATATTTTGAATTGTCTTGTGGGTAGTGTAGTTCTCAATTTAGATGGCATTGTCCACCACTTCAACATAAAAGTGATGCAATCATAGATCATGACTAAAGCATACACTTTTACATCTCCCTTAGTGATATGTTTTCTTGTAGAGACATAATTCTATTAAAGAGTGTAGGGAGCCAAATACTAATGATCTATGTCATACTCAATGTAGCAATCCTTAAAGGCTTGGTTCACATATTCATCCAATTATTTTTATGTATGAATGATGGTGTTTGAATAAGAAAATAGGGGATGGATACGATTTGATGGGAGGATATCTCAGGAGGCAAACTTTGATTTTCAAAAAAGACAACTTTTTAGAAAGGAAAGATTTGTCTTGCTGCACATTCCTAAGAAAAGTGGGAGAATTAAAAATTATTATTTATTGAAAAGAGGATCCTTATCATATATGCATATGATTAGAGATTAATCAGTGTAAATTAGTCAATTAATTATATATTAATTAATTGATTTAATTGAAAGATTTATAAAATATGAAATAGATTTAATTAAAAGTAAGAAATAAAGATGAAAGATTTAAATTTAAATATGAATTTATTTAATTAACATAAAATAAATCAATTAAATAAATAAATTATTATTATTGATTTAATTTATTAAAATAAATTAAATTAAATTAAATAAATAAATATATTATTATTATTTATTTAATGAATTAAAATAAAGTTTAAGCTTAAACACTCTTGAAGAGAGAAATTTCTTATTTTTGAGCCAAGTAATTTTGACATACTCCAAGCTTCGAAGGCCATAATGTCTTACCCATAGTTTTTATAAAGAAAGCGGCCCCAGCTAAGAGAGATCAGGCACTCTTCCGTGAGTGTAATTTTTTAGGAGTAATGAAATTATTTAAATAAACAAATCAATTATTTAAAGAAGCTATAAGACAAGTATCCTGCAAGGACAATGCAAGACATACATGTAAGGTGGATTAAAATATATATTTAAATTTAAGGACTCAAAAATAACAAATAACACTTAAATTTAACTATTTTATAGCTGATAAGTAAGTATTTTTTAGCATGTCAAATATATAATCAGATTCAACCGTTAGTTTCGAGTAATGACCCATGTTTCATCAGTAGGTTCAACAAGAACCCATCATGATATCGAATGGTCCACTTAGCACTCATTGCATCTAGGTGATGCTCACGCAGGTCCGCCCCAGAGGTCACCCATCCCAAGATCGCCACCACCTCTGTGAGCATCACCTAGATGCAATGTGAGGTTAAGTGGACCATCTCGATATCATGAGAGATGGGTTCTTGTTGAACCACTACTCATGAAACATGGTCAATGAGTTTGACTCGAAACTGGCTACGGTTGAATCCCTACAGCAATATCATAATTTGACACGTTGTGGAAAAATACCTCCTACTTATCAATTGATGAGCTAAAGGGGCTCTATATGAATGGTTCATAAGGCACAACACTTGCTCAAGGTTTTGCAAGGGTCACCTCAAGCTGGCTTAACTTAAAAAACCCTGGTCAAAGCGGCAGCAAGCATCGGGATGGGTGACCGGATCTGACTGCTAAGCTCACTTCCTGTGAGCATCACCTAGATGCAATGAGTGCTAAGTGGACCATTCGATATCATGAGAGATGGGTTCTTGTTGAACCACTACTCATGAAACATGGGTCAATGAGTTTGACTCGAAACTACACGGTTGAATCCTAATAGCAATATCATATTTTATAGCTATTTTTAACTATTTTATCACGCAAAAAGACAGCCCGTCCAAAAAGGTAATTTTTCTCAACGATTTGAGAGTTGTAAATGCTTCAAGTTTTGCATTTGTGCATAGATTTAAACATGCTGGCAAGTAGAAATCTATCTCTACAATATCAAGTATTTCCTCTATTATAAGGCTCACTAATCGCGGACAATTTGCTATGATTGCTTTGATTTTAGAGGAGAGATAGAGAGAAATAAGACTCTCAAACATACCTTTAATCTCTCAAATCCACTGCAATTATCAAGGATTAAAATTTCCAAAACTCGACATAATTGCAACATTAATTCAATGCTCTTGTTATTCAGCTTCACCTTATGAAAATCCAGAGTTGTCACGTTGGCGAAGCCACCAATAGGCATGTTAGTGAGAAGGAAATGCTTGGCAGCACGGCGAATCCACTCACAAATCTTGTCACTTGTAAAAGAGGAACGGACGTTGTTAAGCACAAAGTTCAAGGGAACCAGAATGAAGCTCAAAGATTTCATCAATTATATGTTGGAATCCATCAGAGGTATATGACGAAGAAAAAAAATCTCTAAATTTTTTAGATTTTGTAAGGAGGTCCAAAGTGATTTCCATCTTTTAGAGACAACGCTACAACGCACTGTTTGCTTCAAGGGAACTTTACTCAAAATAAAGCTCAGTAAACTATCTGGTAAATCGTTTATGCTTCGTCTTTTTCTCTTGGGAGCCATTACTTCCCTTCTGTAAACTATGAAAGAGATTGCCGCATTCAGAGAAATTATGGGCCTTGTCAGTATTTATAAAGATTTAATTACATATAGAAAAGCTCAAAGCCAACGCGTGTAGGAATTAAAAACTGTGTCCTTGCCAACCCATTTTAATCAGCGCATTTATTGTCATTATGCGGGAACTTATTTTAATCTGCGCATTTCTTGTCATTGTGCGAGAATCGAACGGTGATCCACATGGCACGATTTTAATAATGAAAGACGGAGATCAACTTTCGACTGAGCTTGGAGTACCGTACAATGGTTATTATAGAGTTATTGCCAGCTGGAATACATGTCTTTGGGCTGCGGACCTAGCTTTTAAAATTATGTACGCACTGCACACCGAACTTTACTCTTGTTTAGAATGATGAGCTGGGGCTAATTTAGTTACAACACGTCGGTAATAGGGGCTCGTTGTTATAATAATAATAATAATAATATTATTATTTTATAGTCCACGATACCCGGCAATCTGTTTTTGGGTCTACAGATGGCCTACAGCAATATGGGACTCCTCGTACTCCCAATATTGAGGGAGGCAATCTGTTAGGTTTTTGTTTTTTTTCAAATTTTTACTGGTATGTGGTCCTTTGAGGTTGTTGGGCTATTAAGATTTTTCTTATATTAAAAAGTTATTATAACTAGCATTTGTACTGAAAGAAGGTGCAATAGTTACATAGATTGTATTTTATAAATTATTTTATATGATTTTGAATAGCATTCTAATGAGAATCTTTAAGGAAAAAATCTGCAGTTCGCACATACAAGTCTAATTGAAAACATATTTTTTTCAATATCCTTGAGTTGCATTTTGTAGTTTAAATTTCAAGCACTACGCTTATGCATTAGTGCAATGACTGTATACACATACACTTTGAATCTAAACTTAGTTGTAAAAGTTGACTCTCATTATTTGATTGAGCACAGATCATCTCGATTTGAACATAATAACATGACTAAATGAAGATTGACTTGAAAGTACACAAAAATGTCAATTCATTATTATATAATTTGATCCACTACAAAACACCACCTAATGCATAATATTGAAATCATGATAACTTTTAGTGATTGTCTCATATGATTTGAATTTCATGAGGGGGTTAAAAAAATTTGCATGCATTGACGGGGCGAGTGTGTTAGTCTGCATCTCACTAGCTTGGCTCCAATGTTCAATTGATAGGCAAAGGTATTGTTATGCCTTGCATAACCACTTCCTTTTTTATGTTGGAATAAAAATGGGTCCCCTTTTTTTGTTTTGGTTGTCTTTCGTTGTCTGATGAATCTTAGGAGTTCTTTGTTTTTGCTCCTAAGTCCATCTTTGTTCTGTCGGAACCGGGGCCGGAACCAAGTCTAGACCTGGAACTATTTCAAGATTTCCAGTTTGGATATGGTTCCGACTCTGACTCCGCCCTATTTCTTTTCCCTTCTCCGTTTGTTGGTTGTTTTTGACTAACATTTGTGTTGGTATGTTTTCTTGTTCCCTCAGTCGTTTCCTTGTGCTTTTCTTTGTTCCCTTTCGCGGGACCAGATCCAAGATTAAGATTGAACTTTGAACTTTACAAAATTCCATTTTTGTTTCGTCCCCACTCCCGCCTCTGTTTGTTATTTTGGTCGGTTCTTTTGTCGGAGTCGGAACCGGGGTGGGAATTGAAATATGAAACTTTTGTTAGTTTCTCTGTCTTGTTTCTGACCCGACTCCGACTCCGCCTTACCTTATGACGTTCTGTTGACCTGACTTGACTATTGGACCACATCATTCGCTTCGCCTTGATCAACTGCATTTATGGCATTAAATGCAGCCTGTTCGCATGCGCGAATTGTTGATTAAAGGTTTAATTATGCTTAAATTATCTCATCATTATTATTACACAAAGAGTTTGAGAAAATTACGACCAGGAGACTCTCAGGAGAATTGAGGCAATCACGGGGCAAATTGCGGAGCAAATCATTCCTAATTTCTGATCAATTCTGGGAAGCATCTTGAGGTTGGTTCCTTTTCTTTTCTTTCTTTTGTTTTGGTTCTTTCGCTAGTGTCGTTTTGGCGTTTTCGAGGGTTTCTTTCTATGAATTTGTTTGCTTGGTTTGGTCCTTGTTTTCGTTCTTTTGTTCGGTCTATTCGGTTCTTTCATTTTTTTTTCTGTTTTGTTTTGTTTCGTTGTCTTTCCGTTTGTTGCTTTTTGTTTTGTCATTTTGGTTCGGCTGTCGCTTTCGTGACAGGGTTCGTTTGTCGTACTCTGGTTTTAACTAGGGTTTTGAAAGGGTTTCCTTGTTCGAGTAATGAATTTCTATTTGAAACCCTGTTCTGGTTTTTATCATGTTGGTTTTGGGTGGTTTGTCACGATTTTTCACCGTGCCCTAGTTTTTTACAAATAGGGTATTGTGGGATTAGGGTTTCACGTCTTTTTACCTGTTCATGGTTTTAATGGTTGATGTACAGAGGAGTTATTGGAGCTTTAAAATTAGGCCTTTGTTAGTTTCTGCGCGGGCCCATGTAACCTGGGGTTTGGGGCCCATGCGACCTTGTTTTGAGGGCTCTTTATTGGTAGGTTTTACTCGTTCTTATTCTTCGTTATAATGACTCTTTATTCTTTGTCGGAACCAGGTTCGGGGACAAAGTTGAACTTAGTAGCTACCTTTTGTTTCTAGTTTGATTTTTGATCCGGCCCCGACTTCGATTGTCTCTGATCCATTCCCATTCCTTGTGATGTCAGTATCTTTACTCGTTGTCAAAACCGAGTCCGGGGAGGAGGTTGAACTTGGTAACAATGTTTTGGTTTTGTTTTAGTTCCCATTCCGGTCCCGCTTTTGAGCATGTTTTGGTTCTCGTTCCGGTCCCACTTCCGAGTATGTTTTGATTCTCGTCCCGGCCCCAACTCCGTTATGGTTTTTTCTAGTTCCCATTCCGGTCCCACCTTGTACACCGTTTGTTCTGTATCCATTTCCAATCCCGACCCCGCCGGATGATAGGAAACATTGTTTATGCCTGATGCTTCTACGGTCTCGCCTCCGATAAGGGCATAATTTGACTAAGTATTATCTTAGGAGGATGCAGCAATGGTTATATAATTGACTAACTTAGATGCTTTATTTGTCTAATAGCAGGGAATTGTTGAAATTATTAAGAGATGTCGGGAGTATCGGATGAGACCTCTCAAAGGAGCCAACCGGGGGAAACTTCATGGTAGGGACCTAGGCCAAAGAAGATTAAAATGGAACAGCTCCCGTATACCTGTTACCCACTTTTTACTTAAAGCTCAAGTCAATGCATGTTTATTGGTTTAGTTTAAACATTGTTGAGGAAACTGAAAAGCAAAAGTAAAACTGGATGAAGTTCATTGTTTTTAGGTACAGAAGTTTTCATGTTTTGCTGATTGAGTGTTCATCAATCATCATTGAGACCATCTTACATGCGAATCATAGTTCATTGTGCAAACGTTTAAAAAAGAAAATTGAAAAGGTTTGCATAGTAATACTTTTATTCATTCTGAAAAAAATGTTGAATTCCACACAAGCCATGGAAGTAACTTTTTCTGATTTTTACAATAAAAAAAGAATGCATAAACAATTGTATGTTATACAAATGAAAATAACGGAAACACAGGGTAGGAGGTGATTCGTCATTGCCTGGAATGACGAATCATTGACAATTGAAGTTTCCAGTTGAGATGCCAGCTCTAGCTCCATTTTTAGTTTTGGTTTTCGTTCCAACTCCAAAAGCATTTGCAAGGAAGATAAAAGATGACGTTAGAGATAATCTCTAAGCAATGACGGATCAAATCCTATCATATATCTACGCTATCAATAGAAATATAGCATACAGTCGATCAGGCATCCATCAGATAATTACAAAAAGTCAAGAGAAGAAAGAATATAATTCAATGGAAGCTTTCAGCTTCTTATTTTTTACTGGCATGTTTGTTTCAGTGTGCAGAAACAGATTCATCGTGTTCGAGATCATTTATCAGATATGTGGAGTAAAACAGGCTCCCACAAGGGTTGAGCTCGGCATATCAAAAAGGACATATTCACAATTATCATACGAAGCACATGAATATTGATAACAGATATTTAAAAGGAGCATATTGCACTCATTTATTTCATTTTTTGTTCAGCTCTACTTTGTTTTTTGAAGAGAAACAGAGTATTCAAGTACAGGACAGATTTGCAATAATTTAATTTTCTATGAGTTCTTCAACAGAAAGCAGCAATTTCTATTTTAAGTCAACATCTAAGAATAATGGAAGATGCAGTATAAGTTATCTTTTATCAAACAGGCATGTAAAACGACGTGCTTATGCTGTGATAATTCTATGGAAGTAAAATAGTTGTAGTTCTTAAAAAATAGAATTTACAAATGAAAGAATACAGCTAAGACCAAAAGATGAGGACTGTCAGAAAAAGGAATACAGCTTTCAGCCTTAAAGCCCAACTCTTGTCTTAAAGGAGCAGTCATATGTTACTAATCATGCTAAATAACAACCAAACAACTATGGTGATATAGTGACTATCAAACATTAAAGGAGCAATTACATTATGCTTTCATTTAATAAACAACAGAAGAAACTTCCGTAAGTATTATCCTTCTTTGTTATTCTCAAGTAACTCTAGAATAGTGGAAGCACAAGAATGTCAAGGAGACAAGTTATATACTGCTGAGAATAGAGAAAAGAGGACACCATGCATAGGTAGATTATTAAGATCAATCTTGCAGGAGATAAATTCAGTGTAAAGAGAGCCGTTCTATTCGAGTACAAAGATGCATAAAGAGACATTCATGGTAATGAAAACATTTTCCAAAAGAAGACAGCTATGGAGACACAGTATCAAATCAAAGCAAAAGAGACAGTGAGACAGTGAAAAGTATTTCCAAGTAATTGTACTGGAACAACAATGTCAATATATTTAAAATAATTATGAGTATGTTGTAGGTTTGGTCAAGTGAATCAACAATACATAAATTTTTTGTCATCTCCTACTTTTGATCATGCATATCAAGTACTCATTTTCAGCTCAAAGACACCATTGTGTTCATACAAAGAAACTAAGAATGATAAGTCTCTTGATCGAGTTTATGCACAGCAGTATGGTGGACAACAATGATAACCATTTGCAAGCTTCTTTAGTCAAGAACAATAGAGTGATAGAATGAATATTGATAACATTGAGCTACAGCAGTGAAGATTAAAGAAAATAAAAATCTGAAGATGAAAGATATCCAGTACAGAAAGAAAAATAACTATTCTTCACTTCTTTGAAGGAAAAGAAAGACATACTTTTGTTCTATATTTTCATTGAATTTGAGTAAGCTTTTGGCTTCAGATCTCTAAGACAGTAAAAACAGAAAATGCAGCCCATGGAATTTAGATATAGTGAGAGATTAACAATAAACCAGAGGAGTTTTTTTTTCTAAGAAAAGCTTGTGTTTTAAAATAGAAATCTCAATGAGATTAAAAAATGCCTAGCTTCAGTTTTAAAAGAAGACGTGGCTGTAATACATAGCAAATCAAAGCATTTTATCTATTATGAGTTCAAAAATGCTATGTTTTGCAGAGATCTCAAGAAGATAATCATGGCGCAGCTGGAAGAATAAAATATTGCAGAAAAATGAAGAAAAGAAGCATATTCAAATTCTTGAGCAAGTTTATTCTTTATTTTTTAAAGAAAATAACTTCCAGATGTTCATGGCAGCTTTAGGAAATACAAAAGACTTTCAGAAATGCACAGAAGATATCAAAATCAGATTTATATTCAAAACACCTATTAAATCTTCATGATTTTTGAATTTGAAGAGCTCTACATCAAGTTTGTGGCTTTTAGATGCTAATGGCGGCCAGGAAAATACAAATTCATGCTCCAGTTACCAGCAAAGTCTCAGAAAAATAAAAGAACATCATTCAAAACTGAAAATCACGCCCAAAAAATGCCTCTACGTTTTTATAAAAACATCATATGCTGTTACAGTTCGCCCAAAAGACCAGATTCGAGTTCCAGCAATGGAGAAAATACACAGAAAAGATCAAATTCGTGGCTAGGGTTTGAGGAGTGGCGGCGCCCAGCAAAGGAGAAGCAAACAAATAAAATGCAAATGAATGCCTTTGTCTTTTTTTAGGGTTCGAACCCTAAGTGTTCGCCCTCATTTTCCTTTTCCTCTTAGCTTTATTCCTTCAAGTCAATAAGCCAAGGCTTTTAAAATTTAAATGAATGCTTAGGAAATCTTTTAATTTTGCATTTAAAAAAATCAAAATGTAAGATCTTTATTAAAATTGATTAACAAATCATTTTAATAAATGATTTTATTTAAAAAAAATGCAAAGTTAGTGCTGGAGTCTATTTTAAATTTCTGCATTTTAAAAAGCAGATGTAAATCTTTATTAAAATGATTTTTATTAATCCTCTTTAATAAAAGATATTTAAATGCAGAATTAAATTTGATCTTGCTAGGTGGTATTCCAAATTGCACTTTAAAAAATTGTGAACTTTATTTTTTAAAGTGATCAATTATAAATCACTTTTGAAAAATAAATGTTATTAATGCAAGTTGAAGATATTTGAGATATGATAAGAGGAGCCTTTAAATGGAGCATTAAATCTTGGAGATGTCGCAAACTGTTTATGTCAAGTGGAGGTTTTGGGTTGATGGATTCAGGGGAGGAGTTTTTGACTGATGCGACACCTTTTTTGGGTCTTTTGAGTCCTCTTTATGAGGATTTTTGTTCCTATCCGGGTCTGGGAGATATTTTCCTGTTTTGGGTAAGTTGTTGAAAAGTTTGAGAGCCTTCTTTTAGGGCATTTTTACCAAATCCGACCCCTTATCCAAGGTGGGGCCCATTTTCTAGGGTTAGGGTGAAGAGTTTGAGCTTATTTATTCTCTTCCTCATTTTCTTTCTTAAGGAGGCAACATTCTGGAGTGGAAGAGGCTTTGTACTTTTGGAGAACAGGGTTCTATTTTGGTTCCAAGTATTGTATCAGACTTTGGAGTATGTATTTCCAGGGCCTTTGAGAGCCTTTATACAGCATCTTGGATCTATTTCCGGTGTCATGTTTGTATGCAGATTGGTGATTGATCTTTCTTTTTTGTGTTTCTTGTCTGAAACCTTTTAAGTTTGTCTCATTTTGGCATCTTTGTGACTAGGGATTCTCTTCACAGGTTAAGGGTTGTATTAATTTTTAGATATATTTACTGTGATTAACATCCTTTAAATATCATTCTGATTTCAAATCTTCCTTTGAAATATTTATGTGTTGAGGATTTTACCAGTTATTGTATCATCATATAAATGGCTGTAGGTTCATTCTGTGCTAAGGAAAGTGATTTTTGTGTATCACCCATTAATTAGTATAAATCTGCAAGTTATTTTTATCCCTTTTCTTCCCCTTTTCCCCCTAAAATCTTTAGGTTTGAAGAACAATAAAAAATAGATTTTTATTCAACAAGAACCGGCCTAGAATCCGGAGGTCTCATTTTCAGTATTGCATATCCCACTTGTAGAATTTGAGTCCCATGTTATGCCAGATTACTGAGCTTAAAAGTTTCAGTAGGGTACAAATTTTGTGCATAACAATTTTGGCACGCCCGGTGGGACAGAAGAAGTCATAATTTTTTTTATCAGTTCTTGCTATTTTGATATGCTACAGCAGGTTTACAGCTTTTAAGAAGCTCAGTTTCAGCATATTTGGCGACTCCGTTGTGAAGGAAAGTGACCAATGCAAAAGTTTATATGAGAAAGGTGGAAACCAGAAGTTCAAAGTCTTTTGAATATTTGCAACTGTCATCACCCAAGAGGAAAGGAAGGACTCTTGATCGAACTCCTCATGCAAAAAGAGTGCAAACAACTCCTCCAAGAGTATATCTCAGAAGAGGAAGATCATTGCATAGTGAACGTCCTGTGAGACACTCGGCATCACCAACTGTCAGAGAAGAGCCACCTATTGCTGTTTCTGGGAATTTCAACTTCCCAAAAGGTAGGAGCAATTTTGGTACAACAAGTGTAAGCTTTTCTACTACAATTACAAGTACTTTTTCATCATTTTCAAGTACTATACCAGCAAGTGCAAGCTCAGTTTCAGCAAGTATATCAACACAGACTCATAGTATGGCTGCACCAAGAGCCTTTGCTTTTGTTCCATTTGATCAAGGTAGTCCCCTTAATTTAGTGCAGCATAATGATATTCCTTTGGCAACATTAAAGGGATTGCTAGAATTCACTGGAGAAGGGCAAATAACGTCGTTTGAACACATAAGAGATGTGGCAGCATTGTGCAATGTGCATCATGTAACGCAAGAGAACGTAGCAGTAAGGTTATTGGCTGCATCTTTCAAGAAGAAGGCACTGGAATGGTTCAAAAGCTTGCCAGTAGCCTCTATTGCATCATGGGATGAGCTTGGTGACAGATTTACCACATTTTTTGAAGACAAGTCTGATCACTTATCTTTGGTAGAGCAGTTGACAACTATTAAAAGGGCCCCTCAAGAGCAAATGACGGATTTCAACATCCGTTTCCAAAAGACTTGGAATAGGATACCTGCTACGGTAAGGCCTTCTGCTGATTATGCATTTTTGTATTACTTAAAGAGTCTCAATAGTGATATATCAGTGATGATACAATCCATGGGAGGTCAATCATTACCTCAAGCTTATAGTATAGCTATAAGAGCAGAAAATAGTCTTATTCAGGTAGGAAAAATAACTCCTAGGCCCCCTATGCCATATTTTCCAGATATTCACCCAAATATACCATTGCATATACCTCCTCTTGCTGCAATACCGACTATTCCAACTATAGAGACTGTTGGACCTTCAACTGAGCTGCAAGATATTAAAAGCAGCCAGCAAAAGATTGAAATGGTTTTGCAGACTTTGGGAAATGAGCTAACCAACATGAAAAAGCAGCAGTACCAAGGTCCAAGGCCATCATTTCAACAATATAACCAACAGCAACAAGGAGTGAATCATCCTTATCAAAATCAAGGGTTCAATCAGCAATATCAGCAAAATAGACAACTATACCAAGGAAATTATCAAGGACAGTGACAAAATGTTAACCAGAGGCCATTTCTAACACATAATACAACGCCTATGAATGCAGCAAATCCGATAAAAGATATTGTTCCAGCTCAGAATAATCTTGCAACAGATTATGAATGGTGTTTTCTGTGTAATCAAGCACATAATCAAGCAACATGTTATAATGGTATTATCAATCAAGCACTAATGGTTCAATATGCCACAAGTTCACAACTGGATGCATCTACTGAAGTACCTAAGCAACAACGAGATGTGCATCCTAATGAGACTGGATTCCTAAACTGGCAAAGTGAAGAGTTTTGTGGCATGAATGGTGATCCAGCAATTGCAATGCTCACCCTAGCAAAGAAGAGGGCTCTAGAAGCAGAACATGCAGCTGGTAAAGATAAAGAACCTGCAACTGCAGGACCATCATTCACAAAAAATCCTGATATCCTACAGAAGCCTTCAAATCAGCCTCAGCCAACCAACAATCAGCCTCACAAAGAAATAGATCTGGCTGTTGCTAAGATACACCAGAAAGTACATCCACCTATGCCTTACAGCATTGTGGACAGCATGAAAAGAATGAACGTATCAATGACTATGTGGGATTCTTTGTCCATTCCCGGACAAGCTGAGATGTTGAAGAAAGCACTGAGTGGTGAAGATACGCAAGAACATGCGGCTGGTGATCGTGAGAAGGTAGGCATGACAAATACTGATCAAGTGAAAGTGATGGACAACAAACCAAATGTCACAGTTCAAGGTAAGGATGTGAGACCTCCTCCATTCTATGTTTCCTTAGTCATTGGAAAGAATTTGGTACATAATTGTATGGTTGATAGTGGGGCAACTTGTTCTGTAATGCCAAAAAGGGTAGTTGATCAGTTAGAATTAAAATATGAGCCTATAGAAAAGGGAGTAGTCCAGTTAGATGGTACATCTGTCAACTCGATAGGCCTCATAAAAAATGCTAGTCTGACCTTACATGCCTGCCCTACTTTCTCTATTCCATAAGACATATATGTAATAGATTTGCCTCCCTATTTTGGCCTTTGCTTATCAAGAGAATTTACAGCCAAGATAGGAGGTTATCTCTCATCCGATTGGTCTCACATGATTTTCCGTACAAGGTATGGAACAAAAGTAAACATAAAGTTAGAATCACTTGCAAAGGATATCATTGAACCTTATATACCCAGTACGATGAATGCAAATTGTGTCATTTTTGACCAAGATGATCATGCTGCTCCTGTTTCACATACATCCACTGCTGGAATTCCTGATATTCTTTTAGATGAATGGGCTGAAAGTAGTACTCATCGCACTGGAAGTGAATTAGTATTAGACGCCGGTATGGGTAACTATATGTTTCAGGAGGCTGGTTTGGTTATGCCAAATTTGGTTAAAAGGGAGGATGTTGATTCTGAACAGCACAATGAGGTCTGGAATATGTTTTTTGACGGATCTAGAAGTAAGCATGGTGTTGGTGGAGGTGCGATGTTAGTGTCGCCTGAGGGAGTTGAGTACTATGCAGCCTTTAGAATTAGTTTTTCTTGCACCAACAATACAACCGAGTATGAAGGCTTAATTAATGGGTTGGAATGGGCGAGAAAGAGAGGTGTTAAGGCTCTAAAGGTTCATGGTGATAGTGAGCTCATGATGAATTAGGTGAGAGGGCTAGTTTCTGTTAAGAATGATACTCTGAAGGCATATAAACATAGAATATGGGATGTTATTGAAGATTTTTCTGCTTTCAATATTGTTGCAATTCCTAGAAATTTGAATCAGCATGCTGATAGATTGGCTGCCATAGGGGCACAGTTTGATATTCCTAACAATATTAAAAGGGGGTGTGATCAGCAGCATATTAAAATTATTGTTAGGCCATCAATTCCTGACAATAATATAAATTGGCAAGTCTTTGAGAGTAATGAATAGATTTTACAGTTTCTGCTAGAAGAGGACATTTTTGCAGCATCAAATCAAGATAGGCTAAAAGGGAACTATGAAGATCAGGCGGTGCAGCTCAAGTCTAAAAAGCTTCCCAAAGGGCTTGTTACATTGGAATCTATCTTCAATACAGATGATCAAGCCAAGAAGAATAAAACCAGCCTGCTGATTCAACAAGAACATTATGCAGATTTGGAGATTGAACCGGGTAAGACTTTGAAGTTTGGAAAAGTAGTTACAGATTTTGAAAAATAGTCTTATATTGAATTATTTCAAGAATTTAGTGATATATTTGCCTAGAAATATGAAGATCTAAAAGGTTTTAACCCAGCACTTGCACATCATACTATAGAGTTAGAACCTAACTCCAAACCCATCAGACAAAAACAGAGACCAATTAACCCCAAACTAGAGCCTCTTATGCACAAAGAAGTTATGAAGCTAATAGAGAGTAGTATTATATATCTTATTAAACACACTAGTTGGGTGTCTAATCTTGTCCCAGTTAGGAAGAAGAATGGGGAGTTGAGATTGTGTGTAGATTTCAGAGATCTAAATAGGGCATCCTTGAAGGACCGTCACCCATTGCCCTCCATGGAGCAGATCTTGCAGTATGTTTCTGGTTCAAAAAGATATTCGTTGTTGGATGGTTATTCAGGATATAACCAAATTCTTGTAAAAGAGGAAGACCAGTTTAAAACAGCTTTTACAACTAAGTGGGGAACCATGGCTTACCAAAAGATGCCTTTCGGTCTTTCTAACGCAGGTGCAACCTTCCAAAAGGCAATGGAAATGGCATTCAGCAACCTTATGTATCAATTTGTCCTAGCGTATTTGGATGCCATCACTGTTTATTCAAAGAAAGCAGTAGATCACCTAAGTCATCTAAGACAAATTTCTGAACGCTGCAGGGAGTTTGGAGTATCTCTCAATCCTAAAAAGTGTGTGTTTATTGTGCATGAAGGCAAACTATTGGGGTATATCATTTCTAAGCAAGGTGTCACAGTGGATCCTGAGAGAGTAGCAGCTATTTTAGAGCTGCCTTTACCATATCACAAAAAGGGGTTGCAGTCTTTCATTGGAAGAATTAATGTTGTGAGGCATTTTCTGCCTAACATTACAGATTTATTGAAACCTTTGATAGCCATGTTAAAGAAAAACACTATTTTTAGCTGGACTAAGGAAGCAAAGAATAGCTTTCAAGCTATCAAGGAAGCTTTAGCAGCAGCTCCCGCTTTAATGAACCCAGATTTCAGCAAAGACTTTATCTTGTATGCCTATGGGGGTAGTGAAGTGATATCTATTATGCTGGTCTAGCAAAGTTCAGAAGGATTGGAACAACCAATCGCTTTTTTTAGCAAAGGATTGGCAGAATATGAACAGAGGTATAGTTTTGTTGAAAAACACGTCCTTGCTGTTGTCAAAAGTCTTAAAAAATTCAGACATTTGTTATCACACAATAAAATTCATTTAAGGGTAGCTCATCCGAGTGTCAAAGAATTTTTGCTCAGCAAGGATTTGAATGAGAAAAGAGCAGGTTGGATAACCAGAGTCATGGAATATGACGTCACCATTGAAGTTACCAAGCTAGTGAGGGGTAAAGGACTTTGCGAACAGCTGAGTTGTGAAGGAATTTTAGATACAAAACAATTTGAAACAGCTTTAGTACTTCGTTTGGCTGATAATGATGGCATGACAACAAGCTGGTTAAAGGATATGGTCCATTTCCTCAAAACAAGTCAATGCCCACTCGATTTAGATAAGGCGAAACGTAGGTACTATAGGCTGTAATCTATTCCATATGTGTTGATCAATGATATTTTATATCACAAAGATCATAGTGGTGTACTTCTCAGGTGTGTTGATTCAAATCAGATTGGAGAGATATTACATGAATTTCATGATGGGCATTCAGGAGGCCACTTCTCTCCAAGGACTACTGCCTTCAAGATTATGCAGGCTGGCTACTATTGGCCCAATGTTTTCAAAGATAGCCATGCATATGTTAGAAAGTGCGTAAAGTGTGCTCTATTTGCAGGGAAAGAAAGGCTTGCAACTTTACCTCTACAGCCTATTAAGACTGAATAGCCATTCGTAAGGTGGGGAGTTGATATTATAGGTCCTATTAATCCTCCATCTAGTGCTGGACACAAGTGGATAATCATGGCAACTGATTATTTCACTCACTGGTCAGAAGCAGCAGCGTTAAAGGATGCCAATGAGACTATTATTCTGATTTTTTATGATGATATTATTCACAGATTTGGATTCCCTGATTCCATTATCTCTGATAATGCACTTGCTTTCATTGGTCTACGGGTAACTGAGTGGGCGCTCAAGCATGGAATTTACCTCAGCAATAGTTCTAACTATTACCCACAAGGCAACGGATTAGCAGAATCCACAAACAAGAATTTGATCAGAATATTGAAGAGGAATCTACAGGAGAATCAGCGTGAGTGGCATTCTAAACTAAAGGCTGCCCTATGGGTTGACTGAATCACACCAAAGAAAATCATTGATAATTCACCTTACATGATAGTCTATGGTAAAGAGGCCAAGTTGTCTATTTCAACCGAGCTGCCAGCTCTTGACCTTGCTAGTCAGCTAGTTTTGTTTGAAGAAGGAGATCCTATGCAGGTACGTTATGCTCAGTTGATGGAATTGGAGGGAAAAAGATCAAAAGCAATGCAAGCAATGGAATATCAGCAAATGCAAGTAAAGAGGAGCTTTGACAAAGGAGCGAGAGCAAGGGATTTCAATGTGGGTGATGTTGTTCTTAAGTGGGATGAACTTAAAAGCAGGCCAGGTAAACACACGAAATTTAATTCTTTCTAGGGAGGCCCATTTGTTATCTCAGAATGTAAGGAACATAACGCTTATCAATTGTCAACTATGGAAGGAGATATACTACCAATACCAGTCAATGGTATTCACCTCAAACGTTGTTTTGAGGTATGATCAGTTAGCCTTGTCTTGTATATATTAGGTTAGGTTTCATGCTTATAATAAATGCATCTGCATACTCATCTTGGTTTTCCTTAAGTGTTGTCCAAGCACATCTGTTTGTTTTCTTTCCTAGGTAGTTTTCCTATTTTCCTTAGGTCCTAGGGTGCGTATTTTCAGACTCCGTGCCCAATGCATTACATAGACAACTGGTCAAACGTTTAGCAAGCAAACATCTAGCTGAAATCGCCATAAATGTTACCCACTTTTTACTTACAGCTCAGGTCAATGCATGTTTATTGGTTTAGTTTCAACATTGTTGAGGAAACTGAAAAGCAAAAGTAAAACTGGATGAAGTTCATTGTTTTTAAGTACAAAAGTTTTCATGTTTTGCTGATTAAGTGTTCATCGATCATCATTGAGACCATCTTACATGCGAATCATAGTTCATTATGCAAATGTTTAAAACATAAAAATGAAAAGGTTTGCATAGTAATACTTTTACTCATTCTAAAAAAAATGTTGAATTCCACACAAGCCGTGGAAGTAACTTTTTCTAATTTTTACAATAAAAAAAGAATGCATGAACAACTGTATGCTATACAACTGAAAATAACGGAAACACAGGGTAGGAGGTGATTCGTCATTGCCTGGAATGATGAATCATTGACAGTTGAAGTTTCCAGTTGAGATGCCAGCTCTAGCTCCGTTTTCAGTTTTGGTTTCTGTTCCAACTCCAAAAGCATCTGCAAGCAAGATAAAAGATGACGTTAGACATAATCTCTAAGCAATGACAGATCAAATCCTATCATATATCTATGGTATCAACAGAAATATAACATACAGTCGATCAGGCATCCATCAAATAATTGCAAAAAGTCAAGAGAAGAAAGAATATAATTCAATGGAAGCTTTCGGCTTCTTATTTTTTACTGACATGTTTGTTTCAGTGTGCAGAAACAGATTCATCGTGTTCAAGATCATTTATCAGATATGTGGAGTAAAACGGGCTCCCACAAGGGTTGAGCTTGGCATATCAAAAAGGACATATTCATAATTATCATACGAAGCACATGAATATTGATAATAGATATAATTTAAAAGCAGCATATTGCACTCATCTATTTTATTTTTTGTTCAGCTCTACTTTGTTTTTTGAAGAGAAACAGAGTATTCAAGTACAGGACAGATTTGCAATAATTCAATTTTCTATGAGTTCTTCAACAGAAAGCAGCAATTTATGTTTTAAGTCAGCATCTAAGAATAATAGAAGATGCAGTATAAGTTGTCTTTTATCAAACAGGCATGTAAAACAATGTGCTTATGCTGTGATAATTCTATGGAAGTAAAAAAGTTGTAGTTCTTAAAAAATAGAATTTACAAATGAAAGAATACAGCTAAGACCAAAAGATGAGGACTGTCAGAAAAAGGAATACAACTTTCAGCCTTAAAGCCCAACTCTTGTCTTAAAGGAGCAGTCATATGTTACTAATCATGCTAAATAACAGCCAAACAGCTATGGTGATACAGTGACTATCAAACATTAAAGGAGCAATTACATTATGCTTTCATTTAATAAACAACAAAAGAAACTTGCATAAGTATTATCCTTCTTTGTTATTCTCAAGCAACTCTAGAACAGTGGAAGCACAAGAATGTCAAGGAGACAAGTTATATACTGCTGAGAATAGAGAAAAGAGGACATCATGCATAGGTAGATTATTAAGATCAATCTTGCAGGAGATAAATTCAGTGTAAAGAGAGCCATTCTATTCGAGTACAAAGATGCATAAAGAGACATTCATGGGAATGAAATTTTTTTCCAAAAGAAGACAGCTATGCAGACACAGTATCAGATCAAAGCAAAAGAGACAACGAGACAGTGAAAAGTATTTCCAAGTAATTGTACTGGAACAACAATGTCAATATATTTAAAATAATTATGAGTATGATGTAGGTTTGGTCAGGTGAATCAACAATACAAAATTTTTTTGTCATCTCCTACTTTTGATCATGCATATCAAGTACTCATTTTCAGCTCAAAGACACCATTGTGTTCATACAAAGAAACTAAGAATGATAAGTCTCTTGATCGAGTTTATGCATAGCAGTATGGTGGACAGCAATGATAACCATTTGAAAGCTTCTTTAGTCAAGAACAATAGAGTGATAGAATGAATATTGATAACATTCAGCTATAGCAGTGAAGATTAAAGAAAATAAAAATCTGAAGATGAAAGATATCCAGTACAGAAAGGAAAATAACTATTCTTCACTTCTTTGAAGGAAAAGAAAGACATACTTTTGTTCTATATTTTCATTGAATTTGAGTAAGCTTTTGGCTTCAGATCTCTAAGACAGTAAAAATAGAAAATGCAGCCCATGGAATTTAGATATAGTGAGAGATTAACAATAAACCAGAGGAGTTTTTTTTTCTAAGAAAAGCTTGTGTTTTAAAATAGAAATCTCAATGAGATTAAAAAATGCCCAGCTTCAGTTTTAAAAGAAGACGTGGCTGTAATACATAGCAAATCAAAGCATTTTATCTATTATGAGTTCAAAAATGCTATGTTTTGCAGAGATCTCAAGAAGATAATCATGGCGCAGCTGGAAGAATAAAATATTGCAGAAAAATGAAGAAAAGAAGCAGATTCAAATTCTTGAGCAAGTTTATTCTTTATTTTTTAAAGAAAATAACTTCCAGATGTTCATGGCAGCTT
This sequence comes from Sequoia sempervirens, assembly GCA_007258455.2. Classification (NCBI taxonomy): domain Eukaryota; kingdom Viridiplantae; phylum Streptophyta; class Pinopsida; order Cupressales; family Cupressaceae; genus Sequoia; species Sequoia sempervirens. The sequence goes on along the minus strand of VDFB02353493.1, from coordinate 82,186,830 downwards.
TAGGAAATACAAAAGACTTTCAGAAATGCACAGAAGATATCAAAATCAGATTTATATTCAAAACACCTATTAAATCTTCATGATTTTTGAATTTGAAGAGCTCTACATCAAGTTTGTGGCTTTTAGATGCTAATGGCGGCCAGGAAAATACAAATTCATGCTCCAGTTACCAGCAAAGTCTCAGAAAAATAAAAGAACATCATTCAAAACTGAAAATCACGCCCAAAAAATGCCTCTACGTTTTTATAAAAACATCATATGCTGTTACAGTTCGCCCAAAAGACCAGATTCGAGTTCCAGCAATGGAGAAAATATACAGAAAAGATCAAATTCGTGGCTAGGGTTTGAGGAGTGGCAGCGCCTAGCAAAGGAGAAGCAAACAAATAAAATGCAAATGAATGCCTTTGTCTTCTTTTAGGGTTCGAACCCTAAGTGTTCGCCCTCATTTTCCTTTTCCTCTTAGCTTTATTCCTTCAAGTCAATAAGCTAAGGCTTTTAAAATTTAAATGAATGCTTAGGAAATCTTTTAATTTTGCATTTGAAAAAATCAAAATGTAAGATCTTTATTAAAATTGATTGAAAAATCATTTTAATAAATGATTTTATTTATAAAAAATGCAAAGTTAGTGCTGGAGTCTATTTTAAATTTCTGCATTTTAAAAAGCAGATGTAAATCTTTATTAAAATGATTTTTATTAATCGTCTTTAATAAAAGATATTTAAATGCAGAATTAAATTTGATCTTGCTAGGTGGTATTTCAAATTGCACTTTAAAAACTTGTGAACTTTATTTTTTAAAGTGATCAATTATAAATCACTTTTGAAAAATAAATGTTATTAATGCAAGTTGAAGATAGTTGAGATATGACAAGAGGAGCCTTTAAATGGAGCATTAAATCTTGGAGATGTGGCAAACTGTTTATGTGAAGTGGAGGTTTTGGGTTGCTGGATTCAGGGGAGGAGTTTTTGACTAATGTGACACCTTTTTTGGGGTCTTTTGAGTCCTCTTTATGAGGATTTTTTTTCCTATCCGGGTCTGGGAGATATTTTCCTGTTTTGGGTAAGTTGTTGAAAAGTTTGAGAGCCTTCTTTTAGGGCATTTTTACCAAATCCGACCCCTTATCTAAGGTGGGGCCCCTTTTCTAGGGTTAGGGTGAAGAGTTTGAGCTTATTTATTCTCTTCCTCATTTTCTTTCTTGAGGCAACATTCTGGAGTGGAAGAGGCTTTGTACTTTTGGAGAACAGGGTTCTATTTTGGTTCCAAGTATTGTATCAGACTTTGGAGTATGTATTTCCAGGGCCTTTGAGAGCCTTTATATAGCATCTTGGATCTATTTCTGGTGTCATGTTTGTATGCAGATTGGTGATTGATCTTTCTTTTCTGTGTTTCTTGTCTGAAACCTTTTAAGTTTGTCTCATTTTGGCATCTTTGTGACTAGGGATTCTCTTCACAGGTTAAGGGTTGTATCAATTTTTAGATATATTTACTGTGATTAACATCCTTTAAATATCATTCTAATTTCATATCTTCCTTTGAAATATTTATGTGTTGAGGATTTTACCAGTTATTGTATCATCATATAAATGGTTGTAGGTTCATTTTGTGCTAAGGAAAGTGATTTTTGTGTATCACCCATTAATTAGTTTAAATCTGCAAGTTATTTTTATCCCTTTTCTTCCCCTTTTCCCCCTAAAATCTTTAGGTTTGAAGAACAATAAAAAATAGATTTTTATTCAACAAGAACCGACCTAGAATCTGGAGGTCTCATTTTCAGTATTGCATATCCCACATGTAGAATTTGAGTCCCATGTTATGCCAGATTACTGAGCTTAAAAGTTTCAGTAGGGTGCAAATTTGGTGCATAACAATACGTTGAGATGTAAACACAGGGAGGCTGTCCTCACAGCTAGCAAAATTGATTCTGATTGGACTGATATCATTGACACTAATTTGGGTCCTTTCAACTATGAAGAATTGCTTGAGGAGACTTTCATTGAGGAGCAGGTCACACCAAGGACAGAAAGGATTGTTCAGTCTGGATTGGCACATGTTGCACTCTTTCCTCTATCTATTCAATGCCCGGAGTTGATTCTTGCAGCAGTTGGAGCATATAACCCCGCTACTAGGTAGTGTATGGATGTGAAGCGTAATGTCATTATTGACTTCACACCCCTAATGATCAAATTCCTGTTTCATATACCTGATCCCAAGAATCCTAGACAATTAAATGAGGCAGAGGCCCTGAAGCTTTATAGTGGAAACAAGGAGGGGAATAGACTCTACATGAATAAGGCTTGGATTAGAGTGGAGAAGAAATCTCTGACCAAGCTTCCAGACCAAGCTAAGAGGGTGAATTTTAGTAAAGAAATTTGAGATATGATTGTGTTCTTGTCTAGTGTGTTTGGGAAGAGGGATGCTTCACTATTTAAGGAATGGATGTTTCCTTTTATTCAAGCTGTTTTAGATGGGAGGCAACAATTTGATTGGTCAATGATAGCGTCTGATAGCATTCATAATCAGATGATGAGGGTGAGGGAAACCAAGTGTTTCTTTATCACCTCCTATGTGGTCTATGTAGCTGCCCGAGCGGGGATCTTTCTTGGACTTCAAAGAGTGGGTATATTGGGAGAAGCCCAAGGACAGAAGAAGGTGTGGAAGCATTATAACCAGCTTACCTTGCAGGCATCGAAGTGATATTATAGAAGGGTAAATGATGCTTTTCTTTATGTCATTATCAACAAACTTAATGGTGATGTTGGGTACCAACTTAGCAGGGAGGCAATGGATTTTGTGAACGAATGGGGACACTGGTTTATCCAGTACCCCACATTCACTTACTTTAGGTTAGCAGGCTTCGATGGTCATCCCCATTTGCTACCCAGGTGTTGTGGTGATAGAATCATCTTAATGGAATTTATTTATCAAACCTTGGCTTTCAACCTCCAGTTTAGCAATAAACATAAAACTGGGTGCCACAAGTTTCCAATGAAGCTAGGAGCCTTTTGTTGTCCACACATTCAGGCAGGTAAGGCTGTTTGTGATGAATTAGCTTACCTGAAGTTGGGTTTGTACACTACTAGGAAATACTATGATCCAAAGCAGAAGATGAGGGCTTTTTTCCCCAGTGTCTTTGAGAAGCACTTCAATATATTGGAGGATTTTTGGCAAGATTTGCAGGATGACTATGATCTGCAAAAAAGGAATTATGAAAGGATATCTATCCCACTCATGATTGTGTTTGGGATAAAGGAGGATATTCCTGATACATTATCTGGTGATGGGATAGTTTTGGATCCCGGATATGATGCAGATAATATTGGAACAAAGGATCTTGATCCGGTTGATTGGAATGCAGATGAGATAATTGACATAATGCAGATTGCCAGACCAGTGCTTGATAGGAGTATCCAATGGGTAAGTTTAAGGGTTAATTAGGCTGAGGCATCATCATCAAAGAAGAGGAAGGCTGGTACCACCCAGGGGTACAAAAGGGTAAAAAGAAGGATGGCACCTAAGGAACCCTTGGAGTTTTTGCCTTCTAAGCAGCAAGAAGAGGAGGTGGTTCCTCAGGACTTTTCAGAGGTGCATGAAGAAGAAGTAACCGCAGAGGGAGTTGTTTCTACATTTGCTACAAAAGAGGCACCTACTCAGCCCTTTGATACACCAGAGTTATGTCATGAATCATCAATGGGAGCTCTTTATGGTGAAGCATAAGCCTTGAGGCAAATGGAGGACAAGGTGGTGATACATAATATAGAAATTGATTCAGAAAAGACTCCCTCGGATAAAGAGCATCATGTATCAACATCTTTGGATATGACGGATGATGTAGGCATTGAACACATGTTGACTGAAGAGGATCAGTGGAAACTCTTTGAGGAGGCAAAAAGAGAAGCCGATGCTAAAGCACAAGCTGAGGCATCAGCTAAGCTACAAGAAGAAGAGGCTAGAGTACAATCTGAGTTGGCGGCCAAGAAAAAGGAGTTAGAAGATAAAGTGAAGGCCGATGAGTTAGCTCAATAGCAACAACAAAAGGAACAAGAATTCAAACTTCAAGAAGAAAGGGATAGGTTGGTATTGCAGCATAAAATTCATGATCTAGAAGAGGAAAAAGCTCAACAACGAAGAGAAAAGGAAGTTGTTGAAGCTAAACTCAAGGAACAAGAGGAGGCCTATAGAAAGAGGGAAGAGCAAGAATGCCTGAAAAGGGAACAAGAGGCTGCTGAGATGGCTGAATATGCAAGGAAATCCAAGGAAGCATGGGATTATGTTGAAACATTGAAAAACCAGCGAGATGAAATGTATGAAAAGAAGAATGAAGAAGAAGACATTTTAAAGCAGGAGCTGGAGCTTAAGAGGCTACAAGATCAGAAGGATAGAGAGGAAGTTGAAAAGCTAGCAATGGAAGGGGAGCAAGGTGATCAACAAAATGTGCAGGAGGTTGATTCTCAACCAAAGCTTACATTGTTGCAACCCCTGTCTTCCACTACTATTGCTTCCTCTTTAGCTCAGGCAATCACTACCCCTATTGCTCCAACGTGGCTAAAGTTGGATTTGGAAAGAAAACCAGTTGTTCAACCACATCCGTTGAACTGGAAAGAAATGATGAAGGAGATTGGAAAAGAGAAGCCAAAGAAAAATTCTCGAGTTCTTCACTCCACTAGGCTTACTGAGGCCGGAGAGATCATTGCTGAATGTGCCATTCTTGTAATGGAAAAGAACCGCGATGACATGCAAATAACTGATTATCAGTTGGGAGTGGTAAAATTGGGAAAGCATACAAGGAATCAACAAATGAGCTTAATCGATATTGTGGCTTCTTCAACCAAAACACAGATGATCAAGGAAAAGCAAAGGAAAGATGAGCTTAAGGCTCAGTTGGATCAGCTTCATGGTTTCTTGAAGGATGTTTCTAGTCCCATTTCTCAACAGGCTGCATCTCCTGAATTCCCAATCTTGCTAACAAAGAGGGAAGCTGAAGATTTAATTAAGGTGAAAAGCAAGGTTAGAATGATGGACAAATGGTTGGATAAGCTTAATTGGGAGGTTGATGATATTCTTGTTAAAGGCTCTAAGATTCATGAAGCTGCTCTCAAGTTAGCAGAAGGTCTGGACCAGCAAGGTAAAGATTTGGACAAGCAAGATGGTGAATACAAAGAATATGTTAAAAGGCTAAAGGATATTAGCAAAGTGCCTGAATCCGTCTTGTTAGAGTATTCAATTCTTGAGCAAGGTAACGAAGATTTCTTGGAAAAGACTGCAAGTATCATAAGATACAAATCTAGAGTTATGCATGGGCAGTAGGAAGAGGTCCGAGAAATGACCAAGGACTTGCATCAACAGATGGTTAAGTTAGAGGTAGTGGTAGCCATTATAATCAACATAGATCCCTCAAACAAAGAAGGCCTATCTTTGGATAAACTAAGGGAGAAATGGAGGGGCAGGTTTGAAGAAATCATGAAAAAGGGAGATGATGGAGAGAGTTTATTACTTGATCAGTTTATGGATATTTGGGAAGAGGTCAAAACTGCCAGAAAGGAGCTGATTGAGCTAAAGGAGACGCAAATTTTGGTTTCTGTGGAGTTTAAAAGAATCAAATTTGAAGGTGACTGGTTAGATTGCCCAGATTTGAATACTCTTCAGCAGGTATTCTCCAGTTACGATGAGTACATTCAAGAGTCTTTAGAGCAAGAGTAATTGACTCTTGGCATCATGTTCCATTTGCCTTTTCTCCCCTTTCTGTGGATGTTGACATAAGCTTTACTCCAAGTCTGACCCATGTACTTTATCTTCTTCTTGAAGTATTAGATTCTCCTTCTTACAATGATGTAATCAGCCTTGAAAATGGGTTCTTAGGTCCACTTCTATGTTTAGTTCTGATTCCATGAATTGTGGATTTGGATTTATGATTGAGAAATTTGTGCGCATGGCACTCTATATGTACCATTAGAATCTACTTTGTAAAGGTCGGCTAATTGAAGAAAGATCAGCCACCTGAGAATAGGAGATTAAAAAAGAAACTAGATTTAGGATTTTCAAATATTTTTAGAAAGATACTCTGAATAGTTTAGTAAAATGCTCAGTTTTGCAAATTCTCATATGTTTTTATGTCAAGATTTTGAAAAGTTTGGATCCATTTTTGGATAAGGTTAATGTGATATGATTAATCCATATGCCAGTGTTTTGTTGTGCTTAATTGTTCTTTATTTGATGAAAATCAATAGAAGGAACTAGAATCAAGGTCATATCATTGGATTATCTATGAGTTGAATCGTTATTGTATTCATTTTGATCTGCATTTTGAATGATGAGTGAAAAATTTGTTTTAAGTAAGTTTATTGAATGGTGATGATATCTGAATTAGCATTATGGAATGTGTGTAGTAGCATAGTTTATTATATGGATTGCATCTTACTATAATTGTGGTTAGGTAGAATGAACACTCATTGTTGATTTGCATGTCTGGATACATAAGGATTTTATTCATGTTTCTGTGATTTAAAGCTCCGTTTCATCTTTTTTCTTTTGTTTAAAACCCCTCAAACATAAACTACCTGATGTTATGCACTCTTGTTCTTTATTACCAGCAATGGCCCCTTGAATATTACAACCACATTGACCATTAAGTAATGTCAGTACAGTTGAGAACCAACTACCAGGACCTTGGGGGTTAGATTGCTATATGTTGTCTTTCTCTTTTAGGAGAAATAGGATAGTAATATTCTATTTAATGTTTTTGTGCTCTTTTGACCATCAACAAATCTAGCACTAGAAGGAGGGCCTGAAGAACAAGCTGGCTCACACTAGGTCATTTTCACCAGATAGGTTTGAGAGAGTTCTTAGATCTTCTCAGAATCTTGAACCATTTGTTGAACTCCACACGCCTGTTGGGCATAGGCCCTGGGCTCGTAGAGTCTTGGTCCAACCTTTATCTCCACTACTTACTCCACCTGGGTTTCCACTAAATCCATCTACATCACCTCACCAACCACTTTCACCTATTCCACAACCTGCTCGACCTCTATCACCGCCAAGACCTATGGCTTACTTTGTTAATAACCCTTCACCATTAGGGACTATCCCCAGAGGTATACACGATCTCCCAAAGAACCCAAAGAGGTTCTATCCCAAGTACATGCATGGTGAGTCGAGAAGTGTTGAAGAACACATACAGGAATTCAAAGATGCATGTACCCGTGCTCAGGTGGCTCATCAGGACGTTGTGTGCAGATTGTTTCCCTATTATTTGGGAGACATGGCGTATGATTGGTACCTAAACTTACCCCAAGGGTCAATCCTGAGTTGGATGGATTTAGAGAACACCTTCATTAACCAGTTCAGGGACCCTGCCATCCTTTACTACCAATTTTCCACTATAAGGAAGGAACACCATGAACCGCTGCCTCTATTTAACACCAGGTTCCAGAGGATGTACCGAAGGTTACAGGATCCTTACCTAGTGGCAAAAAACATTGCCATCTTGGCATATCTAAGGGCTGTGGACCCTCTAATTGGCTTGTTCTTGAAAAGGACATATCGTGCTAATGAAAATGACACTTTGGCTAAGGTATATCATCTCGCCATTCAACTGCAACAGCAGATCAGTCTGCAAAGTGGGAGTCTAGGAGGAGTTCTCCCTCCTTTAGGGTACCCAATGCCCAATCCACCCCCGCTATTCAATACGGTTCCAGGGATGTCTTATTCCCAATACAGACCCATGTTTGAATTCCAAGGTTCACCTCCCTTACCATTTTTTAATAATGGTCCACAGGATTCCTCCCAGCAAAATCAAAGTTACCAGAATCAAGCTAGAGGATCAAGTTCAGTTAATCCATCTTTTGCTGTGAAGAATGTAGAAAGTGAAAAGACTCTCCAACTGACCAACAAGATGGAGACTCTCAAGAAAATGTTGTCTCAGATGTCTAATGACATGGCCCAACTCAGACAAAATCCCCCTTAGAACCAAAACCAAGGTTCTTAGAATCAGGGAGGATATTCTAATCAGGGTGGTTATCCTAACCAGAATGGTTATTCCAATACCAATCAGAATACCAATAGGAATTTCCAGAACCAAAACTCCTCTAACCAAAACTATCAAAATCAGAATAGAGGATACAATCAAAGGCCTAGCAATAATAGGCAATGGAATACCGGACCCAATAACGGAGGAGTGTCCCACAATTATCAAGCAGGAGACGAGAGGCCACACACTGCTAATGTGGTAGACTTCAACCTTATGACTAATTGGTGTAGGCTACATGATACTGCAGTCCATTAGGAGGTAAATTGTCCAGAGATGGAGAAAATGGTTAAAATTTCCCAAGCCGATGCTCCATTCCATGGTACATTCAACAAATCTGGTGGATCTACTGAAATTGCCATGGCATATGATATCTTTGAGGAAGAACTTCCATTTCCCAATCAGGAGGACAATGAAGCAGTAGAAGATGTTTATGATGCCCAGGCCTTCCAAACCAAGGGAGGCCACTTCCTTAGAAATCAGAACAGAGGGCCATTCACGACCTCTGCCCCTCCTAACAACATGGTTCCCCTGAATCAGAATGCTGACAATAATCCACCACTGCCAAAGGGACCAATAGATTCTTAGAACAAAGGTAATCCATTTACAATTCCTAAATATTAGGTTAGGAATGATTCAGAATTTGATGTTCTGAAATGGTGCCCTGCTCAAAAGGAAATCTTGTTGAAAGCCTTGGGGGAAGCAGATAGGTCGAGAGGAAAAGAAAAGGCGACTCCTACTAATGAGATGAATGCAGCTCTCTACAAAGGTAAGACTGGTACACCACCTTTCTTGATAAGTTTGAGAATTTTTGGAAAGAATTTACATAACTGTCTTCTGGATTCTGGGGCATTAGGGAATGTTATGCCCTTTTCCATTTGTAGGAAGTTAGGTATGAGCCCACTCCAAACAAATAAAAAGGTTATCCAGTTAGATAAAATGGAAGTTAATGTGGTAGGAGAGCTTAAAAACATTCATGTACAGTTTGGGTCTGATCCAAGGATCCAAACTTATGTGGATGTCCAAGTAGCAAATATCCCAGAAACCTATGGTATGCTCTTGAGCAGAGACCTGATGAAAAGCCTAGGTGGATATTTGTCTTTGGATTTCTCACACATGTGGATGACCTGGAAAGGAATAGCAACCCAAATCAGAATTGAAAGTGAGCCCAGGCTCAAGCACATGATCACTGAATATAATACCCCTAATGAGATAGCCTATTTTGAAACTGAGATAGGAGTTTACAAACAAGAGGAGATCATGACCTTTTCAGTACTTCATTCTGATGACTCACCCCTTTCCCAGCAAAATGACCCAATGATTACTGTTAATCAACAAGCCCTAACACGAAAATTACAACAGGATAGGTTGGTACTGGGAGGAGAAGTCGATATATGGAGTCTCTTACTTCCTAACTGGTGTAGGGTGCATTACCAGAATCACTCTGAATTAACTTTCCAACCCTGTGTAGATATTTTAGAACATGTCTCCCGAGTAGAAGAAACTGGTTAGTGTCAATCCCAAGCCCCTATTATGAATTTCCATTCCAAGCTAAGGATGCAACCATCCTTACGAGAGCCAGCTCTGCTCAGAGTGAATCACCTCCTTAACTCGAGCAGACTTAGGTTCTGTGTTTTGAATTACCACAAGAAACTGAGGAATCTCAGTCTTTGCTGATTACACCTACTCCTGAAACCCTTCCAATGCCCAGGGCATTGATGATGAAGGTATCAAATCATGACCTAGCTCAAAGGGAAGTTCAGGGATCACTTCCTGAACAAACTTTCAATTCAGGGGAATCTTCTGATGAATTGTGCTCCCAGTTACTTCCAACTATTGATGATCAGCACCAGTTTGAGCTGCCATATACTTCTGCCAAGCAAAAGACCGTGGGCCAGAAAAAGAAGGAGATCCCTGCCCCAAATCAGTTATGGATCTTGAAATTTGATGGCTCCAAGTCCAAATCAGGAAGTGAAGCAGGGGTAGAATTAACCAACCCAAAAGGGAAGACCTACTTTGCTTCCTATAGGCTACAGTTTGGTTGCACAAACAATGTGGTAGAATATGGAGCACTGGCTAGAGGCTTAATGTTTGCCCATCAGAAGAAGGTTACATCTCTTATGGTGATGGGAGACTCTGAAGTTATTGTCAAACAGGTTCGCAGTCAATATACCTGCCATAACAAAAGATTGGCTGCCTACAGAAATAGGGTTTGGAATATGATTGAGGACTTTGATGCTTTCGGAATTACTTTGATTCCTAGGGAGAAAAATCAGATTGTAGATGCTTTGGCAGTCATGACTAGTACTTTGGAGCCCATGCATGATTCCAAATTGAAAATATTTTCAGTAGAGCTAGTTTCAATCCCTGTAGTCCCTAAAAATGTTCAGAATTTTCAGGTCTTTGAGGACGACCAACACATACTTGCCTTCTTGGCAAGTTCAAATGTCTTTGAAGGACAAATCATAGATGAGTTGGATAGAGATTAGGGAGCGAGGACCCTGAAGATTGTGATACGGAAGGAGTGATGAACTTGAAGAGTAATAGCATTCCCAAGGGGATGGTAGCATTAGAAAGGATATTTGATTCTGATCCTCGGGCTCAGGAGAGAGTGCCAACGCAAAGTGAAGGGGGGAAATATGAATTGATTAATCTGGCTAATTCGGGCCTTGAAAGAAATGTTCTTATAGGTAAGACCTGACCTTAGGAAATCAAAAATGAAATCATTTCCTGGTGTTAAAAGAAGATATTGTAGCAATTTCCTGGAGTCATGAGGATTTGAAGACCTTTGGCACCTCTGTCATTACACATACAATACTGCTGAAGCCAGAAGCCAAGCCCTTTCATCAAAAGCAGCACCCGGTCAATAAAATGATCGAGCCTTTAATACATAAGGAGGTGTAAAAGCTCTTGTCAGCAAGAATCATCTTCCCCATGAGGCATTCCACATGGGTTGCCAATCTAGTTTCGGTGCGTAAGAAAAATGGGGAGATTAGGTTGTGTGTTGATTTCAGGAATTTGAACAAGGCCTCAGAGAAGGATAACTATCCACTTCCTTCTCTTGATCAGGTATTACAAACTGTTAATGGTTCCCAAATGATGTCATTCTTAGATGGCTATTCTGGATATAACCAAGTACTTGTCAGTCATGAGGACAGGATGAAGACTACCTTCACTATGAAGTGGGGGACATTTGCCTATAGATGCATACCGTTTGGCCTCATTAACGTTGGAGCTACCTTTCAACGTGCAATGGATGTGGCTTTTAAAGATTTGATAGGTAAGTGTATTATTATTTATGTTGATGACTTGAAAATATTTTCCAAGAAGAGAAAGGATCATGCTGCTGATTTAGCCAAGGTCCTCAAAAGATGTATCAGCTATGGAGTCTCTCTAAATCCCAAGAATTGTGTCTTTGGAGTTTTTGAAGGGAAACTTCTAGGGCATGTAATATCTGAAAAGGGGATATCCATAGATCCTGACATAGTTGAGGCTATTTTGAAATTAACGATGCCAGGCAGTAAAAAGGAGATGAGGTCCTTCTTCGGAAGGATTAATTTTGTGAGGAAATTCATAACAGGGTTTGCAGAAATTGTCAAGCCCCTCAACAAGATGATGAAGAAAGATGCTAAAATTGAATGGAGTAATGAGGCTAAATCTGCATTTTCACAAATCAAGCAATCAATATCTGAGGCACCGGTATTGACCAGCCCAGATTACTTAAAGCCTTTTTATATTTATTCATTTGTATCTGATCATTTATGTGCATCAGTCCTAACACAACGCAGGGGTGAAGGAGATGAAAGACCAATTGCTTTCATGAGCTCGCCATTCAAGAATGCAGAAGTCAGGTATCCACCCTTGGAAAAACAAGCTTTTGCATTAGTGCGAGCAGTAAAAAAGTTCAGGCATTACATTTTGAGAAGCCAAGTTATTGCTATAGTGCCTGATCCAGCTATTAAGTCTCTCCTTATGCAAAGTGAATTGGGGGAAAGAAGAGGCAAGTGGATGGCTATTCTCCAAGAATATGATTTAGAGATCCTTCCAATGAAACTTGTCTGAGGACAAGGTTTATCAAAGGCCATGGCAGAGGTCGACAAGAATATTACCTATCAGCAATATACCGTGCATTCATTTACTAAGGACCCATGGTATACGGACTTGATCTTCTTCCTTCTAAATAACAGATACCCAGAAGGGATGAATGCTACCTAGAGAAGGGCACTAAGGATGAAGAGTGTTCATTACATGCTCAAGGGAGGAGCTTTGTATAGAAGAAATTATGAGTGAGTGTACCTACGATTTATGGATCAACAAGAAGCTAAACATGCCATGGCTGAATTCCATGGTAGGCATGGCACAGGACACGGATCCGCAGACTCTTTGGCTCATCAAATTCTCAGATCAGGATATTATTGGCCTCGTGTCTTCAGGGATGCACATCAACACGTCAAGACATGTCATACATGTCAGACCTCTGAATCAAAGGATCGTAATCCAGCCATGCCTCTACAATCTATATACGAGGTAAGACCATTCGCCCAATGGGCACTAGATTTTGTCGGGGTCATTAATCCTAATTCTTCTACAGGGCACAAATTCATCCTGACTTCTACAAACTATTGCACCCGTTGGACTGAGGCTCAACCATGCAAGAACAACACCACTGAGGTGGTTATTAAATTTCTCACTGAAAACATCGTTACTAGGTTTGGAGTGCCCTTTGCCCTGGTATGTGACAATGGCCCTACCTTTTCATCTGCTGAATTTATACAATGGGCCTATGAACACAAAATTATATTGAAGTATTCCTTTAACTATTATCCTCAGGGAAATGGTGTAGCGGAATCTACTAACAAGAACTTGTTAGAAGTTTTAAAGAAGTTACTTGAAAGTAACCCTAGGGACTAGCATACCCAGTTAAGATTTGCCTTATGGGCAGATCAAACTCGCATTAAGGTTGCCCTAGGAAATTCCCCTTTCAAACTAGTTTATGGCCAAGATCCGAATTTTCCCATACATTTACAGATACATGTTCTTAAGTTCATGCAGGAATTTTATACAAAAGATGACCGGATTGAGGTGAGGCTAAATAGCCTTTTGAACATGGAAGAACAGAGAGATGTTGCACTGCAGCAATTTTTCAAGCATCAAGCTGTTGTCAAACATTGGTTTGACAAAAGAGCTAAGATTAAGGCGTTCATAATCTCAGATCTGGTATTGTTGTGGGACAAGGCCAAGGAGAAAAGGGGTGATCATTAGAAATTTGATAGACTATGGCTAGGTCCGTATCAAGTAGCTGAGATCTTGGGTGAGAACGCTTTCCATTTGAGCACCCTGACAGGAGAACCTGTTCCATTGCCAATCAATGGGAAATTTCTCAAGCATTACTTTGGCTCGTGAAGGTTTGAATTTCTGAACTAATGTATATATGTATTTTCTGTAATTACTGGTCCTTTTGTTTCCTTTTGCTTCCTTTCGTTTGTTTGTTGTTTTTGTCTTTTTCGCTTGTTTTCTTTGTTGTTTTGTGTCTGTTGTGTTTTTCTTTGGGGTTTTCTCTTTTCTTTCAACCTTTAAACATTGGGGTTGTTATTCAAAGAATGCTGTGGATACTAGCAAAGAAATTGGTTTAAGTATTTTTGGGCATATGTGATGGAAGATCTTGTTCTAAAGCTCATATCTTATGGTCATTTTAGCATAAGTCTGAAGGTTATTAGGAGTAAAGTATATTGTACATAACCTCCATGAACTATCATTGGAATTTGTCACAAAATAGATAAAACATCCAACTATAAAGTGCCTATTCATCTCAGGGGATTATATCTTCGATTCAAGTGAAAAATCTCTTTCCCTAAGACTGTCATAGGATCCACTGTAGTTCTCAACCCACATCTCAAACTATTAAAGTCTATGTATTGAGAACTTTTTGTGCAAGTAAGGCCTGTAAAAGAGATATATATAAAAAAAAGAAAAAGAAAAAGAGAAGCAGTACAATAAAGGAAAACTCAATAGTAAATGGGTAATTCAAGTATCTCTATCGGGGCTATGGATGCCTGACTGTCAGTAGAGAAATACTTTGAGAGAACTAGAGGTATCTCTGTTGGGGCTATGGGCACCTGACTAGCAGTGGAGCAATACCCAGGATTCCATTGCACGATAGTCAAAGAACTCAACCTATGTAGCTTGGATAGTAGATATAGTTGTTCAGGTGTGGAGAAAGCTCAAATAAAGAAGGATGCACCATAAGCATGCACACACTCAGATTCAAGTAGTAGTTTTATGTTGGTCCTACATTTGAGATTCCAGCTCAACTTTACTTAAATATTCTAATCACACTTGAGTTAACATGTCTCATAAACTATAAGTTTTTGGGGTGATTGAATTCTTCAAATATCTTAAAAATGGGTAAACCATTTTTTTTCTAGCCGAGTCGCCATTTGTTATGCCTTGCATAACCACTCCCTTTTTTATGTTGGAATAAAAATGGGTCCCCTTTTTTTGTTTTTGTCTTTTGTTTTGGTTGTCTTTTGTTGTCTGATGAATCTTAGGAGTTCCTTGTTTTTTCTCCTAAGTCCATCTTTGTTTTGCTGGAACTAGGGCCGGAACCAAGTCTTGACCTAGAACTATTTCAGGATTTCTAGTTCAGATATGGTTTCGACTCTGACTCTGCCCTTTTTCTTTTCCATTCTCCGTTTGTTGGTTGTTTTTGACTAACATTTGTGTTGGTCTATTTTCTTGTTCCCTCGGTCGTTTCCTTGTGCTTTTCTTTGTTCGCTTTCGCGGGACCGGATATGGGATTAAGATTGAACTTTGAACTTTGAACTTTACAAAGTTCCATTTTTGTTTCGTCCCCACTCCCGCCTCTATTTGTTATTTTGGTCGGTTCTTTTGTCGGAGTCGGAACTGGGGTGGGAAGTGAAATATGAAACTTTTGTTAGTTTCTCTATCTTGTTTCTGACCCGACTCCGACTCCGCCTTACCTTATGACGTTCTGTTGACCTGACTTGACTATTGGACCATGTCATTCACTTCACCCCGATCAACCACATTTATGGCATTAAATGCAGCCTGTTTGCACACGCAAATTGTTGATTAAAGGTTTAATTATGCTTAAATTATCTCATCATTATTATTACACAAAGTGTTTGAGAAAATTATAACCAGGAGAATCTCAAGAGAATTGAGGCAATCACGGGGCGAATTGCAGAGCAAATCATTCCGAATTTTGATCAATTCCAGGAAGCGTCTTGAGGTTGGTTCCTTTTATTTTCTTTCTTCCATTTTGGTTCTTTCGCTTGTGTCATTTTGGAATTTTCGCAGGTTTCTTTTTGTGAATTTGTTCACTTGGTTTGGTCCTTGTTTTCGTTCTTTTGTTCGGTCTGTTCGATTCTTTCAATTTTTTTATGTTTTGTTTTGTTTCGTTGTCTTTCCATTTGTCACTTTTTGTTTTGTCGTTTTGGTTTGGCTATCACTTTCGTGACAGGGTTTGTTTGTCATACTCTAGTTTTGACTAGGGTTTTGAAAGGGTTTACTTATTCGGGTAATGAATTTCTGTTTGAAACCCTGTTCTAGTTTTTATCATGTTGGTTTTGGGTGGTTTGTCGTGGTTTTTCACCGTCCCCTAGTTTTTTACAAATAGGGTATCGTGGGATTAGGGTTTCACATCTTTTTACCTATTCATGGTTTTAATGGTTGATGTATGGAGGAGTTATTGGAGCTTTAAAATTAGGCCTTTGTTAGTTTCTGCACAGGCCCATGTAACCTAGGATTCGAGGCCCATGTGACCTTGTTTTGAGGGCTCTTTATTGGTAGGTTTTACTCGTTCCTGTTCTTCGTTATAATGACTCTTTACTCTTTGTCAGAACTGGGTTCAGGGATAAAGTTGAACTTATTAGCTACCTTTTGTTTCTGGTTTGATTTCTGATCCAGCCTCGACTCCGATTGTCTCTGATCCATTCCCATTCCTTGTGATGTCGGTATCTTTACTCATTGTTGGAACCGAGCCCGGGGAGGAGGTTGAACTTAGTAACAATGTTTTGGTTTTGTTTTAATTCCCATTCTGGTCCCACTTCCGAGCATGTTTTGGTTCCCGTTCTGGTCCCGCTTCCGAGTATGTTTTGATTCCCGTCCCGGCCCCAACTCTGTTATGGTTTTGTCTAGTTCCTGTTCTGGTCCTGCCTTGTACACCGTTTATTCTGTATCCATTTCTGATCCCAGCCCCGCTGAATGATAGGAAACATTTTTTATGCCCTATGCTTCTATGGTCCCGCCTCCGATAAGGGCATAATTTGACTAAGTATTATCTTAGGAGGATGGAGCAATGGTTATATAATTGACTAACTTAGATGCTTTATTTGTCTAATAGCAGCAAATTGTTGCAAGTATTAAGACATGTCGGGAGTATCGGATGAGGCTTCTCAAAGGAGCCAACCGGGGGAAACTTCATGGCAGGGACCTAGGCCAAAGAAGATTAAAGTGGAACAGCTCCCGTATACCTTGAGATGTAAACACAAGGAGGTTGTCCTCACAACTAGCAAAATTGATTCTGATTGGACTGATATCACTAACACTAATTTGGGTCCTTTCAACTATGAAGAATTGCTTGAGGAGACTTTCACTGAGGAGCAGGTCACACCAAGGACAGAAAGGATTATTCAGTCTGGATTGGCACATGCTACACTCTTCCCTCTATATGTTCAATGCCCGGAGTTGATTCTTGTAGCAGCTGGAGCATATAACCCCACTACTAGGCAGTGTATGGATGTGAAGGGTAATGTCATTATTGACTTCACACCACCAATGATCAAATTCCTATTTCATATGCCTGATCCCAAGAATCCTAGACAATTAAATGAGGCAGAGGCCCTAAAGCTTTACAATGGAAACAAGGAGGGGAATAGACTCTACATGAATAAGACTTGGATGAGAGTGGAGAAGAACTCTCTGACCAAGCTTCCAGACCAACCTAAGAGGGTGGATTTTAGTAAAGAAATTGGAGATATAATTATGTTCTTGTCTAGGGTGTTTGGGAAGAGGGATGCTTCACTATTTAAGGAATGGATGTTTCCTTTTATTCAAGCTGTTTTATATGGGAGGCAACAATTTAATTGGTCAATGATAGTGTCTGATAGAATTCATAATCAGGTGATGAGGGTGAGGGAAACCAAGTTTTTCTTTATCACCTCCTATGTGGTCTATGCAGCTGCCCGAGCGGGGATCTTTCTTGGACTTCAAAGAGTGGGTATATTGGGAGAAGCCCAAGGATAGAAGAAGGTGTGGGAGCATTATAACCAGCTTACCTTGCAGGCATCGGAGCAAAATTATAGAAGGTTAAATGATGCTTTTCTTTATTTCATTATCAACAAACTTAATGGTGATGTCGGGTACCGACTTAGCAGGGAGGCAATGGCTTTTGTGAACGAATGGGGACACTAGTTTATCCAGTACCCCACATTCACTTACTTTAGGTTAGCAGGCTTCGATGGTCATCCCCATTTGCTACCCAGGTGTTGTGGTGATAGAATCATCTTAATGGAATTTATTTATCAAGCCTTGGCTGTCAACCTCCAATTTAGCAATAAACATAAGAATGGGTGCCACAAGTTTCCAATGAAGCTAGGAGCCTTTTGTTGTCCACACATTCAGGCAGGTAAGGTTGTTTGTGATAAATTAGCTTACCTGAAGTTGGGTTTGTACACTACTAGGAAATACTATGATCCAAAGCAGAAGATGGGGAATTTGCTCCCAAGTGTCTTTGAGAAGCACTTCAATATATTGGAGGATTTTTGGCAAGATTTGCAGGATGACTATGATCTGCGGAAAAGGAATTATGAAAGGATATCTATCCCACTCATGATTGAGTTTGGGATAAAGGAGGATATTCCTGATACAATATCTGATGATGGGATAGTTTTGGATCTCGGATATGATGCAGATAATATTGGAACAAAGGATCTTGATCTGGTTGATAGAATACAGATGAGACAATTGACATAATGCAGATTGCCAGACCAGTGCTTGATAGGAGTATCCAATGGGTAAGTTTAAGGGTTAATTAGGCTGAGGCATCATCATCAAAGAAGAGGAAGGCTAGTACCACCCAGGGGTACAAAAGGGTAAAAATAAGGATGGCACCTAAGGAACCCTTGGAGTTTTTTCCTTCTAAGCAACAAGAAGAGGAGGTGGTTCCTCAGGAGTTTTTAGAGGTGCATGAAGAAGAAGTAACTGTGGAGGGAGTTATTTCTACATTTGCTGCAAAAGAGGAACCTAATCAACCCTTTGATACACTGAAGTTAGGTCATGAATCATCAATGGGAGCTCTTTATGGTGAATCATAAGCCTTGAGGCAAATGGAGGATGAGGTGGTGATACATAATATAGAAACTGAGTCAGAAAAGACTCCCTCGGATAAAGAGCATCATGTATCAACATCTTTGGATATAATGGATGATGCAGGCATTGAACACATGTTGACTGAAGAGGATCAATGGAAACTCTTTGAGGAGGCAAAAAGAGAATTCGATGCTAAAGCACAAGCTGAGGCATCAACTAAGCTACAAGAAGAAGAGGCTAGAGTACAATCTGAGTTGGCGGCCAAGCAAAAGGAGTTAGAAGATAAAGTGAAGGCCGATGAGTTAGCTCAATAGCAACAACAAAAGCAACAAGAATTCAAACTTCAAGAAGAAAGGGATAGGTTATTATTGCAGTAGAAAATTCATGATCTAGAAGAGGAAAAAGCTCAGCAACGAAGAGAAAAGGAAGTTGTTGAAGCTAAACTCAAGGAACAAGAGGAGGCCTATAGAAAGAGGGAAGAGCAAGAACACCTAAAAAGGGAACAAGAGGCTACTGAGATTGCTGAATATGCAAGGAAATCAAAACAAGCATGGGATTATGTTGAAACATTGAAAAAGTAACGAGATGAAATGTATGAAAAGAAGAAAGAAGAAGAAATTTTAAAGCAGGAGCTGGAGCTTAAGAGGCGACAAGATTAGAAGGATAGAGAGGAAGTCGAAAAGATAGCAATGGAAGGGGAGCAAGGTGACCAACAAAATGTGTAGGAGGTTGATTCTCAACCAAAGCTTACATTGTTGCAACCCTTGTCTTCCACCACTATTGCTTCCTGTTCAGCTCAAGCAGTCACTACCCCTATTGCTCCAACTTGGCTAAAGTTGGATTTGCAAAGAAAACCAATTGTTCAACCACAACTGTTGAACTCGGAAGAAATGATGAAGGAGATTGGAAAAGAGAAGCCAAAGAAAAAGTCTTGGGTTCTTCACTCCACTAGGCTTACTGAGGCCAGAGAGATCGTTGTTGAATGTGCCATTCATGTAATGGAAAAGAACTGCGATGACATGCAAATAACTGATTATCAGTTGGGAGCGGTAAAATTGGGAAAGCCTACAAGGAATCAACAAATGAGCTTAATCGATATTGTGGCTTCTTCAACCAAAACACGGATGATCAAGGACAAGCAAAGGAAAGATGAGCTTAAGGCTCAGTTGGATCAGCTTCATGGTTTCTTGAAGGATGTTTCTAGTCCCATTTATCAATAGGCTGCATCTCCTGAATTCCCAGTCTTGCTAACAAAGAGGGAAGCTGATGATTTAATTCACATGAAAAGAAAGGTTAGAATGATGGACAAATGGTTGGATAAGCTTAATCGGGAGGTTGATGATATTCTTTTTGAAGGCTCTAAGATTCATGAAGCTGCTCTCGAGTTAGCAAAAGATCTAGACCAGCAAGGTAAAGATTTGGACAAGCAAGATGGTGAATACAAAGAATATGTTAAAAGGCTAAAGGATATTAGCAAAGTGCCTGAATTCATCTTGTTAGAGTATTCAATTCTTGAGTAAGGTAACGAAGATTTCTTGGAAAAAACTTCAAGTATCATTAGATACAAATCTAGAGTTATGCATGGGCAGCAGGAAGAGGTCCAAGAAATGACCAAGGACTTGCATCAACAGATGGTTAAGTTAGAGGCAGTGGTAGCCATTATAATCAACATAGATCCCTCAAACAAAGAAGGCCTATCTTTGGATAAACTAAGGGAGAAATGGAGGGGCAGGTTTGAAGAAATCATGCAAAAGGGAGATGATGGTGAGAGTTTATTACTTGATCAGTTTATGGATATTTGGGAAGAGGTCAAAACTGCCAAAAAGGAGCTGATTGAGCTAAAGCAGACGCAAAGTTTGGTTTCTGTGGAGTTTAAAAGAATCAAATTTGAAGGTGACTGGTTAGATTGCCCAGATTTGAATACTCTTCAGCAGGTATTCTCTAGTTACGACAAGTACATTCAGGAGTCTTCAAAGCAAGAGTAATTGACTCTTGGCATCATGTTCCATTTGCCTTTTCTCCCCTTTCTGTGGATGTTGACATAAGCTTTACTCCAAGTCTGACCCGTGTACTTTATCTTCTTCTTGAAGTATCAGATTCTCCTTCTTACAATGATGTAATCAGCCTTGAAAAGGGGTTCTTAGGTCCACTTCTATGTTTAGTTCTGATTCCATGAATTGTGGATTTGGATTTATGATTGAGAAATTTGTGTGCATGGCACTCTATATGTACCATTAGAATCTACTTTGTAAAGGTTGGCTAATTGAAGAAAGATCAGCCACCTAAGAATAGGAGATTAAAAAAGAAACTAGATTTAGGATTTTCAAAGATTTTTAGAAAGATAATT
This sequence comes from Sequoia sempervirens, assembly GCA_007258455.2. Taxonomy (NCBI): domain Eukaryota; kingdom Viridiplantae; phylum Streptophyta; class Pinopsida; order Cupressales; family Cupressaceae; genus Sequoia; species Sequoia sempervirens. Next base: position 82,166,130 of record VDFB02353493.1, on the reverse strand, counting down.
TGAATAGTTTGGTAAAATGCTCAATTTTGCAAATTCTCATATGTTTTTATGTCAAGATTTTGAAAAGTTTGGATCCATTTTTGGATAAGGTTAATGATATATGATTAATCCATACGCCAGTGTTTTTTTGTGCTTAATTGTTCTTTATTTGATGAAAATCAATAGAAGGAACTGGATTCAAGGTCATATCATTGGATTATCTATGAGTTGAATCATTATTGTACTCATTTTGATCTGTGTTTTAAATGATGAGTGAACAATTTGTTTTAAGTAAGTTTAGTGAATGGTGATGTTATCCAAATTAGCATTATGGAATGTGTGTAGTAGCGTAGTTTATTCTATGGATTGCATCTTATTGTAATTGTGGTTAGGTAGAATGAACACTCATTGTTGATTTGCATGTTTGGATACATAAGGATTTTATTCATGTTTATGTGATTTAAAGCTCGGTTTCATCTTTTTTCTTTTGTTTAAAACCCCTCAAACGTAAACTACCTGATGTTATGCACTCTTGTTCTTTATTACCAGTAATGGCCCCTTGAATATTACAACCACATTGACCATTGAGTAATGTCAGTATAGTTGAGAACCAACTACCAGGACCTTGGGAGTTAGATTGCTATATGTTGTCTTTCTCTTTCAGGAGAAATAGGATAGTAATATTTTGTTTAATGTTGTTGTGCTCTTTTGACCATCAACAGGTATGTGTTGATTCACATTACAAGCATAACCTCTAATTCAAGGCCTAAACGTTGCAATAAAGAATGGTGTAAAGAAGCTAGAGTTTAAGGGGGACTCTATGTCATATGATCATTATATCTAATATGAAAAATAGGACCTCAAATATTTTCCCTTTAGAATCTTAGGCATTAAGATTTTGGCGATTTTTCGTCGTCATGCTTAATTCTAGTAGGATTTTTATTGTTTTTTTTGTTTGGTTAGTAAATTCTAGATGTTACTTTCTGCTATGAGCATTTGAAAGGCTAGTATCGTCTCTTCATCTTTTGAGAGTGGGAAATGTTGGAACTATGAGTAATCATCAATGAAAGCTAAGAAATACTTGAGATGCCTAAATAAATAGATATTCCATACCCATCACATAGCACTCCCAATGAAAATGCATAACAAAGCTGTAACAGTAACAAGGGGGAATGATAAATATGAGAGTTGGAAAAGTCCTATCTAATTGATTATTAGAGCTACAATGGAGAGTATGCATGAATTCATGCATTTCTTAAGTTCAGATAGCCCGACAATGCCTGGAGAAATGAATATTCCAAACCCATCATGTTACAATCCCAACAAAAATGCACAAGAAGTTTGTAACAAGGAAACTGACAAATACAATGCATCTAATTAGCTTGAAAATTAGGAGAGTAATTTTCAAATCAGTGAAATAAGAGTTGCAATGGAAAAAGACTAAAGTACATGACTTCATGCGAGGCCCTTTGGTGGAGGAGAATTAATCTGTTGTGTGATAAATGGCAATCCTGGACAATGAGTTTCAAGCAACTTTAAAGAATGGCTTCTGAGAACTATAGCTCGGGTGAGCTACTTGACAAGGAAACAAAGGACTAAGCTTCCAGCTCTTTATCAGAGCATGCCATGCCTGTCTCAGGAAAAAAGGATGAACCATAATGTTGAGACAAAGTCAAGGAATAAAGGAATTGATAACCTCGCATAAGGTTCCATCTACTTAATAAAAATCCCCATACAAGTTTGGTACTTACAAATATTTTGTACACATATGAAAATTTTGTAACATGTGTTTCAAATGTAGTTGTATATTATGTACAAGTTTTAGCATATGATTGAAACGAAATGCAATACATTTTAGTACATGCAACCAACAAACGTACGTACAAAAACTACATCACAAATCAAACATAGAAACATAATTCTCCACTAAGTTTGACTTGAATTATGCTCTTCCCAAGAGCCTGAACAAATAAAAACAGCTTTGTATTACATAATCATATCAAAATATGTGGTCGAGATTTCTACATTCGGGTTTGATGTACTTACAAATATATCCAGTCCAACATAGCAATAGGATTTTACACTAAAATTTGAATTCAACTGTGCTCTTCCTAAGAGTACAAATGAATCAAAATAAGTCAATTGTGTAGCCTAATTAGAAAAAAATTGTTGATCATATTTTCATACACGTAGGTTTCATGTTTAAACTTCAAAATATTTTAGCATTTCTTAATGATATCAAAATCTACAGTTGTAATGATAATCTCTAAGTGTTTCTTAACGACATCACAATCCCTATTCATACTTTCTTGTATGTTTCATATTTACAATTTAGATTTTTTGTAATTTCTATGCACAGAACTTGCCAATCCCTACCATACTAGAAGTTATTATGAGGGTGGTATGAAACTATGGCTTTTCTGAGAGTTGCTCTAACATTTTCAGTAGAAGCAATGCTACGCAACAATCCCTTTTTTGGATCTTGATTCAAGTGTACACTCTATAAATGAACTGCAAGAAAGATTCCACACTCTTAACCCCTTGCTCCTTCATTACATTAATTGTTTCATGAAGCCTTTGTGCATCAAGCTTCTTGTCATGCTCTCATTTTTCTTCATCCACGATATTCTTTTGGTGCCCACAGACCTTCAATGATGAGTGTTTATACCATTCAAAGTCTACTATATGTGGACACATGATGGCAAGGGCGACTTTGGTGAACTCAAAATGGTAACAATGTGCCCCCTTTTCTTTTTTCAAGATAGATGAGTATACTTTCATAATTTGGCTTAGAGCCATGGCTTCATTCTCCAAGTCTTTCTCTCTGCTAAGTAAGATGGATTGCCTATTCAATACATAATTTTTGTAGGTTTTCTTTAAAAGATGCTAATTTCTTCAATAAACTTATGTGGTTCGTCTTCTCTTAATAAAAATTGCTAATGAGGAAAATGCTTTCATAACTTAACAGGGTTATAACACCACTTACCAAACCATGATTCATTGTTTTTCAACAACCATGGCTCATTGTTTGCCAACTCATTCAAATTTGTTGACCCTATACCATAGGTTTTCCTGCAAATTCACCGAAACTATGGCAAGTGATTAAGATTTTGCACAAATTGTGTCATGCTATAAACAATGCCGATGAGAAAAAATGGGTGGAGTTTGCTGGAAAAATTTACGAACCCCTACCACGACACAATTTAAGGGCAATTGGTATTTCCTTCTTGAGGGTAAGGGCATCATTATTTCCCAAACCGATAGTGCTTCAACCCTAATTATTTCATTTCCCTCCTCTTTCAAAGCAACTTTCTTCTTTGTTTCCTCCTTTGTAGGAGGATTCGAACCTTTAACCTGTGATCTTTCATTTTTGTTGTTGCAGCGCCATAATTTTCCTCCTCTCCTTTCCATTCAGAGCAACTTTCTTGAGCTCCCCCCTCTTTTGGATTGTTTGCTGCCAACTTGAAGGATCTACTCCTTTGAACAAACCTAACCTTCTTTTCCAAGCTTCTCGACTACTGGTACAAAACTTCCTTCAATCATCAGCCAGCTCGTACTTGTCTTGTATGAACTTCGAGATGGCCAGGTGCCTCGAACCACCAGGCAACAATGGCTTCCACAACCATCTGAAAAAGCATTTCAACCTATCTCCCTTTTGTTGCTACTTCAATATATTCACATTAAATGAAAGTAGATCTCAAGTTCAAATTGATTTGGAGATAAGGATACAACAACATAATGCAGATCATGGTTTTGCCAAGATTTTTTATGATTCTTTGTAGTTTCTAATCTTATTGTGTGAACCCCAATCCTAATACCTGCAAAACAAAGAGAATAAACACATTAAGTTAGATATTGCAAGCATGAACAAGGATTCACCATGAAATCCTTTTACAAACTTCAAATTAGGAAAGAAAACAATGAAGAACACAATAAAACAAGAAAATATAGATTCAATCCTAATTAAAATAGCAAACACATGATCCTATGGGGGAATTGGTGCCAATTTGATGTGAAAATTGGGCATTTCCCAATTCCTTAGATGCAAGCTTGATATGTTGATGATGACTGATCCACTTTGTTGATGAAGGATGAGAGCTCCAAGCCAAAATATGCAAAAACCCTAGCTAAGAACTCGAGATTGATGGATGGAAGTGGCTAAATATTTTAGCATAATAACTTTGAATAATTTGTGGATGTTCAAATGAGGATATGAGCTCCTTATTTATAGAATGCCAAGATGGATGAATGTCCAAATTTGAGCAATGTGGGACTAAAATTCATCTAATGGCATGATGCCACTTGTCATTATATGAATGGATGGAGGATGTGCAAGATTTGGGGATTGTGCTGGAATAAATGCATATTTTTGAATTTCAAATTTGTTGAAATGACTTGTAAGAGGGAAGGGAAAATGCAATAAATGCCACTTGGCTCAAGGAAAAAGACATGTAAGATGAAGTTATTGCCTTGTTGGATGTACATGTTGACTTTGAATTTTTGAATTCAAATTTGGAGAATATTTCAAAAGATGCCTTGTGAGGAAAATAGAGATTTAATAAATGAATTAAATCTATTTTCATGTGCAACTTGCAAAATCTAGAGGATGGGACATGATAAGAGATTAAATTAATCAAGAGTTAATTAATTTAATAGGAGATTAGATGATGTGACCTATTTGACTCAAATTGGTGGATTTATTTAAATCAAATAAGAGAGGAATATGATAAGAGATTAATTAAATAAAGATTTTGATTTATTTAATTAAAAGAGATGATGTTAGATTAAATCAAATAAGGTTTTAATTTATTTAATTTAATGGATAGACTTTAGAGATTTAATCAAATAAAATTAATTATTTAATTAAATAGGGATAATTAGATTAGATGGATTGATTTAATTAACAAAAGAGATTGATCTAATTAGATAAAATGATTTATTCAATTAAGAGAGGAATATTGATGAATTTAATCAGATAAGGAGATTTGATTAAATGGTTAGACCGAGGGATGATTCAGGATGAAATGATATTAGTAGTCGGGATCAAGTGCACAATGTCAATCGGTATATTTTATGCATATACATTTTGCCCCTCTTTGAATCAATATATTTGTTGCGTTGGTTCAAAGAATAAGTGATCTCAATCGAAGCCAAAATTTTTGATATTTAAAAACTTTCCCCACTGCTACCTAGCGAGAGAAAACATGCCATTATAATGCCCCCTCAAGAGATTGGACAAAAATTTCAATTTTTGGGTGATCTCACGAAAAAAAGAGGACAAAGTACCCGATAGGTCCGAAAGGGCTCCAAGAGGCTAAAAATGTGTCTAAACGCAATAAAACGGTGAAAAATAAGCCCCAACAGGACAAAAATAGGTTCGAGGGTCTAAAACCCTAGTAGGACAGCTAATCAGGATAAAAACCCTAATTTTTAGGCTTAAAAAGGGCCCGATGGGTCACTTTCAAGTCATTTTCAAACACCTCCAATAGTAACCTTGAGATTTGAGTTCTAACCTCTTGATGATATGGTGCAACGACAACTTCCTCTGCACATTTCTAATCAAGTTCGGACGTACCAGCGGCCACTTGGCATCGGGGCACCAGCATGTGACCCTTACCCAAGCTTCATTTTTTTATTTATTGATTCATTTAATGCTTTAAAGGGTCAGTTCATCTGCAGCGGCACTATATAGTGTCGCTTGGCAATCAAACTGTGCCACACGGTGCGATATTGCGTCGCGGCGGTCTAGTTTTGAGTTTAAAAACTTTGACGCTAAGCTCGGGGCCGGCGAAGGGATTTGAAAAGTGCGACGCGATGGTCCTGATTTTGCCCAAAGTGCGCTGCTGGATGAGAAAGTGCACCGCAGTGGTGCGATTTGGCTATTTTGGGCCTAGCATCAAAGTTTGATTAGAAATCAAACTGCGACGCCTTCACGGGTTGCACTGCTGGAAAGGTTCCTGGAATGTTCGACAAAGAATTTTTCAAAGATTTTTAACATGGTGACCTTCCTTGATGCAGGACGCGGCGAGGGAGCTCTACTCTTGAGAGCATAGGTCACGGGACCTAGCTAGTTACTTGCGGGACCTGAGCGACAGGGACCAGGATCGACTCCAGATTGTGGGGTTATGGTACATTACTTACACGGCGCTCGTGCGCACTCACCTAGGGATGTTATCGGTGTTGGCCGAGAGATGGCACAACAAGATGTCTTCGTTTCATCTTCCCACTGGCGAGGCCACCGTCACCTTAGAGGACGTTTGGCTCATTTTTGGATTATCGATTCACGGTCATCGGGCGATTTTTGACATGGATGAGGGGCGTGATGCTTGCTTCAGAGTCCTCACCATAGACGAGATTTTCTTTTGCGAGGGGCAGATAGAGCTTGAGCAGCACAGGATCCTGACACCTCCCTACCGCTGGGTGATTATAGCCATCATTTTGGGTCTTATTGCCCCTAACAAAAGAGGGCGATATTTCAGTCCCGGCTTGGGTTCCTATTGGGAGCGGATGGTTTGAGATAGGTCGGCTCATTTTGCTTGGGGGCTATTCTTCTAGCTTCATTATACAGAGACCTCCATGAGTACGTCTACATGGATGGCAGAGCACTCAGAGCAGGGGTGACTCTTCTTCACATGTAGGCGTGTGAGCACATTGGTGAGCACGATATCTCCTATTGGAGGAGGGTCTTGGACGAGATGCAGGTTTTTACCTGGCGATCATACCTTGGTCAGCTCGGATGGGCCGATGATGCTGATCAGATGTTCTCTTGCCGCCAAGACCATTTTATGTAGGAGCAGGAGCACACTATGATTGAGAGGTACCTACCCGGGCGCGTGCAGTGTCAGTTCGGGGAGTGTCAGGATCACCTGGATGATGATTATGTAGCCATCTTTTCCCGCTCCATGACACAGGTGTCACGGGGGTGGTACATTCCTACTTCGGAGGCAGTGAATAGCTTTAGGTAGTTGGTGGCTCGACTGTGGGCCTATAATCGGGGACTCACAGATCCAGGCATGACTCAAGCCTACAAGGATTGGTTCCAACCTCCGCTTCAGTTGACCATTCTAGGTGCAGTTCCGGATCTACGGAGAGTCAAAGGCAGAGGGGGAGGACAAGGACAGAGAGCTGACATTCGATAGGACCCACCATTTGTGCCTCTAGTCCAGCCAGATCAAGGAGATGTGCACATGCAGGACCAGCAGTAGGTGCCACTAGTTCCACTACCACAAGGCAAGGATCCTCCTCAGGTGCAGCCGCAAGTACAACCAGTAGGACAGACAGATGCACAGGATACTTTGATTGCGTAGCTACAAGTCATCTGAGACAGCAGCTAGAAAGCATGATAGCCTCCTCCTCCTAGGGTATAATGTCAATTCGGTCTTATAGGGATGTCATCTGAAAGGCTAAGTACTATTGGAGGTACTATCATGAGGTTGTACCTAGAACAGAGCAGGTCCCAGAGTACTTAGAGCGAGCCAACCACAGACTAGTAGAGGGTCATGGTGACAGAGGTGAGGGCAACATCCATAGGGATAGAGCTTGATCGGGATGATACGATACTTTTTGTGCCTTATGGGATCATTTTTGATAGCATGATAGGCCTTTTGTACTAATTGACATATATGTACAGTGATCCAATTTATTATTGTACTATGACAGTTGCATTATTGATGATAAATATATATGAGTTGATGATGATTTTGATGCGATGCAATGTGTACTCTTTATTTATGCATGGATGATTTTACTTCTATATGTTGTGCAATGATGTTTCTATGGATGCATTTATTTCTGATGATGTATGCATTATGATTATGACTAACAGATCTATATTATGTTTAACCTATGATATGCAAAATGTGATGTCCAATGATGTTGTCTATATGATGATCTATTTGATGCAAATGGTGATGTGATATGTGATGTGGAATGTAATATACAAAATGATATAGTATATACATGAAATGTTATGTGAATCATGCTTATATATGAACAGATTATGAATAGATGTACGTTTTGTATGTGATGTAATGAATTATGCTTATATTATGTAATGAATGATTTATGATGCTATTTATGAGATGACATGGATGATGTAATACGATGGTCATGATATGATGCCAATGAGATGGTTTTATGTAATGCAAATCAAATGGTTTTTTAAAGATGCTTAGAATAACAAATGTCATTATCTTAAACATATTAAATGATGATGTAATGTATGTGATGTATTTAATATGATGTAAGGATATGTCTATGCAAAGTGGTGTGATGATGCGTAATGAACATAATGTGTGAGATGATGCCATGATGTTATGCAAGTATGTATGTGATGGATTTATCTTATAATGCTTATGTACCTATTATGTATGATTATGCAGTATGTGATAATGTTAAATGGTTATGAAATGCAAAAGAATGTTTATGTGGTGATTGATATAATGCCATGCGATGCAATGTAATGGGTGAAATGCAATGAAATGGATGCACCTATCTATGAATAATGCCTATGATAACCTATTTATATTATGATTGAAATGAAATGCGTATGTTTCCTATATGATATGTTTATGCAATATGGTAATGGTTTGTGGATGTAGGATCGATGACAATGATGGTGATGATGATCAATTGTCATAGTACCTTGTTAGTGTGGTTAGTAAGAAAAGAAGAAGTCATTTCGAGAAGAAACAAGATGATGCAAATGCAAATGATGATGATGATGATGATTACTTGCTGAGGAATTGAGATTTTCAAAGGGAAAAATTTTCTTATGTTTGATAATGCACGTGGTACGATGCATCAAGGTATAGAAAACTAGGATGGTGTTGTACCTAGTGTGATGGACTTTGACTTGAGAATTAGATAAGAGTATCCTTGTTCACACTTGACATACGAAAACCTTGCTAGGATGCACTTTAGAAGTTCGAAACACCTCGGACCAAAACACAGAAAGGTAAACCTATCCATGAAATAGCCAACAAGTTTGTGCAAAACCTCCTCCATACATACCTAACGAAGCAAGTATTCGCCAAGGTTATATTACAAGAACGTCCAACAAGCATAGTAGACAAAAGATAATAATTGTTGCCCCATTCCTATTTCTCGAAATCCTTTGTTCATATATCATTGAGAGGTCCTTGGAATGAGCGCGAATAAGATAATTCAAAAGATAAAGATGAAGTAAACAAACAAACTGATGCTCTTCAATACCACTAATGAAAAGAGGATGTGTTTTTAAGGATAAGAACCGAAACTATTGCCAAAAGATAATGTCCATTGTAGGAAGGATTCATCCTAGGATATGTTAATGGATGACGACACGTCATTTCATTTATCCAAAGTGTTCTAACTGATGATTGATATGGGACCAATTGGATGATAGGTTATCGATACGAATAGATGATCAACTTGCTTAAGCACTGACTTAGACCTAAGACTTGATGTTTTGAGCTTTCTCTTTCAACCTACTAGACTTGTTTCTGATTGTCTTACCAAAGATTGAGGATGATGATCGTTTATTATGAGTGATGTTATTGTGGGTGCAAGCGAGATGAGATGGATGTATTTTTTCAAATATTTGGATGTTTTTGAGGCTATTTTTTGGTATTTTTTTGAGATTTTCAAATGTTTTGTGTTTCTGATTTTCCAAATGTTTTGGGGTTTTCTAAGATTTTGACCAAGAGACTAACCTAAAGACCTATCCTAGGGGCCTCAGGGGTTGATCAACAGATGAGCCTTGCCTACGTTATACACGCAGAGACCATGTAGTTCGACTAACAAGTTGATCGATTTACAAATGATGGTATACATGATGAGATGTCAGTTTATTATGACCGACTCCTATAGGACTGACCTAAATGTCTCGGGGGATGATCAAAGATCAACCTTGCCTACGTTCAAGCTCAGAGATGATGTAGTTCAACAAGAAGACCATGTTTTTTTATTTATTTTTTGATGATTTTGATATGTTTTTGGGATTTTGAAATGTTTTGATTTTTTTGGATTTTTTGATTTTTTGATTTTCTAATGTTTTTGGATTTTCTGATTTTATGATGTTTTTGGGATTTTATGATTTTAAGGATATACACAAATCTGATCAGATAAGAATATGCCCCCAGCGTGATGCAATAGACTATTCCGATAAAGGCAGGACAAACTAACCTTGAGGATGGGCCGAGTAGTACTAGGAGGGATTATGATACGAAAACAGGACCAAGCTATGGTGCGGATGCGAGCGAATGAGTGATGAATGCTATGGAGATATGGAATGCGATAAATGATGGAAGCGTAATGGATGGATGATGCAGAACAAGCCGTAAAGCTCTTGGTGGATGGAAAGTGCTTATTTACGCAAGGCGCCTGTTTGCCAGGTTTTCACCAAAGTACTTGTCCAAAGTGCCACCAAAGTGGTTTTCACTAGACGACGATTTTTTCTTTACTATTTTTTATTCTTTTTCTGATTCTATGATTTTTTTGGATTTTTTTGCTTTTTTTATTTTTTTGTTGTCACCAAGACACTTGCTATTTGCTAGGTTTTTGCCAAAGTAACCATTTTTCAGGACATTTTCTAATTTTTTGGATTTTTTGGTTCTATACCTTGAAAGATTTAGGCATAAAATTTTTTGAGATGAGAGCTATTCATGGGCTCTTGCAGAGGTTCCCCTTTGGGTGTTGATAACTGATATGCCCCTGATTTGTAACTTGTTGTGATAATGAATGGTACCAACCAATTGGGTTCAAATTTTCCTTTGTTGCTTGGGTTTGGGACATTCTTATGATTTTCTTTTAAGACCAGTTCTCTGACTTGGAACATCTTGCTTTTGATTTTCTTATTGTAGCTCCTTTTGAGTCTATTCTGATAGACTTGCAAATGATTCAAAGCATCTATACGTTTCTCATCCAGTAGTTCTAGCTCATTTAATCTTAATACTTGGTACTCTTCATCTGTGATGAGGTTCTATAGTGATATCCTGAGTGATGGGATCTCAATCTCAATCAGGAGTATTGCTTCTAATCCGTAGACCAGGGAGAAGGGAGTGGCTCTGGTAGGTGTGCGGATGTTGGTTTGATATGACCAGAGGGTGGGATTAAGTTGTAAATTCCAGTCACGACCTGCGTCATTGACTATTTTCTTGAGTATTTTTAGAATGGTTTTGTTTGTAACTTCTACTTCACCATTGCCTTGGGGATAGTATGGGGTGGAGAAGCAATGTTGGTTTTTGAATTTCTCACATAGGTCATGGACCTCTTGATTTTTGAATGGTGTCCCATTATCTGAGATAATAGCTTATGGAACACCATATCGACAAATGAGATAGTTCAAGATGAACTTAGAAATCTGCTTCCCAATTATGTACATCATGGGTATGGCTTCCACCCACTTAGTAAAGTACTTTGTTGCAGTTATGATGAATTTGTGGTCGTTAGATGAGGTGGGTGTGATTTTCCCAATGAGATCAAGTCCCCACTGCGAAAAGGGCCATGGCGTCACGATAGGATGAAGCTCTTGAGATGGAGCATGGATGAGGTCCCCATGCTGCTGACATTGTAGACACTTTCTGGCATGATCATGTGCTTCTCTTTCCATTGTGGGTCAATAATATCCCATCCTCAGTATTTTCTTGGCTATGGTCATTCCAGTCAAGTGTGAACCATAGATATCGTTATGTACTTCAGTTAGAGCGGTTAATGCCTCCTAAGAATTTAGGCAACACAATAGGGTTCCTTCTATGCTTCTACGATATAGGGTATCACCTAGGATGACAAATCTAGATGCCTTTTTAACAAAGGTTCATTTTAGGTTTGAGGGTAGGTCAGTGGGTATGACTCCTATTCAAAGGTATGTGTAAATTTCATGATACCAAGGATCGCCAGGACCAACGATTTCGGACACATATTCTGATTCTAGTACCTCGAATGCAGGTACGAGAAGCTGCTCAATCAAGAATTCATATTTTGGAATGTTGTGGGGGATATCGAGCAAGGATCCAATTGTTGCCATGGCGTCTACTGCTCTGTTGTTGGCTCTAGGTATCTGCTCAAATGTAATTTTGATGAAGGATTCTTTGAGAGTCTCCACCAATTTCTTGTATGGAGTGAGCTTTTCGTCCTTGGTCTAGTATTCATCGTTCACTTGATTTATGTTCAATTGAGAGTCTTTGTACACTTTCAGAGCTATAATGTTCCACTGCATTGCTATCCTGAGACCTATGGTTAAAGCCTCATATTCTGCAATATTATTGGTGCAAGGAAATGCCAGTTTGTAGGACCTTGGTATGCAATCCCCTTGTGGGGTGATGAAGAAGACACCAACTCCTAATCCATGTTGTGTGTATGAGCCATCGAAGTACAGTTTCCAGTGGTCAGCGATGTTGAGATTGAAAATGGATTCATCTGGAAACTCTGAGATGAGAGGGTTCTTTGAATAGATTGGTGCTTCTACTAATTGATCTGCGATGACTTGGCCCTTGATTGCTTTCCTCTCCACATATTCGATGTCGTATTCTAATAGTATCATTACCCATTTTTCCATTCTTCCCGTGAGCATTTCCTTTGATAGTAAGTATTTGAGGGGGTCGATTTTGGTGAAGAGCTTTATTTTATGTGCCAACATGTAATGTCTAAATTTTTGTGATGCAAACACTACTACAAGGCATGCTTTCTCGATGAATGAATAGTTTAGCTCATGACCAACCATTGTCCTGCTGATGTAATATATATCCCTTTCCATTCCATTTTCGTCATGCTAAGTTAGAAGAGCTCCAATGGATATTGTTGTTGTTGACACATATAAGATCAATGGTTTTCTTGGGATTGGTGGCATTAAGACTGGTGGTGTTAGTATGTATTCCTTGATTTTGTTGAATGCCTCTTCACACTTGGTATCCCATTTGTACGCTACTCCCTTGTGGAGTAGGTGAGAGTATGGGTTATGTTTTTTTGCTAGTTGTGCTATGAATCTTCAAATGGATTGTAGTCTTCCTTGGAGACCTCTCAATTGCTTTAATGTTTTTGGTGCCTCCATCTTGAGGATTTCTTTTACTTTTGTTGGATCCACCTCGATTCCCCTCATTGACACTATATATCCTAGGAGCTTTCCTGATTGTATATTGAAGACACATTTCTTTGGGTTTAGTTTGACTTTGTACTCCTCCAGTCTGTCAAAGATGGCACCTAGGGTTGCTATGTGATCTTTTCTTTTTCTGGACTTAGCTAGAATGTCGTCAACATAGTCTTCAACCATCTTATGGATCATGTCGTGGAATATCAATGTTATAGCCCTTTGATATGTTTCTCCTGTGTTCTTTAAGCTGAATGGAATCATGTTCCAACAATATGTCCCCCATGGACAAGTGAAAGTTGTTTTATGTTGGTCCTCTTTAGCTATCATGATCTGATTGTACCCTAAGAATTTGTCCATTAGTGACAACATCTCATGTCCTGCTATCATATCTACTATCATGTCGATGTTGGGAAGCGGGAAGTCATCTTTTGGACATGCCTTGTTCAAATCTCTAAAGTCTATGCAGATTCTGATATTTTCGTCAGGTTTTGAAATAGGTACCAAATTTGACACCCATTTTGGATAATCTATTGGTCAAATGAAGCCTGCATCTAATAGCTTTTTTAGCTCCATTTTGTCTAGTAGGGTGATTTGAGGATGCATTTTTTGAAGCTTTTGTTTGATAGGCTTTGCTTCTGGATACATTGCTAAGTGATGAACCACGGTCTCTGGATCAAGTCCTGGCATGTCAGCATAACTCCATGCGAAGTTTATTTGTCTTTCCCTTAGGAATGCTGCTAGGAGCTCTTGCTCTTCTGATAGTAGTGATTCCACATAGAATGTGATAGGTGGGATCTCCTTTGTTCCTAGGTTGACTGGATTGCATTTTTCTGCCAAGACTATTGACTTTTCCTAATGAATGGCTCTTAAAGGAATATTGAATCCCCCATCCTCGGGTGCCTTAGAGAGGTTTTCATTGTTGGATGTGTCCTTTCTCTTTAGTTTTTTCTGGTCAGAGAGTGCCATAGTGTGGTTTTCACTCAAGGACTTGGATATTATTCTTAATTTCTCGCTTTTGTGACTGAATGATTCAATCATTTCCCCATAATAGGCCTGTGTGTCTAGCTCTATAATGAACCCTGCTTTGTGATCCCCATCTGGAATGGTATCTCGTAGTCCCATGAATTCTAAGAGTGCCTCATAATTTTTGAATGTATCAAGAACTGGTGGTCCTCGTTGGTTGTAGTCGATGAGTTGGGGATATACTAGGCAGATCTCATGATTTTGATGGTTATTTGGTTCAAAAGATAGGGTGTTAATCATGCAAAGAGTAGTATCCTCAAATAGCCTAGGTAAGTTGGTCATGGTATCCTCGTCATCACTACTACTACAAACGTCGGTTATATCAAATGTAAAGTTATCTATGACTCTACTATAGACATTGGTAAGCGTAGTTCTGCTAGGGTTGGCTAAGGAGGATTGTTAACCATTCTAATTGGAGGACTTTGGCCATGTATGGTTATTGTTGAACCTTAAATCTACATTAACTCAAAAACAAAATCCCTTAGCATTGTTAGTAAACCAAATCAAACAAAAGACTCTCTATAAGATTCATCTGATCACAAGAATAATACAAAAGAAGCAAGCAAAACATAGAAAAACATCATTCTAATAATCAAACCAACATCTTATAGTGGATTGGTGCTTCTATGGAAAGAAGCCCTTTCCCAATCCTTGCTTAAGCTCCATGATGAAAATGCTATGAAAAATGATATGGAATGCTAAGATGATAAATGGACAAAATCAGTTCTCAGTTTAAGAGAATGACCTTGCATAAAGATTGTGGAGATTGTGGAGGATTTGATCAAGAATGAAGCCTTTCATTTATAGATTATTTTGATGAGAGAAATGGTCAAATGGATGAATGTGGGACAAATAATTAGCCAATGAGAAGAGGCCACTTTTCAACTTGTGATAGGCTTGAGGATGAGCACATTTTGGTCAATGTGCCAAAGAGAGGGAGGTTTCAAATTTGAATTTGAGAGTAAATGCTGAGTTTGACTTGTGCAAGGGACATGTAAGAGCCATGTAAGAGCTCATAAATGACTTGTTGGATGTACATGTCCACTTGTTTTTTAATTCAAACTTGAGGGAATATTCCTCAAAGATGCCATGTTGATGGAAAATGTTGGATTTTAATAAATCAATAAATTGATTTATTGGTGCAAGTGGGAAAAGCTAGAGGATGTGATGGGTAGTTAGGTTAGGCTAATTAGGATTAGATTAGCTTAATGATGATTAGGTGAGTTTGACCCCTTTGACTTGAATATTTGGATTTATTTAAATCAAAAGGGGAAAAATATGAATTTGGGATTTAATTAAATGAATGTTTGATTTATTTAATTAAAGGGATGATGCAAGATAAAGGTTAATTAATGAAGTGTTAGGATTTAATTGATTTATTTAAATGATGTAATGATGAAGTGGATTAATTTGAAGGATGAAATGAAGGTTATTTGATTAAACTATTGGATTGACATGTATGCATATTTTGTATGTCTACAGTTATACTCGGAGGGGTACATCCATGGCCAAGATTTGTTATCGGTTGCATCTTTGGCATGATAGGTATTATGATCCCATTGTCATTTTGTCCAAGTCTTTGATTTCTGTCATAGCCCATTGCGAGCATCATTTGCAGAGCCTTGCTTCTATCATCCATTGGTAAATCTGGTACTGGTCTTTCATCTTGGTATAGCATATGAGATGGATCTGCCTCAATAACTTCTAATCCAAGATCTCCCAAACTTATAAAGGTGGGATAGTTTTCAGGAGATGTTTCAGATGTGGAGGCTTCATTTATTTGTGGTCATCCCCATGATCTAGGTGTAACGCCCCGCCACACAACCCCAAAGGAATTAAGTAAAATGCAACCAAATTTTTTTATTTTTTTTACATAGGAGAGAATAGTAAATAACATAACATAACCATTAATCAAATTGCATAACTTAATCCTTTGAGGAACACGAGGACATTACTTAAGAACTAACTCTTAACAACATGAACATCTAACTAACCATTACATAAATCATACATACATACATCTATAAGTATAATTACATCAGTAACAACAATAAAGCCATAAGATCGAATAATATCCAAAGTTACAACATCATTATAAATCTTCTCATACCCAAGTTTACAATAAAAGTACAATGCCTCATCATAATATTACATTACAATAGCACCATGTGCAATAATATACAAGACTTTCTCAACTAGGTAGGAATGATACATCAATAAAAGAAGCACATAAATACATAAATCTGGAACCCAAGAGCAAGAATCCACTAATACTACAACTCAACACTGAAAGATGAACCTGCATTAAAGAGAGAATCCCAACGGGGTGCGAAACACGATCCACCCGACCACCCCCGTGCTAGGAGTTGCTAAGGAAGGGTTCCCGACCAAGACCAACAAGGCAAAGACTCACAACCAACTAAATGAAATCACACAACACATAAAAGCACTCAAATTCAAACAACAACAAAAATCATCAATACAAGACAAGTGACCAATTCCAGAGGATTTCCTAAAGACAACATAAATAAGAATGTTAGAGAGTGTCATCGCATGGCTTAACATGGATTCTCCAGACTACCTATTGCAAGGTGCCACCTCCATCTACGGACGGATTATCCAGACAACTGAGCGCTAGGAGTTGCCTCCATCTATGGTTATCCAGGCTACCTATCTCAAGGAACCGCCCCATAGGGTTGCTCATGTGGAACCGTTACCTTTCATGAGGACAAGGCAACGATTATGCCAACCACGGCCTTCTCAATCCCCTTTAGTCCGTGGTAGCACTAAAAGGCGGATGAGGCAACATTTATCTTTTAGTGTGTTACTACCCACCCCTAGTTAATTGCTTTAAATTATCACTTATTAAATTTACTCTAACGAGGGCTATCCTGGCGCCCCTTTGTGCGCCGACCACCCACTTAGAGCCACTCCCTCTAAACACTCAACTACAAAACAATAACATCAAGGATAGTACCACATAAAGAACTGAATCAAATGATAATCAATGTGAGGCATGACCATCTCACCAATCACAAGGAAACTCATTCATAGATTGGTATAATCCAAACGTATAACCGATCCAATAGTATCACAAAAATCAAATTTAAAATGAAACAAGAGAGCCACATTATCTCACCTCTGGAATCACTCAGGTTCCTAACCAGAACGTTACACTTCTAAGTTTCCCAAATAAAAGAAAATTCCCATCATTCATGAAACGATATAACTCACAAGAATCATTAACAATAATACAACAGAAACACGTCTTGAAACATGGAATAATTCACATCAAAATGTAATTCAATACTCAAAAAGTCCATTTAATTAAAACATCTAATTTAACGCTATGTTTCACCGTTATTCTCGTCATTGTAATACACAATACTTAATGAATAAAACTATTTGTAACCTATCTTTTATTATACTTTCCAATTAAAACTAACCTACAATCAAATTACAATTTATATATATAAAATCTACACACACATATATATATAGTATTAACATTAATATTAATATAAATATTAAATTAACCCAAATACTTATATATATTTATATGGATAAATATATATATATAATTGTATTCCTGATTAATTATCTATGACCCAAATCTATTACCTATCGAACTTAGAATGAATGAACCACAATATTAATTACATATGAGTTAATAATATCATGCACCACAAATGTCACATCCACCTCGAAATCTAGCATCTGAAATATTAATAGCTAAAACATATCTTATGGAACACAGATTCATCCAACTATTTACTACACCATTTCGAAACCGAATCTAAACATATACCTCAGTAAGAGTACGAGGCGCATAAGGGAGAAAAAATAACTCAGTAAGTTTCCAACGCACACAGGGTCAGGAAAAAGAAATGCGAATAAAAGAATTACTGGTCAAAACATGTTACACAACGGACTCCAAATCAACACACAACAAAACGAATTTGATATGGAACCCGTGAAAAGCTACCCATAACAGTAAAACGAAAAAAATGAACAACTTCCAAATGTTAATAAATGCACACAGAACTACGAATTGGAAACAAATGAAAAAAAAAACATTAATATCAGAAGATTTTGCAGTGAGCAAAATCCGGCCAACAAGTAATTAAATCAAAAGGAACATGGACGCGAAAAAGGAATTTATGCATTCAGTAAAGAATTAAATCCATAAGGCTACGCTGCACGGTGAGCACAGTTCATACGCATGAATAAAATATTGCATTTTAAAAACATTACCCACCACACAGTAAACAAAACACCAGAACCCAAAAGTTTTATTTCCTAATGGACTCTACACGTCACATGCATTTATCACTACACAATGGAAATTTTAGCGCGCTAACCTAGGGAGTCGGGATGATGTGCCACTGCCGAACGCACAGAGAAGATACGGGTTAATGCGGAAGTAGGGAAACGCGGAGAACAAACCAACTGCCAAAAGAGGAAGGACAAAACAAACGAACGCCCACAGAACCTATAGGTATAGAACAAATAAAGGAATTCATAATGGACGCATTGAACAGTGTACAAAATGAACAGGCCGGCCAACGGATGGACAGAGACCATGATATACCAGATGCCATCCAGGAAGGGAGGACACAGGGTCACGCGCGCCAAAGAAAACATTTTTTTTTAACTTTGTTCTTCATTCGGTCAAAACAGAAAAGGGAGCGATTAAACACAGGTTTCCAAAAATAATCTTCGTTTGATCAAAAAGACTACGAATTCTGATACAAAGGAGTCGAATGTATAAAGAAAATGAAAATTGTATTCAACATTACTCAGGGTAAATATATTCCGTCCATATACCAGACAAAGCAAATACAACCATAATCTCTTCAAATACACATACTCCCGGCCCGAAAATTAAACAGGTAGTGAAATAAGATTTAATCACAATCTACCATTCTGTATACAGACGCCCAAACTCACAAATAGAATACGAATATAATTAGAGATAAACGGGTTAACACAAATTCACACCATACCCCAGATAATTAAATATGTATATAAATAAATAGTAGCAAAATAATTTAACGCAACCTTGAGGGTATCATTCCAGCCCTATTCTAATATAAATATAAGTCTATTTTATCCTGAACCAGAGGTTTAATAAATCTAAGCAGAAGGTATTTTCATTAAGTCACAGAAATATATGGGGTGCGAATTAACCCAGAATACATAAATTTCAAATCAGTAAAACCCCTTCATACAGAAATTTAATTCAATCTTCACAAAATTTGCACAGAAATTTTATATCTACTTTTAAAACAACCACACACACAAAGATTTGAGCTCGTAACCAATACAGCCAAAAACATAAACAAATAAAACAAAAATTTGAAAGGAACCTGGCGTCCTACGGCTATAGAAGAAAACCAACACAACGCTTTTCTCCTCCTCACACACTGGCCTTCTTTCCTGCAGCTTCTTTTTTCGAAACCAATTCTCAAACAAATTCCCAAAAATTCCCTGTCTACCTCTTTCTTCCTCCTTTTAAAAGAATACCCCCAAACCAAATTTTAACCGCCCCTCACTCTTCCTCTTCTGTTCTCGTGAAAGGATTTCAAAAATAACTAATTTTATTCTATAAAAATCTCCAACTTTAATTAATTATTATTTATATATTTATTTATTTATTTTTAAAATTCTTTAAATTACCACCACTTAATTCTAAATTTTAATTAAAACATTTTTTTATAAACAATTAACTTTTAATTAAAATATAATTAAACCTTAATACTTACTAACTCATCATTAAAAAAAATAACTTTAATTTAATCTTTTAATTCTAAAATAATTAAATTAACTATCACCAACATAAATAAATTAAATATATCATTTAACTCAAGAACAATCGAAATATCAAGACAAAAATCAAATCAACACATGATTCAACAACCTCATACGAAATGACGGACTTGGGTCAGGAAATTCTTCCTTAACAACTCCTTTTTAACCACATCGTACCCGTTGGGTTTAATTTGCGCTCGCCCTATCCTGCCGAAGCAGGTGGAGTCGAGACTTTAATCCTGCAATTCCTGCAACAGATAAACATCAAGTAACATATAATCTCCACTGAAAACACATGGTGAAAGGAAATAGCGAGGTAATAGGGCACTCGCAAGCGAGTGGTACTACTCCGTCCTTCCACCATAATATACTGAACATGTCATCATAAACATAATACCATGAAATTACATTATCGCATATAAATTTAAAGAACCACCATTGCATAATAAATCAAATCATCTATGTATAATGTACCATCAATTGTCACACAAAATGTAAAGAGCAGTAAGCAAATAACTAAGAACCACACATGATCAGATATAAAACCACCACATAGAGTATCACAGAGTATCCACAATATCAAAAGTACCAAAAGTCTCTAATGTATCAGCAAACATGGGGGTATTACATCCTCCCCCCTAGGATATGGCTTACTCCTGGAAGCCAGAGAACAAATAAGGGTAAGCCTCCCTAATGAGAGATGCATCCTCCCAAGTCGCCGAGGTCTCATCATTTGGATCCCACTGGACCCGCACCTGCTCAATATCTCTACCCCTGAGGGCGAGACTCCGACGCTAAAGCACGGCCACGGGCTCTAGAGCTAGTTGTCCGTCCTCGACCTGCAAAGCATTCCAATCCAGCACATGAGTAACATCAGGAAAATAAGGCCTCAAAACAGAAACATGGAAAACATCGTGAATCTACGATAGGCTAGGTGGCAAGGCTAGGCGGTAGGCAACAGGTCCAATTCTCTCTAACACCTCAAAAGGCCCAACAAAACGGGGTGCCAACTTAGAACCCTTTCCGTAACGGATAGGACTCTTTCGTGGACGCACCTGGAGAAACACACGATCCCCAACAGCAAACTGCCGATCAACACGGTGAGCATCTGCATACTTTTTCTGCCTATCCTGCGCTGCATTAAGATGCTCTCTGATACAAGCCACCTGCTGCTCCATATCTCAAAGCATGTCAGGTCCAAGAAGAACCCTGTCCTCTAACCGATCCCAACTCAAAGGGGTGCGGAAAGGACGACCATACAACGCCTGAAAAGGTGCCATGCCAATGGAGCTATGATAACCATTATTGTAGGAAAACTTAACCAAATGCAAATACTCCTCCCAACGAGATTGTTGATCCATGACATACATGCGGAGCATGTCCTCTAGCACCTGATTAACTCTCTTAGTCTGACCATCAGTCTCAGGATGATAGGCGAAGCTAAAATTCAACTGAGTCCCTAGAGACCGCTGCAAGGAAGTCCATAGTGCCGATGTAAACACTGGATCTCTGTCAGATATGATCCTCCGTGGTATACCATGTAATCGAACTATGTCCATAAAAATCCTCGCTACTACAGACGCAGTATAAGCTGATCGGATAGGAGAGAAATGAGCTACTTTAGTTAAACTGTCCACAGTAACCATGATCGCATCATGTCGCCTAGAAGACATGGGTAGACCAACGATAAAATCCATAGAAATGATATCCCATTTCCACTCGAGAACAGGATTAGGTTGTAGTAATCCTGCCGGATGATGATGTTCTGCCTTAACCCTCTGGCACTCCAGGCATCTAGCTACGAAATCAGTGATATCCCACTTCATTCCTGCCCAAAAATATAATGAACGTAGATCTGCATACATTTTCTTAACTCCTGGATGTGCCGAATAGGGTGCCCTATGGGCTTCAGTCAGAATTAGAGTATGAAGACCCTCTGTAGGAGGTACATACATACATCCTGAATAACGTAAAACACCATCAGAATCCAATGAGTACATAACAATTTTTCCTTCGAGAGACCGTCCTGACTCGATCTCAGACTTCACCTCAGAATACCAACTGTCTGAAGAGAGAGCATTGAGGATTTGACTCCTCAAATCAATCCCCAGAGTCATAGCAGAAATCTCATGCCTACCCCTGCTCAAGGCATCAGCTACCACATTCTCCTTACCCTGAATATGTTTTACTTCAAAATCATACTCGCATAAAAATTCCATCCATCTCCTCTATCTAGCATTCAAATTCGATTGCGTAAATATGTATTGTAGACTACGATGATCTGTATGCAACTCGAATTGATGCCCCAAGTGAAAATGTCTCCATCTAACCAGAGCATGAACCACCGCAGCCAACTCAAGATCATGTGTAGGATAGTTCAATTCATGATCTTTAAGTTTCTGGGATTTGTATGCAATTACATGCCCTTCCTGCATCAAAACAGCTCCTAGGCCTTCCAAGGAGGCATCAGTACACACAACAAACTCTCCTGCAAGATCTGGTACTACCAAGATAGGTGCACTAGTCAGCTTCTCCTTAAGAGTCTGAAAAGCCTGCTGACATTTATCCGACCACAAAAATTTATTCCCTTTTCTCTGGAGAGAAGTAATAGGATGCGCAATCCTAGAAAATCCCTGGACAAACCTCCGATAATAACCTGCAAGACCCATGAAACTACAAACTTCTGAGACGTTAGAAGGTACGGGCCAATCCTCAATAGCCTGAATCTTTGTAGGGTCCACAGAGATCCCTTCACCTGAGATGACGTGGCCAAGATACTAAACTTCAGTCTTGTAAAAGTCACACTTTGCCAAATTGGCATATAACTGATTTTCCCTCAAACATTGCAATACCTGCTTGAGATGTTCCTCATGTTCCTCTATAGACCTAGAATAGATCAAAATATCATTGAGGAACACAAGAACAAATCTATCCAAAAAGGTCCTGAACACCCCATTCATCAAACTCATGAATACTGAAGGCGCATTCGTCAACCCAAATGGCATCACTGTGAACTCGTAATGTCCGTATCGAGTGCAAAATGTGGTTTTATGAATATCCTGCTCTGCAATCCTCAACTGGTGATATCTGGACTTCAGATCAATCTTGGAGAATATCTTTGCCCCTCTTATCTGATCAAAGAGATCATCTATTCTGGGCAGGGGATAACGATTCTTCACTGTTACTTTATTCAACTGTCTATAATCAATCCATAGATGGAAAGAACCATCTTTCTTCTTCATGAAAATCACGGGTGCTCCCCATGGAGAGGCACTCAGACGGATAAACCCTTTTGCTATCAACTCTGCCAACTGAAGACGGAGTTCCTGAAGTTCCTGCGTGGTCATTCGGTACGGAGCCCGAGAGATAGGCTCAGCTCCAGGTACTAGGTCTATCCAAAAATCTATATCCCGCTTAGGCGGCATTCCAGGTATCTCACTCAGAAACACATCGGCGAACCCCTTAAGAAGAGGATAATCATCCAATGATTTCTCTCGACTATCATCAGTCTCGAGATCATGCACTGCTATCGCAAAGAGCTGACAACCCTACCAGAACAACCTTTTTAACTGCATGGCAGAGATCATCCGCAAAGAAATAGGCCTCTAAGTGCCCACGATCTCCACCTCCTTTCCAAAATCATCGATACACCGCACTGCCTTACGGTGACAATCCAACAAAGCACGATGCGAACACAACCAATCAATTCCCAAGACTATATCATATGAGCCCAGGGGTAAAATCCGAAGGTCCACCTAAGTTGAAAAGGCTCCCAAATCTAACTTACAACCCTAAACAAACTCTTCTACCAGAACTTTTGACCCAGAGGCTAGCTCAACCTGCCAAGTTATGCCTTGCCTAGATGCCACCAAACCACATCGCTCCACAACAGAAGGAGATATAAATGAATCAGAAGCACCAGAATCAAAAAGTATGGAGACTTTAGTACCCTTCAACACACCTGATGTTTCGATCATAGTACCTTGATGCTCAGCTTGCCGATTATCCACTGTTGCAAAAATCTGATGAGCTCTCCCCGCATCACCTACTGTAGGCTCTGAAATAGCTGGCCTCTGAATAAATTTTGAAGTATTCTTCTGTTTACACTGTCTGGCAATATGCCCTTGCTGCCCACACGAGAAGCAACCTGTACCTCTCCCAAAGCCTCTAACCCTAGACAGTGCATTTGACTACTGAAAGCTACCTCTGGATGGTGCCGACTGTGCACTTTGTGCAGGCTGTATAGAATGATCAGATTTATCTCGCTGCCAACTTCAGAATTTCCTGCCCTTAAACCTGTCCCTCTACTGAGCCTGTGATTTATTCTGCTTGGGTTGAGACTACTGCTAGTGTGAACCACCCTTGGATGGTGTCTAAAATTTCCTAGAAGGCCCTACAAACTGAGACTGCCCACCTCTAGAACCTGTACTTGGTGTTGGAGCACTGCCGATCTGAACTCCAACATGCCCTCCAAGAGCCATAGCCAAGTTTTCCTCTACCAACCGAGCTTTTTCCACTGCCACCTCCATTGTCTTTGGCTCGAAGACTCTCACTCCACCACTAATACGGGCATTCAGACCCCGAACAAAATGCTGAACAAGCAACCCCTCATCGTGATTAATCCCAACATATTGCTTGAGTTCATAGAACCACCGTTCATACTGCTCCACAGACATAGACATCTACTTAAGATCATGAAACTCATCGGCTCTACGCTGCCTCCAATGATCCGAGAGAAACCAAGCCCTGAACCTATCCAAGAACAATTCCCATGTAACCACACTGATATCGAAGTGCAACTTCTATTCTTCCAACCTCCACGAGGTAGAGGCGAAACCCCGCAAATGCATCACTGCACACCGAGCCTTGGTATTGCTACCGAAAGGTTGCATTGTGAAGCAACGATCCAAATCTATCAACCAGGTTTCTGCTTCCAAGCCTCCTCCCGAGCCATCGAAGGTAGGAGGGTGAGCTCTCAACAAATCCCTCATATGCCCTGCAATTACTGCGTCCTGATCTGCTGGAGCATCCCTGTGCCTTGGAAATCTTTCCCTTTCTCTCTCGATCTATGATTCTTCCTGACGCCTAGGTCCCAAATGATCAAGGAGCTCTCCTAATAGATGTTGCAACTGACCATCCAAACTAGGCTATCCTGGATTCTGGTCACCCACTGGTGGATTACTTTGAGGATTTAAATTTTCCTCATGTCCAGAACCATGGAAACTTGGTGGAGTTGGACTATGATGACTGACTGCTCGACCACCACCTCGGCCTCTTCCACGGCCATGCCTTCTAGCTCGAGGCATGATCCTACACACAGTTATAGTATGTAAGATCAAAGTTAACACAAAGGTTTCCTAACGGACACCAACTACCCAAAGGACCCAGCGTTAGCAACCTTGGCTCTGATACCAAGTTATAACGCCCTGACACGCAACCCCAAAGGAATTAAGTAAAATGCAACCAAAAATTTTATTTTTTTTACATAGGAGAGAATAGTAAATAACATAACATAACCATTAATCAAATTGCATAACTTAATCCTTTGAGGAACACGAGGACATTACTTAAGAACTAACTCTTAACAACATGAACATCTAACTAACCATTACATAAATCATACATACATACATCTATAAGTATAATTACATCAGTAACAACAATAAAGCCATAAGATCGAATAATATCCAAAGTTACATCATTATAAATCTTCTCATAACCAAGTTTACAATAAAAGTACAATGCATCATCATAATATTACATTACAATAGCACCATGTGCAATAATATACAAGACTTTCCCAACTAGGTAGGAATGATACATCAATAAAAGCACATAAATACATAAATCTGGAACCCACGAGCAAGAATCACTGATACTGCAACTCACACTGAAAGATGAACCTGCATTAAAGAGAGAATCCCAATGGGGTGCAAAACACGATCCACCCGACCACCCCCGTGCTAGGAGCTGCTAAGGAAGGGTTCCTGACCAAGACCAACAAGGCAAAGACTCACAACCAACTAAATGAAATCACACAACACATAAAAGCACTCAAATTCAAACAACAAAAATCATCAATACAAGACAAGTGACCAATTCCAGAGGATTTCCAAAAGACAACATAAATAAGAATGTTAGAGGAGAGTGTCATCGCATGGCTTAACATGGATTCTCCATACTACCTATTGCAAGGTGCCGCCTCCATCTACGGACGGATTATCCAGACAACTGAGCGCTAGGAGCCACCTCCATCTATGGTTATCCAGGCTACCTATCTCAAGGAACCGCCCCATAGGGTTGCTCATGCGGAACCATTACCTTTCGCGAGGACAAGGCAACGATTATGCCAACCACGGCCTTCTCAATCCCCTTTAGTCCGTGGTAGCACTAAAAGGCGGATGAGGCAACATTTATCTTTTAGTGTGTTACTACCCACCCCTAGTTAATTGCTTTAAATTATCACTTATTAAATTTACTCTAACGAGGGCTATCCTGGTGCCCCTTTGTGCGCCGACCACCCACTTAGAGCCACTCCCTCTAAACACTCAACTACAAAACAATAACATCAAGGATAGTACCACATAAAGAACTGAATCAAATGATAATCAATGTGAGGCATGACCATCTCACCAATCACAAGGAAACTCATTCATAGATTGGTATAATCCAAACGTATAACCGATCCAATAGTATCACAAAAATCAAATTTAAAACGAAACAAGAGAGCCACATTATCTCACCTCTGGAATCACTCAGGTTCCTAACCAGAACGTTACACTTCTAAGTTTCCCAAATAAAAGAAAATTCCCATCATTCATGAAACGATATAACTCACAAGAATCATTAACAATAATACAACAAAAACACGTCTTGAAACATGGAATAATTCACATCAAAATGTAATTCAATACTCAAAAATTCCATTTAATTAAAACATCTAATTTAAGGCTATGTTTCACCGTTATTCTCGTCATTGTAATATACAATACTTAATGAATAAAACTATTTGTAACCTATCTTTTATTATACTTTCCAATTAAAACTAACCTAAAATCAAATTACAATTTATATATATATAATCTACACACACACACACACATATATATATATAGTATTAACATTAATATTAATATAAACATTAAATTAACCCAAATACTTATATATATTTATATGGATAAATATATATATATATAATTGTATTCCTGATTAATTATCTATGACCCAAATCTATTACCTATCGAACTTAGAATGAACGAACCACAATATTAATTACATATGAGTTAATAATATCACGCACCACAAATGTCACATCCACCTCAAAATCTGGCATCTGAAATATTAATAGCTAAAACATATCTTATGGAACACAGATTCAGCCAACTATTTACTACACCATTTCGAAACCGAATATAAACATATACCTCAGTAAGAGTACGGGGCGCATAAGGGAGAACAAATAACTCAGTAAGTTTCCAATGCACACAAGGTCAGGAAAAAGAAATGCGAATAAAAGAATTACTGGTCAAAACTTGTTACACAGCAGACTCCAAATCAACACACAACAAAACGAATTCGATATGGAACCCGTGAAAAGATACCCATAATAGTAAAACGCGAAAAATGAACAACTTCCAAATGTTAATAAATGCACACAGAACTACGAATTGGAAACAAATGAAAAAAAACATTAATATCAAAAGATTTCGCAGTGAGCAAAATTTGGCCGACAAGTAATTAAATCAAAAGGAACATGGACGCGAAAAAGGAATTTATGCATTCAGTAAAGAATTAAATCCATAAGGCTACGCTGCACAGTGAGCACAGTTCGTACGCACGGATAAAATCTCGCATTTTAAAAACATTACCCACCACACAGTAAACAAAACACCAGAACCCAAAAGTTTTATTTCCTAATGGACTCTACACGTCACATGCATTTAACACTGCACAGTGGAAATTTTAGCGCACTAACCTAGGGATTCGGGATGATGTGCCACTGCTGAATGCATAGAGAAGATACGGGTTAATGCGGAAGCAGGGAAACGCGGAGAACAAACCAACTGCCAAAAGAGGAAGGACAAAACAAACGAATGCCCACAGAACCTACAGGTATAGAACAAATAAAGGAATTCATAATGGACGCATTGAACAGTGTACAAAATGAACGGGCCAGCCAACGGACAGATGACGACCATGATATACCAGATGCCATCCAGGAAGGGAGGACACAGGGTCACGCGCGCCAGAGAAAACATTTTTTTTAACTTTGTTCTTCATTCGGTCAAAACAGAAAAGGGAGCGATTAAACATGGGTCTCCAAAAATAATCTTCGTTTGATCAAAAAGACTACGAATTCTAATACAAAGGATTCGAATGTATAAAGAAAATGAAAATTGTATTCAACATTAGTCAGGGTAAATATATTCCGTCCATATACCAGACAAAGCAAATACAACCATAATCTCTTCAAATACACATACTCCCGGCCCGAAAATTAAACTGGTAGTGAAATAAGATTTAATCACAATCTACCATTCTGTATACAGACGCCCAAACTCACAAACAGAATACGAATATAATTAGAGATAAACGGGTTAACACAAATTCACACCATACCCCAGATAATTAAATATGTATATAAATAAATAGTAGCAAAATAATTTAACGCAACCTTGAGGGTATCATTCCAGCCCTATTCTAATATAAATATAAGTCTATTTTATCCTGAACCAGAGGTTTAATAAATCTAAGCAGAAGGTATTTTCATTAAGTCACAGAAATATATGGGGTACGAATTAACCCAGAATACATAAATTTCAAATCAGTAAAACCCCTTCATACAAAAATTTAATTCAATCTTCACAAAATTCGCACAGAAATTTTATATCTACTTTTAAAACAACCACACACACAAAGATTTGAACTCGTAACCAATACATCCAAAAACATAAACAAATAAAACAGAAATTTGAAAGGAACCTGGCGTCCTACGGCTATAGAAGAAAACCAACACAACACTTTTCTCCTCCTCACACACTGGCCTTCTTTCCTGTAGCTTCTTTTTCCGAAACCAATTCTCAGACAAATTCCCAAAAATTCCCTGTCTACCTCTTTCCTCCTCCTTTTAAAAGAATACCCCCAAACCAAATTTTAACCGCCCCTCACTCTTCCTCTTCCGTTCCCATGAAAGGATTTCAAAAATAACTAATTTTATTCTATAAAAATCTCCAGCTTTAATTAATTATTATTTATGTATTTATTTATTTATTTTTAAAATTCTTTAAATTACCACCACTTAATTCTAAATTTTAATTAAAACAAATTTTTATAAACAATTAACTTTTAATTAAAATATAATTAAACCTTAATACTTACTAACTCATAATTAATAAAAATAACTTTAATTTAATCTTTTAATTCTAAAATAATTAAGTTAACTATCACCAACATAAATAAATTAAATATATCATTTAACTCAAGAACAATCGAAATATCAAGACAAAAATCAGATCAACACATGATTCAACAACCTCATACGAAATGACGGACTTGGGTCGGGAAATTCTTCCTTAACAACTCCTTTTTAACCACATCGTACCCGTTGGGTTTAATTTGTGCTCGCCCTGTCCTGCCGAAGCAAGTGGAGTCGAGACTTTAATCCTGCAATTCATGCAACAGATAAACGTCAAGTAACATATAATCTCCACTGAAAACACATGGTGAAAGGAAATAACGGGGTAATAGGGCACTCGCAAGCGAGTGGTACTACTCCGTCCTTCCACCATAATATACTGAACATGTCATCGTAAACATAAAACCATGAAATTACATTATCGCATATAAATGTAAAGAACCACCATTGCATAATAAATCAAATCATCTATTTATAATGTACCATCAATTGTCACACAAAATGTAAAGAGAAGTAAGCAAATAACTAAGAACCACACATGATCAGATATAAAACCACCACATAGAGTATCACAGAGTATCCACAATATCAAAAGTACCAAAAGTCTCTAATGTATCAGCAAACATGGGGGTATTACACTAGGAGATTTTGGTAACTCTCCTACCACAAAATCATTATTAGGGAGCTTGTAGTTGCCACAGCCGTTATCTTGGATGATGACCTTGATGTCAGAGATGGTGGGAATGGCGAGAGTGGCGGGTGTATCTGTCATAGAAGTGGATGCGAGAGTGGAAGGGTTGATGTATGGTGTGGATGGGCCTTCATCATGTTTTGGTACTTGGGGGATTTTGTAATACTTTTCTTCAAGATTTTTGCAAGAGAAGAAGGGTTCAGGATCTCCATGGATGGTAACTTCTTGTCCGTTATGTGTAAATTTCACACATTGGTAGAAATTTGATGCTACTGCTTTCATCGCATGGATCCATGGACATCCTAGGAGGATATTATATGGCAAGTCGAGGTCCAAGACCTGACAAGTG
Source organism: Sequoia sempervirens (assembly GCA_007258455.2). Taxonomy (NCBI): domain Eukaryota; kingdom Viridiplantae; phylum Streptophyta; class Pinopsida; order Cupressales; family Cupressaceae; genus Sequoia; species Sequoia sempervirens. The sequence goes on along the minus strand of VDFB02353493.1, from coordinate 82,135,796 downwards.
GTTTCCATGATGGCAGGCCCTACTTGAATAGGGAGTTTGATTGTGCCCTAAGACACTCTTTCTTGGTCATCATATGCTCTTATCATGATACCCTTTCCTTTGCCGATGGAATCTTCTAATATTTTCAATTGCTTGATGAGGCTGAGAGAATAGATATTCATACCCGTACCTCCATCCACCAAGACCCTTTTGATTTTTCTCTTATGTACTATGGCTTCCAAGTGAAGTGCATGGTTGTGAGACGGTTGAGCGAGGAAATCTTGGTCGGAGAATGTAAGAAGATTAGGCGTAATGATATTTTCGACCATAGCTTGGAATTGCTCCGCATCAAGATCTGCGGGGACAGTGGATGAGGCCAATGCTTCTTCAAGGATTTTCCAATGGGCAGATGAGTTTTTTAGCAACTCCATGATGGAGATTTGTGTTGGCATTCTCTTGAGTTGATCTAGGACATTGTAGCCATTAAGAACAAATCTAGATGCAGGGACTTTGTTTGGCTGGGATGAGCCTACGATGGTTACTTTGCCACCTCTTGTGGTGACTCCACAATCTTCGACATCGACGCCCTTGATAGTAATGACCATGTGGTTTTCATCTAGGGAGGCGACAACTATTTCATACACATGATTTATGTTTGAGTGGGTTCATTTCCCTTTATCTTCATTATTGTTATTTCCTTTGTTGCCATGATTAGGCATTGGATTTGTGTATATCTTAAGATCTTGGTTTCCTATAGGTTGTTCCACATTTATGATTCTTTTATCAATGAGATCTTGAATGATGTTTTTCAATCTCATGCAACTGTTTGTGGTATGGCCTTTGATTTTATGGAACTCACAGAGTTGATTTTTGTTATACCAAGAAGGTTTCACATCTGGTTCTTGGTAATTCTCAAATGTAGGAGCTTTGATGAGTTTTTTGTCTATCAGCTTTTTCATTATGTCCTCAAGTGGTTCCCCCAAAGTGATGTATTTTTGCTTGGGATAACTCTTTCGTTGAGGTGGTCCCCTTTGATCATTGGGATTATTGATTGTTGGATTGTTGTTTGGTTGGTGTGTTGTGTGATGATTGTTTTGGTGTTGGATTTGAATTTGCGGTGTGGGTGTGTTTTAGCGAGGAGCACTAATGACTACCTTGGCATCAATGGCACCATCATTAGTAATGTTTTTTTTCCTTTCCCACATGCGAGGTTTATCATTGTAATTGGATGGTGGGTGGTTGTTTTTTTGTTCGGGGTATGATGTTGATTCCGCAGGTTGAGTCATAAGGGCTCTTTCGATGCTGAGTGCCTTGGGGATCAACTGATCATATGTGGTGATGCCCTAAACCTTGAGATGAAATGCCAAGTGGCCTTCAAGGTTGGCTATGATGGTACAAACTTTTTGTTCTTCTGGCATGGTCTACTTGCTCCGATTGGCCTTGGATCGCCATCATTGTAGGAATGAGGCAAATGATTCACCCTTTCCTTATTTCAGAGCCGAGATTTCTTCTAGACTAACATCCATTACAATGTTGCATGCATAATTTTTAATGAATGCGTCCATAATTTCTTGGAATTTTCTAATGCCTTAAGGTAAGCGAGAGAACCATTCCATAGCGTGGCCTGCCAAGCTCCTAAGAAATAGTCGCATAAGATAAGTATTGTCGTATGCGACTTCCATGTAATGTACCTGGAACTCCCTGATGTGATCTTCAGGGTTTCTCGTCCCTCAATATTTTTCAAATTTGGGGATCTCAAATCCCTTAGGGAATGGTTTCATTACTAGGCTCCTATCAAATGGATAGGGACACAATTTGTTTGGTGTTTTGGTTGTTCACCCTAATTGAACATCGAGCACTTGTTGCGAGAGCAACCTAATTTGTGTCGTTACGTTATTTTGTGGATCAAGGGGTGGGATGAAGGTGGTTTGGGATGTTTCGATTGTGGTTTGGATGGGTGGGTTGGTTGGTGTGTTGTTTGATGGTATTTGTATGTTCTGTCGAGTGAGGTAGGCTTCCCCCTGTTACTGTATGAACAATGCTTATTGTTGATCTTGTTGTTGTTGCACTAAGATTTGTGCTTGTTGTTGCACTTGTTGTTGTTCCAACAACACTTCTTGTTGCGCTTGTTGTTGTTCCAACAATGCTTGTTGTTGGGCTGCCAATTCGGCTACTTCTTGTTGCTCTTGATTCTGCTTTATTGCTTGCTGATATGCTTGCAATTGCACTGCTTGTCTTTGTGCAAGAAGTTGTGCTTGTGTTTGTGCCTGTTGTGCTTGATATTGAGAATTTTCCTGAGCTTAAGCTTGTGCTTGTGTTGCTTGTGCTTGGGCTTGTGCTTGTGCCACTTGTTGTAATAGATTTTGTGCTTGCAATGTGGCTTGGGCTACTTGAGCGGCTTGCACAGCTTGAGCAGCTTGTTGTTGTTGTTGCAATAACGCTTGGACTTGTTGCTCTTGTAATGCGGTTTGTGCTGCTTGGGAAGCTTGAGCGGCTTGCTGAGCGGCTAGTTGTGCGGCTTTTTGTTTTTGCACTTGTTGGAATCCCCTTTGGAAGGAATCTTGCAATGTCACATTGTATTAGCTTGATGTGGTGGAAGTTGGTGGTAGTGGGGGTGGTGGTGGATTTGGAATAGCGTTTGTGGTGAACGATGATGTCATGTTGATGTTTTGAGTGATGGATAGTGGTGTTGATGCGATGGTTGGTCCTTGGGAGACCATGCTTTGCGATGTTAGGAGGATGTTTGATGATGTTGCAATTGCTTGTGCATTTTTCATTTGTTGTTGAGATATCGACGACAAATTTTGAGCATTTGGCATAATGCTTTGATTTATATTTGGGATGTTGGTTTGATTGATAGTTGGTAGAGGGGGAAGCCCTAATCCAAGGAATGATGTGGGTGATAATGGAAATGGTGGAAGAGGTGGAAATGTGAGGGGTGCGAGCTCTTGTGAGAATGTTGTGGGGTCGAATATGCCCCCTGGTCTGAACATATCTCCCTCTTCTTGTGAATTTGTGAGGGGAGGATTTTGAGGTGTTGCGTGGAAAAATGTTGATGATGGATCATGATGGAAAGTGAGAGGAACATTCTTATGCAATGGTTTTTCGATTATGTTTTGTTCCAAGATGGTGTTTGCATCCAATTTTTGATTATTAACAAGGGGGTGTGCTTGAATAGCATTGAGAAATGCATTTCCCTTATTAACGTTAGGTTGGGTTGGAGCAAAAGATGTCATGATTTGCGGAATGTTTGGAGTGATATTTTGGGATGGGGGTGTGGATGAGATGGGAATGGTGGATGAGATTGAAGGAAAATATGTCTCCACTATGGTACTCACGTCGAAATCCAAAGGTAACTTGGCCCCTTGTTTTGCTAGCTCAAGCATGTATAATGAAGGGTTGAGCCTCATCATGATGTTGATGATTTTATGGTTCTCTGGATTTTGAAGCATTTCAGTTATTTCTTCGCGAGACATCCCAAAGGTAAGATCCTCTCCTTGGTTCTCTTCTTGCGTATTTTGTGATGATGAGATGGTCAAAGGATTGCTTGATTCGGCGGGATTCATTTCAACATTTGTTTGGATAAGATCAATTGAAGCGGGTGTTTCTTTGTGGGCTTCCATGCTCTTCTTTTGTTGAGATCTAGTTTGAACCATAAAACAAGGATCAATTTTCAAGAATAGGAGAGATGAATCTCTTGACTCTTTGGATTGATCTTTACTTTATTTCCAAAGCAGAAAATTTTAGGATATCTTGAGGATCGAAAGGTGATATGATGATGATGCAAGGGATGGATGATGCAGATGTTTTTGTCTTTTGATAAATCTTAAAGGGGATGCTAGGCTTTTAGGACTTTCAGATATGCTGCGGATTTTGATTTTGATTTGATTTTTGATTTGGGATTTGTCCTTGATTTTGATTTTGATTGCTTTTGATTTTGAACAAAAAGACCCTAAGATGTTGGATGATGATCTAAGGGATAGATTTGTTCAAAGGAGGATAATTTGAATATGTGCGGGGAGAAGGATGCATCTACCCACACTTATTCAAACAAGATGGTAGTTTCACTAAGCATATGAAGAAGGATTCATCCACATATACTAAGCTAAACAAGATGATTTTGATAACTTTGACTAAGCATATGCAAAAGGATGCATCTACACATACCTAGCCAAAGGTGATTTTGATAATGTTTTCAAGGATTTATTCTCAAATATTTTTGATGATTTTCATTTTTCCGAAAAGCCTAGCATTAAGGATGATTCCAAGATTTTCCAAAAGGTGATGATGAGATGATTTTTGTTTTGATGGATGAAGGATGGATGAAAAGATTTTGATTTTCTTTGATCCTAAGATGAACTTATAAAAGACACTTTTTTTTCCTAGACCTAGGTATTGAACAGCATACAATGCTTCTATAGACCTTTGTAACCAAGAAATGATTCCATTTGAACATACATTTTTGGATTTTGAACCAATTATTTTTTGCTTTGGGATTTGGACTTTTTGAGAATCGTGAGTCTTCAACACACATGAAAGTTCATTTTGCTTAGCTTCGCTTAATGGCTTTATTTTACCAAAAATATTTTCTTTGATTAAGTTTTCAAACTAAGATGTCCAATGTCTTAATTTCTTCAAACCTCACAAAATATGTTATGTGGAAATTTGATGAACTTAAGGCAAGGGTTTTCCTATCGTTTACTTAAGTAGACAAATCAAGATGTAATCCAATGTTTAGAAACCTCTAAGGATGTCAATCCCAAGGGCAAACAATAACATATGGATTGAGTCAATTGTATTTGTCTCCAAAAGGGTTTGAAGTTTGGATGATGATGTTAAGTGTTTGTTTTCAAGAATTTTTCAAACAAGCAACACATTTTGTAACCCAAGAATAAGTACAATCCTATGGATGTGCAAGACAATATTTGTTGGATTCCCACTTGGACAAGTCTAGCTATGCTTATCTTTAGCGAATGGTTAGATGCTTGACGCCACTGGCTCCCCTCCATGACACTTATACGGGGCAGCCAAGCATCAACACCCATGAAACTCCCATGGCATGTTTTCCATTTATACTAAAAGACCGTAAAAGTGTGGAGTGGCTTCAAAATGACCATTCTTGCACCAACAAATAGATTAAAGTATTTTGGAAAATTCTAGCACATGGGTTTTAATGAGGAATTTCCATTCGTGGAGATTGACCCATACGGCAAGAGTCCCCTTTTAGATCCATCTTGCCAGAATCAACCATGTGATATTGATGTTTACTCCAATACCCACATTTATATCCCGGTTGGAAATACTTTTGGCTTTAGAGTGTTACCGGTTGAGTCGTTCCCTTGGGTGAGTACTTTTTCCCCAATGCAAGCCCTCTAGGATAAACTAAAGCTAATAAAGAACAATATTTGTAACTCGATCAATCCTTGTTGGCAAAAAAGAGAGAGAATATACGCAACAATGCCCCCACTCACACTTGCACAAGATTTTGTTCAATTTTAAAACCCAAATTGAAGTGTGGAGGTGATTGCTTTGTCTCAACCTAAAATCATGAAAAATGCATTTTTATTCTCAAGATCACTATAAAGTGCGAGAGAAGCACATATGTCCTTTTTCAATGAATTTAGTTTAAGTAAGCCTTCATGAAAACAAAGTTGCACTTGTTCTTTTTAAATCCACAAAGCAAAATGTGAGTTCTTTTTAAGCACCAAAAGACAAATGATAGACATTTTGTTCAATTTATATCCAAAGAAACAAACTCTAGTATATTATGATCCTAATGTTCATTTTAGCCTTTTGCAAGAAATGGAAAGATTCTTTTTAAACCCAAATGAAATTAGTGTCGTAAGGAAGAAGTGATAACAATTTCTTAAAAAGTATCAAGCAAACACTAAAGTGTTCAAAAACACTTTGATTTGATGAAACATCCTCTTCATGCTTCTCCTTTCTTCGTTTTCGATTTCCAACCTACAAGGGAGAAAACCAGTCAGATTCTAGAAAATACAGAGATTAAAAAGCAAAAAATAGAAGACAAATTGATCATTAATCAAAAAGCACGTGCTAAAATTTATTTTCCACTTTTTACTCCCTGCCAACGGCGCAACCCATGACTGTGTTGGAGTTTGATTTCCCAGTGGTGCCCTAACAACACTGCTTACCAGTTAGTGTCGCTCTATGTCGAGACAATGAGCTCAACTACGTCACAGTTTTTGCCCAGTGTCACAGTTTTTTTGTTGTTTGAAAGTTCCTACAAGTCAACCAGTCAAGCGGCGGAGTTTATAATTCAATTTTTTTGGTGGGATGAGTCCAGCGTCACACTTTGAGTTTCCAGCGGTGCTATATAGAGACACTAAAGAGTCAGCGGTGCCAAAACAGCGACACTAAGCTCTCAGCGTTGGAATTTTTCTATGTATGAATAAAAATGCAGAAATTTGTGAGAAAAGAGATTAAGAATTATATCCAGCCCTCCTTCTAGCACCAAAATGTGTGAACCCCAATCCTAATAACTGAAAAACAAAGAGAATAAACACATTAAGTTAGATATTGCAAGCATGAACAAGGATTCCCCATGAAATCCATTTACAAACTTTAAATTAGGAAATAAAACAATGAAGAACACAATAAAACAAGAAAATATAGATTCAATCCTAACTAAAATAGCAAACACATGATCCCATGGGGGAATTGGTGCCAATTTGATGTGAAAATTGGCCCTTTCCAAATTCCTTAGATGCAATTTTGATATGTTGATGATGATTGATCCACTTTGTTGATGAAGGATGAAAGCTCCAAGCCAAAATCTGCAAAAAACCTAGCTAAGAACTCGAGCTTGATGGATGGAAATGGCTAAATATTTTAGCATAATAACTTTGCATAATTTGTGGATGTTCAAATGAGGATATGAGCTCCTTATTTATAGAATGCCAAGATGGATGAATGTCCAAATGTGAGAAATGTGGGACTAACATTCATCCAATGGCATGATGCCACTTGTCATTCTATGAATGGATGGAGGATGTGCAAGATTTAGGGATTGTGCCAATAAATGTATATTTTTAGATTTCAAATTTGTTGAAATGACTTGTAAGAGGGAAGGGAAAATGCAATAAATGCCACTTGGCTCAAGGAAAAAGACATGTAAGATGAAGTTATTGCATTGTTGGATGTACATGTTGACTTTGAATTTTTGAATTCAAATTTGGAGAATATTTCAAAAAATGCCCTGTGAGGAAAATAGAGATTTAATGAATGAATTAAATCTATTTCCATGTGCAACTTGCAAAATTTAGAGGATGGGACATGATAAAAGATTAAATTAATCAAGAGTTAATTAATTTAATAGGAGATTAGATGATGTGACCTATTTGACTCAAATTGGTGGATTTATTTAAATCAAATAAGAGAGGAATATGATAAGAGATTAATTAAATAAGGATTTTGATTTATTTAATTAAAAGAGATGATGTTAGATTAATTCAAATAAGGTATTAATTTATTTAATTTAATGGATAGACTTTAGAGATTTAATCAGATAAAATTAATTATTTAATTAAATAGGGATAATTAGATCAGATGGATTGATTTAATTAACAAAAGAGATTGACTTAATTAGATAAAATGATTTATTCGATTAAGAGAGGAATATTGATGAATTTAATCAGATAAGGAGATTTGATTAAATGGTTAGACCGAGGGATGATTCAGGATGAAAGGATGTTAGTAGTCAGGATCAAGTGCACAATGTCAATCGGTATATTTTACGTGTCTACACTTATCATTGATTTGGAGATAAGGATATGATAACAACATAATGCGGATCATGGTTTTTCTAAGATTTTTCGGTGATTCGTTGCAATTTCTAATCTTATTGTCACATAATTTCCATTTTCCAATGATCGAAATTTTTTACTGAGGAAATGTTTTCAGGTGTGAGACAAAATCAATGGGCTATGCCCACAATAAATAGCCTATCGGCTAATAATATATTAAGTTGTTTATGTGAAAGTTATATATCATAATATTTAAAGAATCCAAAATATTTATATTAATAATGTTGAGATATATTTATTTTGAGACTATTATATTATTTCACATAAGTTATATTATATATTCGTTAACAAAATTATTATAATGTTTAAATAAAAAAATATTTCTTATAATTATATTATATTATAATTTCATTTCATTTATATTTTATTTAATATAAAATAATTTAAAAAATTATTATATAAAATAAATTATTATTTAAACTTTATATAAAAATAAAAATAACAACATTTAAAATGCAAATGTTCTATTATGCATGAGATGAAGAGAAGGATAAGAAGGGCTAGAGATTTATCTTCTTCTCTTAGTCTCCCTTCTTCAACATAGAGTTCAATGGAATTATTAAAAGAGTCTCTACCGGTAAGGACAATATCAAGGATAATGACCATTCATTTGCCCACTCCTTTTCCGTTAAGTGGTGTAATATTTCTTGTGGCTCACTGACCAACCAGCTTGAGAATAAAGATCAAGCATATATATGTAAGTGGTTGTATCTAGCTCAAGGCCTTAGGACCTAAGCTCATGAACATCTTAGAAGCTTCATCAATCCTGCCTACATGACCAAATGCATTTATAATAGCATTGCAAAAACATATGCCAAGATTCAAAGTTTGTAATTGACATACATAATCTAAAGCTTCATCATTCAAATAATCTAAAGTTGAAAACATTTGAATAAGATAATTGCATGTGCATCTATCAGGTAAAACCCCCATTCTCGCAAACAACTTCAAAGCCTTGTTTTGATCTTCTGCAATTCCATAAACTTTGATCATGACTTTGAACTCTAGCACACTCATTTTTCTCCCTCTTTCTTGACTGCAATTAAACACCTTTTCAACTTCTAACCAATAAGCATGTTCCCATACACAACCATGCAAGCAGAATATCATTCAGAGCTCATTCATCCATCAATATGAAACCTTTCAACCCATGTCCATGCTTGATCCATAAACCCCAAACATATGTACATCCTAAGAATAGTTTACTGTGAATTTTCATCAAAATCAATACTTAACTCATCCATCTCTTGAATAAGAATCTGAACTTCATTGAACCTGTTTATAATACTTAAATCATACATAATAGTTTGGTAACTCACATCATTAGGAATAAGCCCCATCTCCTTCATCTTTATAAAGTACCACAATTCCCCCTCAACATTTTCATTTTTAGCATGCAATGAGATAAGTGTGGTATATGTCCATGCATTCAGGATGCAACCACACTCTTCCATCTTGATCATGAGTGCATCTACCTCCTCCAAGTGTCCAATAAGCCCACATATATGAATAATTGTATTATATGTAACAACATCTAGAATTATTCCTTCTAACAACATACCATAAAATACATCTAAAGCTTCTTTGAGTTACTCGGCCTTTCCATATGTATCAATTAGACTATTTTATATGTAAGGGTTTCTTGGCCTCCCAAATTCTACATCACCATTGGAAGGGTCAATCGTCTTGTTGCTATAATTGAAAACTCTTTTAAGTGATAAACTGAAGGAGATTTTTTTCCACCACACTAATCTTGGAAGAATTGTGTAGCTTTATCATACTTCCTAGCCTTTTTAAAAATTGTGTTCACTATTGTGCTCATGGTGACCTCATTTGAATGCATTCCTTGTGCTACCATGTGGTCCAACCATAGGAGAGCCTCTTCTTTTAGCCCAACTTTATCGTAAGAATCAATAATTGTGCTAGCATAAGTGGTATTTGTAGGTGATGCCTTATTTCTCACCATTTACTCCCAAAATTTCTTTAAATAATCCCATTTCTTTGCTCTCCCAAAAATCTTAAACAGGATGCTATAGTGAAAGAAATCAATTTGAAAGCACCCTTTCTCTTGAAACCATCTAAAGATTTCAACAGCTCTCTCCCAATTGGACTAATGGTTGAGTATAATACTCATCTCTTTTGAATTTATCATGACTTCCCAAGGACCAAGTGCCTCATTTATCTTGTTCTTGTGCTTTCATAACGTTTGGAAGACGCCCACCATATTTGATGTACGGGGGATTTTCCTTTTTTTTTAATGATTTAGAGGTCTTTAATTTTTTTATACTTTTTTAGGTGGGAGTGTTCTACAAATTCCTTGTAATATCATGTTTTAAGAATTTCCACGTTGCAAGATCCAAAAGAAAGTCGAAGGAAGCAGAGTTAAGGGAGGTGTGTTATGGCCTCCATAATCCAAGTTGTTATGGTGTAGGCTTAGTTCTTCCTAATCCTTTAGCTATGTCACACCACATACAAGAGTGTTGTTCTCTCTATTCAATTTCACCATGAATATGAACATGGCCTAAACCTACATATATAAGTTACATGATCATCCTTCTTGCTATGCAAAACAACAAGACGCTCAAATTCCCGGTTACCACTTCCAAGTCATAGTCATAAACGAGAAGCCCACATCCATTCATTCTTACAAAAGCAACATCTCAAAAAAACAAGGTCAGTATAATTACCCTCTCCCTCTGCTTGTAAAAATAGTGATGGACGTGAAACCCCTCAAAAAAATTCTATAGCACAAGAAATGGGTACCCAATATATGAATTGTTCAAAGTTTGATAACAAAGTTGGCAACAGTGGAAGAGAAACAATTCTAAAACAATTGTTGGCATTGGCTATTTGTTCAATGGCATTCCATTACAAAAGCAAAGATTGCTCGACTCGATTCTATGAAAAATTTTGAACAATTGGGAGTTAATAAAAAGGTGGACCTTGTAAAAGAACTAGATCAGTTGGAACCCAATATGAAGGAAGTTAGCATAAAAATCTGCACTTCCAATATAACTGATAATAATAGTTGTGTGAGTGGCAAGGATTTTTGAAATATTTATAACTACATGTATCTTTTTCATGGATTACTCACCTCTCTTCACATCAACCGGAATGCACACACAAAAAATGGCTTTATTCATGGCATAATCAAGCAGTGGGCCTATATTTAGCTCAAATCAATGATGATGATGTTCATTGCGTCCAAGATTTCATCCCGTGTTTTTATGTACACGGATGCCTGCCATTGTAGAAAATGCCTCTCGGTGTAAAGATGTAATATCATTTCATATTTAATTTTGTGTTTAGTTTAAAGGGATGCTTTTATACATAAATATATTGATAAATAGTATAATCATGTATAAATTTGGGTCCCATGTCCTATATTATCCACCTACCTCATCATACACCCTTCTATACATCTATTTTCCATGCTCACACACCTTATACATTTATCCAATCTATTTATTTATTGCTTATATTCAAACACTGTCCATTGTGATCTAACTTTTTTTCTACACCAAGATTATTTTGTAATGACGAGGTCATCCTTGTGGTCTAGGACTCATTCTATGCACATTTTGTGGGTATTTGCACCAAGTTGTGACACAAAAATGGCTTGTAAGATGCCACTTTTTTTTTTTGAAATTAGGAAAGTCTGATTTTCAATGAGAAAATGAAGAGTTACACTCAAAATTTGAAGATGGAAAAAGAAAAAGAGTAGTAGTTCTCAGAATCTACTTTCTAAACTATTTTTTTAAAGTAGTGAAGATTAAGGGTTTGAAAAAGGGGGGCCACACAAAGTGATCCTGTTTTTATTAAAAAAAAATAACACAACATTTGTTGTGGCCCCCCTAAAAAGTTAACTTTTTTTTAGAATTTCAAAAATCACTATAGTGAGAAATTAGCTAGTTCACCATGTAATTTATGCTACCTTTTTCAGCTAAATTTTTAATGAATATATAATTTTTTATTAATTTTCAAAATGGAAACATCCTGAAAAGCAAAAAAATGAGCATGCTTCCACCTAAAAAATTTGAAAACTAATCAAAAATCATTTTTTTCAATATGTGCAGAATGGATTCTAGTTTCTAAAAATGTTTTTTTTTTTAAATTCGATGAACGAGTAAAAATCTATACCCAAAATAGCACATGTTGGTTTTTGACAAAAAAACAGAGGCACTAACAAAAGAAGTTAAAGATGAAAACTTTAGCATAATCAAAATGTAATAAAAATTATATGGTTAGATAGCTAAGAGAGAGCTTAACGCCATCATGGTATTTTTATCATTTTTCCTTGAAATACATGCAAACCTGATGGAGAGCACGACCAAAAATATGTGAAATTTTTTACCCTTTCAAAAAATCACATCTTTGGCATGAAATGTCCTTTGCTAACCCAAAGGGTTGGTATTTCCTAATGCAACCCATTTGGCAAGCACCAAATTTTTCACTCACCAAATGTGAAGCATGACTTTTTAGAATGCATTTTATTGAACTCTTTATTTTTTTCTTTTTCTTTGTCTTTGTCTTTCTCTACTAGGGAAGCTATATACATGAAAAAAACATTAAGTTATATTTACATATGGTAATTTACTTTCTTATAATTTAAGTTATATTTCATGTATATAGTTTCAGGATTTTTGAGAGTGGTTTGGGATATCTTGGAGTTATAATGCAAATTCTAGTTTTTGGAAGATCTTATAATTTTTTAGACTTGGTCAAATTTCAATAATCAACATGTCAAATTTTAGTAATCGGGATGTTAAATTTCAATAATCAGCAAGTTGTATCATCTTTCTCTCTCTATCTCACTCATTTATCACTTATTCTCTAAACCTCTCTCTCTCACTATCTCCATCCCTTTATCTATCTCTTGAGCTTAAGAACTACCTCTATACCTGTCCATATCTCTCTCTCTCTCTCTCTCTCTCTCTCTCTCTCTCTCTCTCTCTCTCTCTCTCTCTCTCTCTCTCTCTCTCTCTCTCTCTCTCTCTCTCTCTCTCTCTCTCTACCTACTCTCTCTTTCTATTGCTCTCTCTCTCTCTCCATACCTATCTATCCCTCTATACCTCTTTCTCTCTCCCTCCCTCTCTCCCCTCTCTCAATATCTCCATCTTCCTCCTCTCTCCCCCCCCTTACCTCTCTACTATCTCTCCCTCCCCCCTCTTTCTCTCTCAGTATCTCCCTCTCTCTCCCTTCTTTCTTTATCCATCTCTACCTCTCCCTCCCTCCTTCCCTCTCTCTCTCTCAATATCCCCACCTTCCTCCCCTTTTTGTATCACATCTTGGTACACATAAAAGAGAGAGAGAGAGAGAAGGGAGGTCCAGAGAGAGAGATGTGAGGGTGGGAGAGAATGAGAGGAGAGGGACAGAGAGGTAAATAGGTATAGGTGAGATGGAGAGTAATAGAGAGTTATAGAGGGAGATGGAGAGGGGAGATAGAGAGAAGTAGAGAGGGAAGAAGAGAGGGAGGGAAAGGTAGGGAGGGAGGGGAGGTAAAGAGGGATAGTTGAGATAGATAGTAGAAAGGGAGATAGGTAGAGATAGGGAGAAGAGATATAGAAAGAGGAGAGAGAGAGAGAGACAAAAGAGAGAGAGAGGGAGATAAGAGAGATAGAAAGAGGTGGGAGAGAGATAAACAAACAAACAGAGAGGTGGAGATATTGAGAGAGGGAAGGAGGGAGGGAGGGAGGGAGGGAGATGGAAATAGTTATAGAGGGATAGGTAGGTAGAGAGAAGTAGAGAGGGAAGGAGAAATGGAGGGAGAGGTAGGGATGGAGAGAGAGAGGTAGGTAGAGAGAGGGAGGGGAATATAGAGAGAAATAGAGAGGGAAGAAGAGGTAGGGAGGAAGGGAGAGAGAGGTGAGAGAGAGAGAGAAAGGAGGGAGGGAGGGAGGGATAGGTAGGTGAGATAATTATCTCTATCTCACCTCTCTCTCTGCCTCCCTCCCTCCTTCCATCTCTAATTTCCTCTATCTCCCCCTTCTCTCTTTCTCCTTCCCTCTCTACTTCTCTATCTCACCTCTATCTCTCCCTCCTTCCCTCCTTCCCTCTCTAATTTTATCTATCCCCCCCTCTCTTTGTCTAACTCACATGCACTCTCTCTCTATCTCTCCCTTCCACCCACCTTGGCTCTCTACTTCTCACTATCTAACATCTCTATACTCCTTTTTCTCTCCTCCTCCCTTCCTCTCTCAATTTCTCCATCTTCTCCCACCTCCTACTTCTCTTTGTCACATCTCTCTCTACTATATGTCTCAAATACCTCTTTTTACCTCACTCCCTCCCCCCTCTCCCTCTCTCTCTCTCTCTCTCTCTTTTCTCTCTCTCTACCTTACCTATCTCTCCCTCCCTCCCTACATATCCCTCCCTCTCTCCTTACCTCTATACTTCTCTCTATATCCCCTATCCATCTCACCTTCCTCCTCCTCTTATAACTCCCTCACACTCTCTCTCTACCCTACCCTCTCACATATCTCCCCTCTCCATCTCTCTACCTACCTCTCTACATATATCTTCCCTCTCCCTCTCTCTACCTACCTATCTATCTCACCCATACCCCTTTGCCTCTTCCTCCCTCCCCCCTCTCTCTCTCTCTCCCACCCTTTCCCCTCTCTCTCCCACACTCCCTCCTCTCTCTCTCTCTTAAAAGGGGAGGAAGGTAGGGTGATTGAGAGATAGAAGAAAGGAGGGGGGAAAGGTAGATATGGAGATAAATAGAGAGAGGAGAGAGAGGGAGAGAGAGAGAGTGAGAGAGAAAGAGGGGGGAGGGAGAGAGAGAGGAGAGGGAGGGATAAGTGAGAGAGAGAGAGGTGATAGAGAGAAGTAGAGAGAGAAGGAAGGTGGAGAGATTGACAGAGGGAAGGAGAAAGGGAGGAAGGGAGGAAAAGAGAAATAGGTATAGAGGGATAGGTAGGTAGAGGGAACTAGAGAGGGAAGGATAGATGGAGGGAGAGGTAGGCATGGAGAGAGCAATAGAGAGAGAGAGAGGTAAGTAGAGAGAGGTGGCAGATAAAGATCTAAGTAGAGAGAAGGAGAGATGGAGGGAAAGGTAAGAAGGGAGGGAGGGAGAGAGAGAGAGAGAGAGAGAGGTGAGATAGAGAGAGAGAGGGAGGGATAGATAGGCAGAGAGGCGAGACAGAGAGAGAGTGGTAGAGAGACAAACGGCAAGATAAAGAGTAGAGAGGGAAGGAGGAGAGAGAAACAAGGAGAGAGAGAGAGAGAGAGGAAGGGAGGGAGTAGGGAGGAGAGAGCAGGAAAGAGGAGGGAGGGAGAGAGAGCAGAGAGAGAGAGAGGCAAAAGGCTAGATAGGAGAGAAGTAGAGAGGGTGGAGAAGGAAGATACAACAGACGCACAAAGATAGAGAGGATAGATAGAGAAAATTAGAGAGGGAAGGAGGGATGGAGGGGGAGAGAGAAGTGAGATAAAGAGAAGTAGAGATAGAAATAGAGAGAATAGAGAGATAGAGAGTAGAGAGGCAAGGAGAGAGTTAGAGAGAGAGAGAGAGAGAATGGTGAGATAGAGAATAGAGGGAAGGAGAGAGGGAGGGAGAGGTAGGAAGGGAGGGAGAGAGAGGTGAGAGAGAGGTGAGAGATATGTGAGATAGAGAGAGGTGATAGAGAGATGTGATACAAATAAGTAGAGAGGAAAGGAGGGAGGGAGGGAGAGAAAGAGATATAGAGGGATAGGTTAGATAGAGAGTAGAGAGATAATGGTGAAATAAAGAGAAGTAGATAGGGAAGGAGAGAGAGAGAGAGAGAGAGAGAGATGGTGAGATAGAGAGATGTAGGGAAGAATGCATTATGAAAGAGATCAATAATGAGAAATATAGGGAGAGAAAGATGATACAAATTGCTAATTACTAAAATTTGATCTCCTGATTACTGAAACTTGACATGTTGATTACTAAAATTTGTCTATCTAAAAAATTATAAGATCTTCCAAAAACTAGAATTTGCATTATAACTCCAAGGGATCTGAAACCACTCTCAAACATCCTAAAACTATAGACATGAAATATAACTTAAAGAATAAGAAATTAAATTTTCATATGTATATGTCAACTTAAATGTTTATTTCATGTATATAGTTTCCCTACCAGAGAAAGACAAAGAGAAAGAGAAAGAGAAAAAGAAAGAGTTCAGCAAAATGCATTCTAAAAAGCCATGCTTCACATTTGATGAGTGCCAAATTTGGTACTTTCATTTGGCGAGTGCCAAATTTGACGCTCGCCAAATAAGTTACATTGTGAAATACCAAGACTTAGGCCTGGTCATTCAAGCCATTTGGCAAGCACCAAATTTGGCACTCGCCAAATGGTCATTTTGGGAAAAAAACAAAAGTGGCACCTTTTTTGATTCATAGATTGGTGCACATACCCTTATATTTTAAATTCAAAATTGACCAAATTTATATTATTTCCCTTCATCTCTAGTGAAGAATAAGCACAAATGTGACAAACTCACTCATACTACAAAGTAAATACTTAGGTTTTACTAAAGAAGTAAAAATAAACATAAGCTTAAATATAGAATAGTAAAAAAAAAAAATTCATATTGTTATCTACTAATAGTACACCCTTGCTAAGTAAGCTCAGCCTACTAGTGAAACATTGGAAAGCTTCCCTAATTTTTGGCTCAAATTTCGGAAGCTAACCTCCAGAGAGGGCTAGTTCCCTTGGAACTATCACCTAAACTATTGCTTTTGATGGAAAAGGGTAGAAAGAAAATCATAAAATGAAACTATTTCCTAAGGTGATGCACCAAAATGATTATCTAAAACTTGCACAGCTTCTTTTACACACAATCAATCAACAACCAAGCTTCGGCATACACAACTCATAGGCTTATATGATTTTGCATCAATATTTCATAAGAAGGCTATAATGCTCACAATCCTAGAAGGAAATGTAATTTCTTTACAACTTGGAATTGCCTACATCACTAACACAACCTACAACCTACAAACATACATTATTTTCTGCATCAAGGTGCTACTAATGAGACACAATAACAACGATGAGATACTTCACATGAAATTTCATCAATCACTTAAACACACACAATGAAACAAAATTTGAGAAGGAAAAACTTGCTTAACTTTATTGATCTCCAAATGTGTAATATTGCTATACATGTTTGTAAAAGAGTTACAAATGCTATCTCCCGCTAAAAGAAACTCCAAAAAAGTTACAATGTAGCATGAGAATGAAAAGAACTAACTTCAAAATTATTGTTTAAAGTCACTTTATGCTTTCCCAAGTAGTTGCACAAAGATAGGAACTTCAACCTCCCTTGGTCATGCACAACAATAAAGCCTATTTTTTAGCCCCTTAAAAGACTCCAAAAGGGCTCTAGAATGAAGAAAAGGTCAAGCCTTGACCTCTCCTACCATAAAGGCACCTAAAAAAATGCTCCTAGATTCTTTCAAACCCCTCCAAAACTGAGTCAAAATAGGTCCTATATTCTCTCCACTTGTTTGTCAACTTCTCCAACCTACCCTAGATGCTTGGCACTTGCACATCAATCTTCAAACTACTTCCCTACCTTTTGACTTAATCTTGAAAACCAATGCCTCTTATCTTCATTTTGCACAATAGATAACATTAATTAAAGTGATTTATAAGCTATCACTCCAATAATGTTTTACATTTTAACATAGTCCCAATTTTGTGCAAAATGGAGGGAACATTTGACTAGACTTGGAAACTATGCAAAAGGGGACAATAAAGCATTCAACATATTACACGAGACATTAGTTTATGAAGAAAATATTTAAAACAAAGGAAAAAATTCCATTTGGTGGTCGGCCAAACTTTAGGGCAAAAAGAAACCCTAAGGAAGCCCGTAGCCACACACTGCATTTCATTTCATTTTGTAAAGTTGCAACTCTGTTGATGCCACCAAGGGTTTGAACTTGATCTTTCATGGAGTTTCTAGAGATTTCCATGGTGAAATATGCACATGGTATGGCTTTATCTTGCACAAAAATACCATGTTTTTCCTTTAACTATGAAAGAAAAGGAAAAAAAAAATTGCTTATCTTTCTACAAAAAATGATGAAAATGCTTTGATTTTTTGCTGTATACTTTCATGCTCATTATCTTGTACAGAAGAAATGGTGAAGAGATTCATTTACTATATGTTTCTCATGCATTTTTTTGTAAATTCAAACTCATATGCTTGGCTTGAAGTGAAATTTTATATTCTGGCTTTTATTGTACAGAAAAAGATGAGCTACTTCCTTTTCTGTGTATTTTCCTTTGCTTCATTCACGGCTTTCTATAAATTTTGTGGCTTTTTTTCTCAGACCATGAACAATTTGGGTTTGTTATCTTTTTACTTGATGAACTATCTCCATTTTATAGCAGTAATTAGCTCATAATAATCTACAAAATTGCATGAAGATTGTGGTTGTGAATGAACACCAAAGATAAGAAATACTTATTCCATAAGCCCTTGTAAATTCACCACAGATAGCTCATGATTCCTTATTTGATGTTCATTATGCATGTTTTGTATTTCATTGATGTATGTTGTCTTTACATTGATGACTGTGTGCATTGAATTGTCATGGTTTTACCACTATAACTTCATTGAAAAAATTTCATGACTTTCCTTGGCATGTAAGTGACTGTTGTGACCTAAAGTCACTTCCATTGATGAAAATTACACCTCATATCCCTCTCAAGAAAAAGGCCAACATGTTGGGCTCAACCCTTGTGGGAGCCCATTTTCCTCCACATGTTGTGGTATTAATGCAAAATAACCTAGTAATAAAAAAATATACCTATACCCACACAGTAAACAAACTTGTTAGATAAAACAATGAAGCTCAAAATTTGATGGGGATTGATGATAATCTTCTACTTTTCCTTGATATCTATGAAAACTGCAAAACTAATTTAATGCCTTATGAGAGTAAATTATATGTTTGTTGATGTTGTATATGAAGAGAATATGTATCCTGAGCTCTAACACCAAATTTTCAATCCCTTGCAGGTAACTTTTGGAGCATCAGAGCAACTTCTGGAGCAACCAAGCGAGAGGAGCTGAAAATGCAGCAGTTCAACCTTGGGGTTCATCATTCAGGAAATGATGGATCCTTATTCCTTTCATATTTTTTTCCTTTCTTCAAATGTATAGTTTACATCTTGTATTGCATTGAATCAGTTATTCCCATGGCTTGTGTGGGACACCATACATTTGTAATTATGAATAAAAGACAACATTTTATGCAAAGCTTGTGCAATATTTTCTATTGTAAACACTCGCACAATAAACTGTAATTCATTTGATAATAATTATGTGCATATAAATGGAACTTTAGCATAAATTAATGTGTACATTTTAATCTTTAGTTACAAAAGTTGTTCCAACTCTACCTGATTGAGCTGAAAGAAAAATTAGGTAACATTTCTAGCAACATTTGCTAAATGCTTGCCTACTAAGCATCCTAGACCAGTTGTCTGAACTTATCCATTGGGCACAAAGTCAAAAGGAACTTGACAAGACTTAAGAAATAGTATTGCATATTGTTGTATCATCCAAAACAGTGTATGAAACCTCCAAATCTTATTCCACCTACAAAAAGACTCAGAAAAAAATGAGTAACTGTGCAAAACAACACTTAGAGGAAATGAAAATTCACCTAAAATCAATGTGCAACAACACTTATTGAATCAAAAATAAAACATATCCTAACCTAGACTAACTGAGGAAAGGATTTCCTAAACAAAACTATTAACTGGTTCATGAAGGTAGCTGCCCTTTCTTTGCAACTTGCAATGCTCCATATGTTTGTGAGCATCGAAGAGGAGGTGAAGAAATGATAGATGTTTAACCAAATGTTGCAATGCCTCTTTAATGGAGAAAACAAATCCACTTACCCCCTTATGTTGACCATTCATGCTATCTTGAAGTGGATAGGACAGTTGGGTATGCTTTCTTTCATTAGAATCCTCATGCTTGGTTGAAATAATGACCTATGATGCATTATTTGTCTCCATCGTAGTTAGATTCTTGATAGGACATCCCCTTGAAATCTTTGGACTAGTTGCTTCTTTTTCTTCTTTTGGCATGATGGTATCCTTCATTTTACTCTCATGGTGCTCTTGTGGTACAAGTAGTTGATTTGGAACTTCATGGTTTTCTTCTTCTTCTTTCAAAGAACCTAAGAAGGTTGATATAATGTTATCATGGTTGCATTCTTCAAACCTTTCTTCCTTTTTTTCATGGGTGTCCTATTTCATGACTAAGTTTGGACAAGAGAGAAGATAATTTGAATGATTAGAAATAACATCATTACCTTCACCTTGCATGATAACTTGCCATGTTGATTCCTCCTCCATGGTCAATGGATGATCCTCTTCCATTAGGATAGCTAATAACTCATCAAAGCTATTAGCTCTTGGAAGGCTCCTAGGAACAATTGGTCCAAGCTCAAATTCCTCATTATTACCCAAGGAGGTACACTCCAAATCAGGATTTTCTTCTTCAATGAAGGAAGGAAAATGTTCAAACAATGACATAGCCTCTTTAAAAAAAAAATCAATTGATATATCAACCTCAAGATCTTTTGTATAGTAGAAAGGAAGCTCCTCCAACCAACTAAGATCTTGCAAATCAACTTCATGAGAAGTTTATTGACTTAAGAGAATGGACTCCTCACCAAGACCATATTCTTCCTCTTTCTCCATGTCTGATTTTTTTGATTTGGTGGCACAAAAGGGATTGAAAATAGTCATCTCTTCCTCATCTTCACTTGAAATATGCTCCTCTTCACCTACATAGCCTTCATTTTCTCTCCATATAATGGGACCTCCTTTCAAATGGGAGATGGTGGGAGGGAAAAAGGGTTCAACTGATGGAATGAGGTTAGCATGTTCATTGCTAAGCTGATTGTGTGGCATTATGGACTACTCTTGGTTATGAATTGGTTGTTGGATTGAAAGAGCACTCCTAAAACTTGGAATTTTGACACAAGGAGGCTTACTTGAGGATTCAAAAGGTTTTTCTTGTTTAAAACTAGGAATTTTGGACTTTGAAACCTCTTCATTCAAAGGATGATTCATTATTACAGGAAGAGTTGAACTGAAACTAGGAATGCAAGGGGTTGACTGGGTTTCATACATTTGTACTTGTGCAAGCAAGTGTTTTATTTGTTCTTCTTTGGCTACAACTTGTCTAGCGAGAAATTCCTCTTCATAACTTTGTGCCTCTACCTCCCTCTAATGAATATGAGCTTGATGAGAAAGCTCTTCCTATTGCATATTATACTCCTGCTCTTTTGTTACAGCCTCTAATTTCCTCTACAAGTCTAATTCTATCTCCTTGATACTCATGCTGTTAGCATCTTGAGGTTGATTCAGAGAGTAGTCATGTTGTTTATGAGAAAAATTATCTTCTTAAAAATTATTATAGGCATGGATAGGTTGTTAAGAAGGTTTAGGAGGTGAGGGAGGGTGGAAAGCATGAT
Organism: Sequoia sempervirens; assembly: GCA_007258455.2. Classification (NCBI taxonomy): domain Eukaryota; kingdom Viridiplantae; phylum Streptophyta; class Pinopsida; order Cupressales; family Cupressaceae; genus Sequoia; species Sequoia sempervirens. The sequence goes on along the minus strand of VDFB02353493.1, from coordinate 82,114,512 downwards.
AAGAGTGGAGATATCATGTTGTGACAGAGTTATTTGGGATAAAACTAGCAGGGTTCTCAATCTAATATGGCTAGTAAGAAGGTATACAAACTATTGTTTGGTAAAATAGAGGACAAGAAACATAGTATCCATGGTAGTTGGTCATGCTATATCATTAAAATGAGCTATAAAATCATGGATTATTCTTTGAAAATAAGAAAACTAGGTTTGATTCAAAATTTATGCACATACCAGCAGGGGCTTTGATAATATTTTAAGCACTTGGTCTGCTTAAACCAATAGATTTATGATTAGAATCACCATGGTGTTGCTTGTATTGCTTCCAAAGGCTAATAATATTGAGAGAAACACCAAATATCTCAATATTTTGATGAGAAGTTCATCGAATGAGTCCCATCGAGTGTGCCAAAAACTGTTATCTCCTAGTAGTGCACCATTGCTGAGTAAACTCAGCCTATTGGTGAAACATTGGAAAGCTTCCTTGATTTTGGGCTCATATTTTGGAAGCTAACCTCCAAAGAGGGCTAGTTTCCTTGGAACTATCACCTAAACTACTACTTTTGATGGAAAACTATAGAAAGAAAAGCATAAAATGAAACTATTTCCTAAGGTCATACACCAAAATGATTACCTAAAACTTGAATAGCTTCTTTTACACACAATCAATCAACAACCAAGCTTCGACATACACAACTCAGAGGCTCATATGATCTTGGATCAATGTTTCATAAGAAGGCTATAATGCTCACAATCCTAGAAGGAAAATATAATTTCTTCACAACTTGAAATTGCTTGCATCATTAACACAACCTACAACCTGCAAACATACATGTATTTTTTGCATAAAGGTTCTACTAATGAGATAAAATAACAAGGATGAGATAATTCACATGAAATTGCATCAATCACTTAAACACACACAATGAAACAATATTTGAGAAGGAAAAAATTGCTTAACTTTATTAATCTCCAAACATGTAAATATTGTTATACATGTCTATAAAAGAGTTGCAAATGCTATCTCCTACTTAAATAACCTCCAAAAAAATTTCAATGTAGCATGAGAATGAAAAGAAATAACTTCAAAATTGTTGTTTGAATTTACTTTATGCTTTTCCAAGTAGTTGCACAAAGATAGGAACTTCAACCTCCCTTGGTCGTGCACAACAATAAAGCCTATTTTTTAGCCATTTAAAAAACTCCGAGAAGGCTCTAGAGTGAAGAAAAGGTCAAGCCTTGACCTCTCCTACCATAAAGGCACCTAAAAATGCTCCTAGATACTTTCAAACCCCTCCAAAACTAAGAAAATAGGTCCTATATTCTCTCCACTTGTTTGTCAACTTCTCCAACCTCCCCTAGATGCTTGGCACTTGCACATCAAACTTCAAACTACTTCCCTCCCTTTTGAATTAATATTCAAAACCAATGCATCTTATCTTCATTTTTCACAATAGATAACATTAATTAAACTGATTTATAAACTATCCATTCAATAATGTTTTACATTTTAACATAGTCTCAATTTTGTGCAAAATGGAGGGAATGTTTGACTAGACTCAAAAACTATGCAAAAGGGGACATAAAGCATTCAACATATTACATGAGGCATTAGTTTATGAAGAAAATATTTTTAAAAAAGGAAAATATACCATTTGGAGGTTGGCCAAACTTTAGGGAAAAAAGAAACCCTAAGGAAGCCTGCGGTCACACACTGCATTTCATTTCATTTTGTAAATTTACAACTGTTGAGGCCGCCAAGGGTTTGAACTCGAGCTTTCATGGAGTTTCTAGAGCTTTCCATGGTGAAATTTGTGCGTGGTATGGCTTTATCTTGCACAAAAGTACCATGTTTTTTCCTTTAACTATGAAAGAAAGTGAAAAAAAATTGTTTATCTTGCTACAAAAAATGATGAAAATGCTTCTTTTTTTTTTGGTATACTTTCATGCTCGTTATCTTGTACAAAAGAAATGGTGAAGAGCTTCATTTACTGTATGTTTCTCATGCATTTTTGTGTAAACTCAAACTCATATGCTCAACCTGAAGTGAAAGTTTATATTCTGGCTTTTATTGTACAGAAAAAGATGAGCTACTTCTGTTTATGTATATTTTCCTTTACTTCATTCATGGCTTTCAATAAATTTTTCTCATTTTTTTCTCGAGCCATGAATAATATGGGTTTGTTCTCTTTTGAATCGATGAACTATCTCCATTTGATAGGAGTAATTTGCTCATCATAATCTACAAAATTTCATGAAGACTGTGTTTGTGAATGAACACCAAAGATGAGAAATACTTATTCCATAAGCCCTTGTAAATTCACCACAGATAGCTAATCATTCCTTATTTGATGTTCATTATGAATGTTGTGTATTTCATTGATGTATGTTATCTTTACAATGATGATTTTGGGCATTTAATTTTCATGGCTTTACCACTATGACTTTATTAAATAATTTTCACGACTTTCCTTGGCATGTAAGTGACTATTATGACCTGAAGTCACTTCCATTGATGAAAATTACACCCCATATCCCTCTCAAACAAAAGGGCAGCATGCTGGGCTCAACCCTTGTGGGAGCCCATTTTCATCCACATGCTATGATATTAATGCAAAATAATCCAACAATGAAAAATTTACCTATACCCGCACAGTGAACAAACATGTTAGATAAATAATGAAGCTCAGAATTTGATGGGAATTGATGATAATCTTCTACTTTTCCTTGATATCTGTAAAAACTGCAAAACTAATTGTCTTATGAGAGTAAATTATATGTTTGTTGATGTTGTATATGAAGAGAATATGTATCCTGAGCTCTAACACCAACTTTTCAATCCCTTGCAAGTAACTTTCAGAGCATCAGAGCAACTTCTGGAGCAACCAAGTGAGAGGAGCTAAAAATGCAGCAGTTCAACCTTGGGGTTCATCATTCAAGCAATGACGGATCCCTATTCCTTTCATATGTTTTTCCTTTCTTCAAACGTATAGTTTACATCTTGTATTGCATTGAATCAGTTATTCCCATGGCTTGTGTGGGACACCATACATTTATAATTATAAATAAAAGACAACATTTTATGCAAAGCTTGTGCAATATTTTCTCTTGTAAACACTTGCACAATAAACTGGAATTCATTTGATAATAATTTTGTGCATATAAATGGAACTTTAGCATAAATTAATGTGTACCTTTTAATCTTTAGTTACAAAAGTTGTTCCAACTCTACCTGATTTAGCTGAAAGAAAAATTAGGTAACACATACATCATTTATTGCACATGATCATATTATGAATGTATAATACAACTTTTAACATTGAACTATATTATTTTCAACTTGAGAAATAAGATTAAACTGTTCAATTACAATTCATGCTTGAAATACTTTCAAGTATACAAGTTTACATAATTCAATAAAGATACAAGGTCAACTCTTCCATATCTAGAAAATGCTTTTGTTTCACAAGCCTCGACATTGTTGTCTCCAAGAGGGAGAGCTTCACTTGAGCACTTTACCTTCAACCACAAACAACAGTCCTCCACACACCTTCCAATTAGAAGTGGTCTACCCTTCATGAAGAGTATAGAATAAGGAACCCACAAGTATGTCATCCAAGTTTCTATTGTTGTGTCCTACATAACCAATCAGCCATACAACTTTAGATATCTTTAACTAAGTATGACCAATCTAACTAGATATGCAATCTGGATCATGATGAACCGACTAATCCAAGAAAAAAATATTGCATTACTTTGTCCAAAGATTTAACATATATCAAACACTTCCTTAGAAATTGAAGTCGTAAGTTCACACACCTCTAACTTGACTTGGAAAACGCCTTGACCTAATATGAAAATTGCAAGATTTTGACAATTGACATATTGTAATAGGGATTTGCAAGAAAATATGAGAAGGGAAGAGTGTTGTGTACTTGTCATATAAATTTGAGATCAGTTAGAGTGGGAGGAAACAGGTTCCCAAGGGTGTCTAAGTCCTTGTAGGGGTGTCCCAAATCTATTTTTGCAGTCCTCTAATGTTGGATTTGAGCTTCTGATTCTCACCTTCAAATTTGTTGGATCACTATCGGATAATTTTGTACGTGAGTTTTCATAAGTTGTCAAGGTGTAGGGTCTTGAATGCAAAAATGAATGATTGATCTTCAAACTTCATTTAGTCCTCTTCAAACCTAAAATCAACCTTCAATGTCTTCCTTGAAGGATTGAAGTCATGCACATCACCTCAAGGTCTTAGATCTTGCTTGCTTGATTACTTGAATTGTTTGGAGACCTACAACAAGGGTTAGCCTTCACAAACATGAAAACATGAAAATATGAACTCACACACACTTTAACATGATGCTTGGATCTTGAATTGTTGCAATGATATTCAAAACTCTTCCCTTGATTGCCCTTGATTGATCTTAGGGTCTTCAATTTGCTCTCTTTTCTTGAATTGCTTCCTTCATCATAAAATTGATTTCTTATTGCTCAAAATGAGAGGAAAACATTATTTTATATTCATTTTAAGTAATCCTTTTGGGTAGGGGTCAACCTAGGGTCTTCAAATCATAAAAGCCCACAAATTGAAATTTCAAACATTCAAAATTTTGCCTCAAGGACAGTGACGCCATTGATTGGTGAATGAGTCTCGAAATGGCATAAGTGTCCAAGACCTAATTTTTAGCCTGAATTTATAGGGATGATGGGGAATTAAATATATTTTATTAATACAGTTGCAAAATTGGTAAATTGTTATTATAATTAAAGTTATGGGGAAAACAGGGTGTCAAGGTAGTGTGAAATTGTCAAGGGTGATAATTTTTGACGCTACATATGTATATATATTTATGTATTATATATGTATGAATATAAATTATATTTTTATGCATATATATCTAACATATGTAATATACACACATAGATAAGATATACATATTATATGTGTATGTATATAGATATATATACACACACATATATGTGTATATATGTATGTATATATATGTGTATTTATAATATATAATATCTATGTATGTGTATAATATATGTATACTATATATTATATATGTGTATATATGTATTTATGTACATATACATATATATATTTACATGCATATACATACATATAAGTAAACATATATGTTCATATATAAAAATATGTGTGTTATATATACTTATATATACAACTATACGTATATATGTATAGATGTATATATGTAAAAAGAACACATACTATATGTATATATGTAGAAAGCACACATACATATGTATAGATGTATATATGTAAAAAGCATACATACATATGTATAGATGTATATATGTGAAATGCATTGCCATGGAGCCATGGGACACTAGCTTAGAAAAAACACATTTATTAACAACAATATTGACATAATTGCATAGTAAATTGCAGTGCCACACTGCACAATGACACACTCAACACTAACAATACACTACCATTTCTTAAACAACATGGCACAAGTAGATGACTTACAACACTACCCTAACACAAGGGCTAAACCCCTACAATACTACGAAACCCTAGGAGGTACAATCTCCTTAACACAAGATAAGATCATGGGTTGATTTTTTCCAAAGGCACGCTTTTCAAAGTAAAATTCAACTTAAATTTTCAATGAGACCTATCAATGAGATAAGAAAATTAAGAAACTCACAAGACTAAGGGGAACAATTTTTTTTACAAAATTTTCCCAAATAAAGTTTGGAAGTATCTGTTGTCTGATGAATGAAGGGACTACAACATGTCAAAAGGATACAATGTGTTAGAGGGCTACAACACACCTAGAGGACACTAACACCTAGGTGGTAAACTAACACACTAGAGGGACAATAGAATAAGTTACCAATGTCTAATGATGGGTCTAGATAATGGCTAGTTTTTCCTTCATCAATTTATGCTTTTATCGTTCATTTGCTAAGTTTCACAAACATTTCCAAGACTTCATACATCTTTCATATGCCTTTTATAAACTTTTACAGACCTAAGTTTTTGGAAATATAAATATGATATATTTATATATGCTTATGTTGTTGTATGAATGTTCATAGGATTTAGTATGTTTTTATAGTTTAATTTTGATTGTTAATGATGTTAATTCCTTGGTAGCAAAACTAACATCTTGCAACCAAGAAGATTGTAGCTTGCAACAATTGAATTTCTAGCCTACAACAAAGGACTACAGATGGTTGCAAGGGAGAAGCTAGAATAATTAGAAAATGGAAGTTCCAAAGGGAAGCGAAGGTGGCTATTGAATAGTCAGCTATGAGTCATCACAAATGCACTTTTATCCACCAATATGATAACTAGAAGAAGAAGTTTGTTCTAATTAGGAGTAACCCATGACATGATAGTTTCCATGAAACATGTCCCTATCATGGCAGTTAACTGTCAGGGGTAAAGTCTTAGTTTGATTTTTCTTCTATTTCAAATTTATAGTTTTATGTTTCAAAGACTTGTCCTCTCCCTATCCTCAAGGGAGAGTGAACGGATGCATTAATGTTCTATTTTTAGTCCTTGTATGAATAAGACTCCTCCCGATCCTATATATTGGGATTTGTGGCCGAGGAGCAGATCTAGTAGTGATTGTAGTAACAATGTGATTGCTTTTACTAGTTAACAGTTAATTGATGTTAGTTTTTATGTTATCAAGCTACAATAGATATGTACTACTGAATGAGAAATCTTTTAGAGATCCTTGTCAAACTATAAGAAGACCAGTTTTCATGCAATAAAGGAATTTAGTTTTCTATCATGATTTGTTGATCAAGTAGCACATATTTGATATCCTTTGTGTGCACAACAACTTGAGAAAGGGCTACTCGAGGTACTACTAACCAACCTTATTTTCTACTACTAGCTTAGATGTTACATTATTGAATTCACTTTAGATAAGTTTTCAGTTATATGCATGTGAATTTTATGAGTAATATTTTGTGGAATGAACTACATTCGATAACATTACTGTTACCCATTTATGTTACTTGCTCAAGTTGATTGAGCTAAAGTGTTTGCAAACTGAAAGAGAGGTACATTTCATTTTTATCTTCCCTATATTGCATTCAATTGTATAAACAGAAAAATCAGAAAGATTAAAAGATTTTAGTAAGAAATTATCACATTTATACAAGTGCATACAATATTGAAAAGATTTGCACAAATCTTGTTGAAAGTAATCTTTATTGATTCAAGAGTACATATTTTCCTCACACAAGCTGTGAGACTTAACTTGTTCAATGGAAATGAAGTACAATTTATACATTGATGGATTAAAAGAACAAAAATGCACATATAGGGGAACATGCCAGTCATTTCCTGATGACTGGTCAAAGTCTGTTGTCTTGCTTGGTCTTTTGTTTCAAGTCATCTCACCTTCTTCGTAGCTCCCTGTTTCTAGTCCCTGCATCTTAGAGAATTGCAATGATGTTAGAGCAGTTCTCTAAGCAATGAAGGCTCCTAACACTACATGTACATGCACCCATTAGTGTATAAATTGTCCTTCCCATGCATCAAACAAACAAACTGTACATGTCCTAAGAAAGAAAATAGGATCATCAAGCCCTTCAGGCATATATACATGTTTTTCTAACTGTTTGCTTCATGTGCAGCTACAGGTATAATCATGTCTTTGTTTTATTCATCCTAATTCAGCGTGTGGGGTAAAATGAGGCTCCTACAAGAGTTGAGCCCAACATGCTTGAAAAAATGAGATATTCAGGGTGGATCTTTACTTATACCTTGTTTTTGATATGTATATGAGTAGTACTAGTTTATGTCATAGTTATGTTTTGTTGCCTCATCATACAATTTTGTTCTAATATTTTTTGCCTCTCCTCTAGCAATTCCCAATCTGGCATTTTAGTGCCAACAAGAAGGATCTCTAAAGAAAAAGACAGAAAATTTTAAATGAAATTGTATCACATTTAGACATTAGCATAATTCCTAAATGAGGTGATGTACCTAGAAGTCAAGTGTTCTATATTAGTGTTTTGTGTTATTGTGCAAGAATGAGTAGTCCTATGGACAAATGATGCAATACAGTGCAAAAATGATATCATGAAATTATATACATACAAAGTGCATCTAGTTCTTTGCATTCAAGATTTAAATCAAAAAGTGCTCTTAGGAGAATGCATCAATTTGCAAAAGTGAAAGGACTTCATAAACAACTCTACTATAGTAACTAAGTATAATGAAAAGCATAAAATGACTATTCAACAATAAAGCAATTTATATGTATGAGATCACTGTAATGGAGTAGCTATAGCAAAGGGTAAATTGAAGTATGAAGATAGGTATTTCGTAGCCCTTAAAATCAAAATGTAAGAACAAAAATGCAATGATGAGCTCAATTACATAATGATCATGTTGTAATATGCTAGCTCAAATAGCAGTGCATATGGGGGCTTCATAACACTGACGCAAAATAGTACCATGGAAGTATGATTAACCAAGATTAACCAACATTGAGTAATGCAGTGGAGTATATGCACTTATTCAATATAGTATATATATGTTTATTTTTCCTTGATATCAACTGCAAGTGACATCACAAAATAGATGATTAAAAGGTAGATCAGTCATAATTAAATGGTGGTTATTCAGAGTAATTAAGGGTACAATGATAGTAATATATGCAGTGGCAACTACTGATGTAAAAGGAAGATTTGATGATAATTTTGACACTATGAGATTTTGCCTAAGCTCAGTGGCCAATGAAATTCACCATCAAAACAGGAAGGCAAAGAGTCATAGCAACTTTATTTTGGGAAAGATCATAGACTCTACTAAATCTGGACATGCAGGAACATGAACAAGGTATGTTATGATAGTAAAAGGGATAGTGGCAGTAGTCTGAAAATCAATGAAGTGATCTCATACCATCATCATAAGAGGTGAAAAGAGACAGCAATATGTGTCTGTCACAAATAGTGCAGGAAGAGAGTAGGTGAAGAGGAAATAATAAAGTCATTTTAGTCCTAATATAATTATGACTTCATAATAGGAGGCACAACCATTCATACCTCTTCTATGATATGAACAAAGAGCACATAGATGGAAACATTTGTAGAAAGATCAGGGTTGGTTCAATACAAGAAAATAACCTTGTTCTTCAATAGAAAAGAGAAATTCCTACTGAATCATGCTACAATGAAAGAGTACAGTGGTGGTGACTGTTAAAGGACTCCTCACAATGGTGTAATTATTGGATTCAGATCATCAAGACAATATTTTAAAAGGTAACATGTAGTACCACAACATATAAAGGTAATGCTACATGATTTGATAGAACAATGGAGTGGAAATAGAGGGATTTTCCCATCCTATCATCATTTACACAACTTGAATGGAAAAAAGTCCTCCAACTTTATGGAAGGAAAGAGAAAACCCTCAGTCTGGAGCCATTCTATTTTGAAATACGAATTTCTATCATTTTCAGTCATCAAGAGTAGCAAACCCTAAGCATAGTGAAACCCTTATGCATATATGAAAGGAATTTGCAAATGAAATAACCATGGGTCCCAAAGAAATTGAACCCTCAACCCTTTTTACAAGCGGCCATGAAATGTAAGCATTTTTACAGACTTAGGATCAAAATACAATAGGAACCTAAAAAAATGAGACAAACCACAGAAAAATTTTCAAAATATGGTGCAAGCCCTGTATACCAAAAAGTTCACGAATGTAACAAAAGGTGGCATAGGTTTTGGGTGCCTGTGAGATGAAGTTGTAGCCATCAAAACCATCTAGGTTTCATCCCTTTGTCATAGTAGAGATGTCATAAGAATACTTGAAAGGTTGCAGCCCAGAATAACATATTGTATGCAATAATATTATTCATCAAAGGGAATATCCTTCAGATACCAGGGTTAAGCGATGGCGGCCATAAAGGACATAAAGGTATCTCAAATCTCAAATGTATGGAGTTCACAAAAAAGGTACATGAATAGCTCAGAAATTGCAAGAATGTACGGAGTAAAAGAGCTTTGTTTCCTTTCTTTCATGAAATACATATGGAGTAAACAACAATACATAGGAATTTTGATGAAATGGTCATTATTTTTATACAGTGAAATCTGAAACGAGCTTGTATTCAACTGAAAATTCCAAATAAAGCACAAGTTATTTTCATGCCTGGAGCTTACCTCATCTTTGTTTTCTTCAGAATCATCAGTAATTTTGTATCATGGAAATCCATCAAAAGCTTCTGATTTGCTCAAGAAACCCTCATGGAGTTGGTGGCGCTCAAGCTTCTCTTCGAAGTTTCAAAAAATGAAGTGCTTTAGTTTTGTTTTAGGGTTTTTACCCTAAGTCTTGCAAATGTCGATAGGAGTGAAATGGCATTTTATGCCATTGTTTTATTAATAAAAAAATTCAACTAATGTATGAGCCCGTGACCCTACACTTTGGTGTTTGTGCCTTAGGAAATATTTTTCCTTAGAGTATTATTGGGATCCTATTAAGATAAATTCCACCTCGACATGTGAGGTCCACCTTAGCTCGAATTGCCATCTCAGCATGCTTAGAGGATTTTCTTTGAATTTTCATCTTTTGCATATGTATGTATTGTAAAACAAAATGACTTTAAGGTGCAATTATAAGCCTTAAATTATTTTGTTATTTTGAAAAGAAAATCCAAAATGATGGAGATTACCAACAGAAGATGAAAAGTTGTTGTTTGAAAACAAATGCAAGGAATATAGGGGGAGTTATTTTCAATTTGGATACATGTACCCACACTTGTAGGGGGCATTAATGCACTTTTTTGGTGGTTTTGCATACCTAGGTGTTTGGTTTGGCCAAAACCTTCTTCCTCACATATTGGAGGTTGTTTTATGAGGTATCTAATGCCTCATTTTTAGGCTTTTCTAGGGCATCTGACCCAAGGTAGTTGCTTGCTCCTATTTTGGTGCAACTACTTGGGTTGTGTTTTATATTCACTCATGTAACTCCTTTTGGAGTTAGTTCTCAATTTGCAGATTTCTGGAGACAGGGATTTTGTAGTCCTTTCTCAGATTTGAGCAGAATTTGTAACTCATTTGGGGAAATGAAATACAGGTAGTGCCTTGGTTTCTACTGATTTCAAGTTTTTCCATCTTATTATTGTAGTATTTGTGCATCATTGAGTGATTGATCAAGCTACTTGTGAGGTATCTTAATCTCCTTGAAGTTTTGTCTCATGTTTTCATGCCTTTTCTGCAAAAGTAAGTTTGTGTAGGTTATAAGTTGTGTTAAAGTTGCATGTACCTCTAAACTGTGAAAATTATTTTTTTTCTCTTTAAGGGTTAATGCATTCAAGCCCTCTTGTAAAAATTTTATGTATGAACTTACAAAAATAAGTTGTGCAGTTTAGCTATATCATTAGTAGACAAGTGTATGCAAGTTTGAGTCATCATAGCCCTTGTCAGTTTGGTGAATCACCTTTTCTTAATTTCATTTTTCATTTTAAGTACTCCTCGTTTTCCTCTATAAAAAGTAGTAGTTTTAGGTAATATCCAATAAAGAGCTAGCTTTCTCTAGAGGTCCTTTTCTGCTATAGGTGACCCACCGCCTCAAAAAAGTTCTCATGTTTCACATGATTAGCTGGAATAGGTTTCAGCATGGGTGCAAATCATAGTGTTAACAATTTTTGGCATGCCCAATGGGACAAAGAACTATTTTTCAGTCTTTTATGTACCACACATTATTGCTATTTGGTTTGTACAACAATAGTTTCTTCCTTTGGGGGAAAAATTTTAGCACACCTCGCCACTCCAGATGATTAATGGTTTCAACAGTCAATTTGTTGGTATGTTTCAAAATTTTAACATAAGTTCTCATTTATCAGTGAATTTCCAGTTTTTACAAATGCTTCAATATGTCCACGTTTCATGAAGACGTATTCTATTACCCTTCATTTCAAAGTAACCAACAGATTCAACATATTTTTCATCCACCCACCCCCACACAGTCATCTTGGCAACCTTATCTTAATCAGCTCCAAAGTAATGAGCAAGCTAAGTTTGCAAACATCAAGAGCATTTTGCTTGACTAGACCAAGAAGTTGGCTGAGATAGAGAAGCAGCAAGAATATGTTTTACAGTAGGAGAAGTTGGCTTACAATGCCCATTTTCATGAACAACAGTTGCTGGCACAAATACAACAATATGAGGAAGACCAAAACCCTTCTCATCTTCCTATAAGTCAAGCTGACCTTATCAATAAGCCTTCTACCTTTAAGATTCCAAGTTGGAAAGAGCCATCCGCTCTATCCTGTGAGGTTCCTCCACCAATCATTCAAGTGAAACCATGCTCTGACACCCAGAAGGATGATGAAGAGCAGCTCATTAATCAAGATGGCTCACTCATCTTGAAGAGAATGAGAAATACCAATCCATTGCATTTAGCTCTAGAGCATTACAGATTAGAAAAAAAAAGGATTGAGCGGGAAAATACTTTTCCAGATGAATCCTTGAATGTTCCAACTAATCAGCTTCCTTGCTTGGTAAAAGATGATGAAAATGTTTTAATGGTTCAACCAGGATGACAAGTTGAAATATTTAAAGAGGCTAAGCAATAGGAGCATTCTACAATTTGGATGGATGTGTTACCTTCTTTCATTCAGCCTGATGAAGAAGATGTGAGTCTGATCACAACAATAGCAGTTTCAGAACAACAAGGGATTAAAAGGTGTGAGGAGTTGTCGATTGAAGCTCATCCAACTGGGAATGGGGTTTTAAATCAAGTGAAAGAGTGAAAAAGTGAACCTTTTGAAGAACCTAGAGTGCTGGTTGAGAGCTATAATGAGATAAAAATCAGTCTTCCCATAAAAAAAGGAAAAGAAGACTATGAGGAAGACTTGTTCTGGGATGACTTGGAGGTTTTCATTTCAAGCTTGGATAATAAACAATCTTCTAGTGAATAGCATTAGGTACTTATCAGTATGTCAAGTGAAATAGAGCCTGAACCTCAAACCCTTACTGATTTACTTGATGAGCTTCTTGGTTTTGTTGATGAGGTTGAAGACACCATGCTTGTACTAACACCATTATCAAGTTTTAGACAGCAAAAGGATGAGATACATTTGAATAAGGTTTTTTTCCACAAAAGAACACATGAGGATAGCCTTGTTTCCAGAAGTGAATAAATTATCTTGCACAAAGATGTTAGTCAACTTGAGCAAGGTGAGAGTCTGGAGAAAATTTTCCCAGGTATGGTTGTTGATATTCATCCAAATATCCAAGAAGAAAATCATGAAAAAGGACATGTTATGCTTGAGAAAGCTAATGAAAGGTTTGATGTTGACATGTTTTCAAGCATTATTGAAGATTTTTGCTCAAATCTTGATGATAAATCAGTTTTTCTCAAATCTGAAAGTTGTGAACAACTTAATGAAATAGAAAAATTAGGCATTATTGCATTGGAATATTATGAGTTAACTCATTCTAACCAGCATGAAATGGTACTTGAAGAATCAATTCATAAAGTTGAAGCAAGCATAGAGAGTTTTGAATTCATTCTTACTAAAGGATGCCTGATTAGGTATCTAGCCAGAATGGAGGCCAATAAGAATGTTGATATCTTGCTTGCACCCAAGCATGAAGGTACAATTAAGGAGGAGCCAACTCAAGTTACCTTTTCACCTCAAAGCGGAAACATTTGCATTCCATATGAAAAGGTTAGTCATCTTGTGTATGTTCTTCAAGAGATATTGCATCTTTTTGCTGAGTTTCTCTCCATGTTTCATTTCTTTCTAGTTGTCCTCAAGCATGGCAAGCATTGTATAATGAGAAAAAAGGGCAACTACTTTAGTCATCCTGTAAATGGTTTTGTCTAAGCGATTTTGTCTTGCTGTTAGTGTAGGATAGGTTTCTAGATACAAGTTTTCAATTTTCCTAAGTGTTGTTCAACACAGTTAGATAGTTTTCTTGTTGCAGTTTTTCTTTTCAATAAGTTTTCAAGGTGTTCTGAGTCATTTCTGTTGAGTTATAGCATTGAATTAAGTTGGTTTCAGATCTTTTTTTATTTTCTAAGTGACCGCGTGCCCAATGAATAGTCTATGCAACTAGTCTAATGTTTATCAGGAAAACATATAGCAGATGTCGCCAGAAATGTTACCCATTTTTGTTACTTGCTCAAGTTGATTGAGCTAAAGTGTTTGCAAAATGAAAGAGAGGTACATTTCATTTTATCTTCCCTATATTACATTCAATTATATAAACAAAAAAATCAGAAAGATTACAAGATTTTACTAACAAATAATTGCATTTATACAAGTGCATATAATATGGAAAAGATTTGCACAAATCTTTCTGAAAAAAGTAATTTTTATTGATACAAAAGTACATATTTGTCTCACACAAGCCGTGAGACTTAACTTGTCCAATGAAAATGAAAGACAATTTATACACTGATGGACAAAGAAAAAGAATGAACATATAGGGGAAGAGGCCAGTCATTTCCTGATGACTAGTTCGTTGTCTATTGTTTTGTTTTGTCTCTTGCTTTGAGCTGCCTTGTGTCCTCCTTAGCTCCTTGTTCCTAGTTCCTGCATCTAGCCATAACAATGATGTTAGAGCAATGCTCTAAGCAATGAAGGTCTCTCACATTACATGTACATGCACCCATGAACATATAAACTGATCTTCAAGTGCATTAAACAAGTATGTAAATTGTAGATTTCCAAGAAAACAACAGGATCATCAAACACATCAAAAATCTACACATATTTTTCTAACTTGTTTGCTTCATGTGCAGATGTAGGAAAAATAATGTTGTTTTAATTCATCTGATTATAGCACATGGGATAAATGTGGCTCCCACAAGGGTTGAGCCCAGCGTGCTTTGTTAATGCTTGAAGAGAGCTTGAAGTGACAGTGAATGCAAAGGATGTTGTTCAATAAGTGATCTTAACCCAAACAATGATATCAAAAATGGAATCAAAAAGTGACTGTTAGTAGCATACTCGTGAGTGAATTCAAGTAGAGGGCTGAAGTCACGTGTTTCAACCATAACTCGAAAACTATAATCTGAGTTTTTGATATTTTCATAAAAAAATTAGAAAACAATAATATGAAAAAACCCTTTAAATTACTTACCAACCTAGTTAATAGTTTGTGATATTTTTTCACTAGTTCGAGACTGTCATAATGCCAAATTTAAGATAGCAAAAAGAAGTTTGTTAGCATGAAACAGTGCATAATGTGGATAGTAATGAAAGGAGCCATCAAGTGCTATCAGGGCTATGTATGAACGTAAAGGGCAGTTACTATAAGACATGAGAGGATGACTATAATGAAAACATATATATTGGGACAACAAACAATAGTGAAGGAACAACCTCAATATATGAATGACAATCATATCAAGAGACAACAACCCTTGTAATAGAATCAAGAGACAAAGATACACTCATTGTGAGGTTTCAAAAGAATGACAGTCATAATGGAGAGCCTAAGTTGATCAGTCATTTGAATGAAAGAGCCAATCTTAGAATTTGTAAAAGGAAAAAGCATGTTTTCAAAAACTGGAGACAACGACATGACACTTTGGCAAGTTTGTGAAGAGAAATAACAAAGAGACTAATGCAAAGAAGAGCAATGTAGAACATTGTTGCAATTAAATATACATGATGAGCAACACTTACAATTATTTGTGAATAAAGAACATAAGATAGTCATCTATGTCAAAGACAACCTAGGTGTATGGGATACAATGCTTGTGCAAGCAAAGGTTAGAGAAATATGCTACAGTAAATGTGCTTTGAAACAATGAAGAATGAATGAAGGGGTAGATTTCACCAAATCGACATGGACAGGGTATATTGGTGAAAGGGTGCAATCACAAGAACAATGCAAATAAACATTGTGTAAGACCCTGTAGCAAGGGTAGAATAGAGCATCAAGGAAATTATGACCTAATTATGTAAAGTACAAGAGACAATGTATATCAAAGCAAGGATAATCATTGCAGTAGAGGATAGTCAAGTTTGTAAGACAATGATCTCCATGGCAGTTATTGATAACTACATAGTGACATTTTAAAGGCATATTTGAGCAAAGGGCAGTCATATGCAAAGACTCAACTATGTCTTTATTCCTGTAGTAGCATGTTCATTTTATTTATGAAATGGATATGGTAGTTGACATGTCTATTCTGAGTTACATGGTATTCATGAAGAAATGGGGAAGATGCATAAATTCTTTGACTATACCCGTGTTGAGCAATGGCATTGAATCATTTTTAGCAAATCCATTTTTCTTCACATGGCAACATTTTCTTATGGAATAGTTGACTGTGATAGCTCTTGTTTCAATCGACATTGTTGGCCATTACTACTTGACATCATGAGGGAAATAAGATTGCATGGTTTTAAAGCCAACTCAATAAAGCAAGATGATCTATAGAAGTACATGGCTATGGCCATTAGAATGCAAGAAATATGCAGATGTGTTAAGCATTCTACAGAAAACATCAAAGTGTCAAAGTTTCAGATAGAAAATATTGGAGAATGCAAAAGAAAGTACAGAGTATGAGAATGTATGCATTTCTTTCTACAAAGATTGGCTCAATTCGAGCATCTTTTTCTTTAGAAAATGAAACAAAATGCATAAAAATGCTTACCCAGCATATAAAGGTTGTGGTTTGACAGAAATTGCAATCAAAATCCTTCCTGAAGCTGTGAAATTCGCCATCAAAATCTTTTGTATTCATCACAGCAGAAGCTCTGCCAAACCCTCATCATGGCGACGCCTTTCAATAGCAAGAATGCAAAGTAAAAATGAAAGAGGAAAAATGTTTGGCCAAATCTTGTGTTTAGGGTTTTTAACCTAAATTAGCCAATCAATTTTTTCCTTTGATTTTAATTTATTTTCTCCATAAACAATGCCCCTATGTGAGGGCAATGTTTTTCCTTGCATTAAATTGAATGTAAAAAGCATTTGATAAAGTGATTCACTTTATTTAATATTTTATTATGGCTTTTTTTTTAAATAGCATAAAATGTAATAAGATAAATATTTATTAAAGTGATAATTGATAAATCACTTTATTAAATGTTTTTCTTATTTACATTTATTTTGATGAGTCAAAGGAGGATATTGTTTAAAATTTATGAGATGCCAAGCGTATAGGGAAGTTGAGGAAGTTGACAAACATATGGAGAGTATATAGGGTTGTTTGAAGTCAATTTGAGAACATTTGGAGCATTTTTAGGAGCTTTTATGATGGGAGATGATGTGGCTTGACATTTTCTTATCTCTTGTACCTTTTAGAGCCTTTTGGAAGGCTTAAAAATAGGCTTTTTGAGGGCATCCGACCCCAACTGTTTCTAGAGCCTATTTTGGTGGAACTACTTGGAAGGATGAACATATTCTCATTTTGATTCATTTTTAAGTAGTTTTGGATATGCATTTTTGTACTTAGTGACTTTTTATTCCTTTGGCATAATTTTGCAAACTTTTGTAACTCTTTGGATATGGAATACAGAAGATACCTTAGTTGTTTTCGGTGATAAAATCCATGCCTTCTTTTTATTGCAGTCTTGTGCATGTTAAATGATTGATCAAGCTCTTGGTGAGATTTTTTAGATTTCCCTCAAGCTTTGTCTCATAAGTTTTTCCTTTTTTGCAAATGTGAGTTTATGCAAGTTACTAATTGTGTCTAAGAAATGCATGTAACTTTTCAATTGTGAAGAATATCTTCCATTTGTTGGTTTTTGTATTTTGACCCTTTAGTGTAATATTCATGCAAAAACTTACTGCAATAAGCTGTGCAAAATCTATTTTCTATCAGTTTGATCCATGTGTTTAGTTTTCTAAGTTTCATTATCCATCTTAAAATTTGGTGTATCACCCTAGAGTTAATGTTTCATTTTCATGTTTCCTCCTAACCCTTTTCTCTACAAAAAAAAACACTTTAGTTTAGTTGATAACCAAGGGATCTGGCCTTCTCTGAAGGTTGACCTTTGTTTACAAGTTACCCACAACTTTAGAGGTCTTCCCATGTTTTCTCTGAAATGTTAGGTCTTGTAACCTAACATGTTACATCTTGCAGCTTAGTTAGGGTGCAAATTTAGGAGTTAACAATTACATTGAGTTATTCTCTAGATAAGTTAGGAATTAGATGTTAGAAGTCAAAATTTAGTAGTGTCACTTAGTTTCAAGTTCATATTCAACAATTAGTAGTTATAGTATTGAGCAGTAAGTACCCACAACATAAGCAACAAATTTATGTTAGTTCCCCTGTTTTACAATTTCATGATTTATTTCCTTTTTCAGCTTTTAACATTTTTAGTACATGTGTGATAACATATGTTTCATCGATATAGGGCATAGTAGGATCATTTAATGTACATATAGTGCCAAAACTATCAAAATCTTATGAGCCCTGCTTGATAATTAAATACAACCTTTTGTGAAGGTTTGGTGAACTGTTCAGTTAGGAACCCATCCTCTGAATTGTGTGTCTACTTGCAAACACCAAGTTAATTAGACATTAGAAAGGACTTACATCTAACATCTATGTAGGTGTCCAATTTTAGTGCTAGAGTCCTATTTTGGTGCTAAATTCCCAAGAATGTGTTGCAGTCCTTTCCTTGCATTAGGGTCCTATTCCTACACTTGCATCTTGCCAATGAGCCAACCAAAGCCCATTTATAAAACACTATCCTTAGTACAATACTCAAGAACCAAAAGGAAATAATTATGATGCAACATAAACTTAGAATTGATGAAAATAATTAAGAGATCAAAGTGGTCCTAGATACTTGATCTCAAGTCACACTAGCCCATGAAGGAAATAACTCCCAAGGGTTGGGGAGTCACAAAGAGACTCCAACACATGACCCATGACACAAGGGGTGAAGGGAAAATTTTACTACACATACCATTCACACCAGGCCATACAGAGGACCCAAAATATCCCCTCAATGAGGCAGGCCCTCGCAATTGAACACACTAAGAGACACAAGAGGAAGCTAGTGATTTCAATGTTCTAGTTTATGTTTTTTCTAAACTCTGAGTTCATTTTAAACTCAATTTGAATCCTTCTATAAATTCATGTTATCCAACATCACTAATAAGATAAAATAGCATACAAAATGACATGTGTGTTCAACTCCATTTCCTTATCACATAAAATCATTTATTGTACTAATACCACTTAAATGGTCGATTTACAATCCATCAACTTTGGAGGTTCCAATAATGTAATTAAAAATTAATGTGATTACTCAAATATCCTTAAAAATACATTTCTATAGTATAATACAACAATGAAATAAATTATTTGTGAAGCCTTTTCTAGCTTGCTCACAATCACAAAGCTCTTTCCAAGATCATCTAGTCCTCAACGGTGGCTCTATGTCATGGTAGTAAGGCTTACACATACACCAAACATGAAGTATACACACTACACAACATACAAGATTCACACAACCAACAACACATTATGGATAAAGATAAATACTCTCATTGGGTACAATATTTAATGGCCACAAAGATGAGATCCTAGAGAAGAGGTAGGGAGTGTCATCACAATAGCCTACGATATTGTCTAAGCAAGATCAAGTACACCTCTCACACAAGATGAGGTTACTCAATCAGTAAGAACCAATGCTCTTTGTGCATTCATGTCTTCTATAGTCATACCAAGCCTATATGAGCACTTTGGTTGTCATAGGAATCATTATATTGGTTTATTCTAATTACCTCATGAAGTTTTAGTTATCGCTTATTAAGGAAAATCTCGCACAAGATATCCTCAAGTCATTTCAGATCTTGAAAAATGTCAGGAGCCACTCCCCTACTACTCCCTAATACCTCCATCCTAAATTCTTCATAGTTCAACACAATTAAGTGTGGCACAAAAAACAAGGCACAAAACTTTGGCACATAAAAGTTGAACATGATTTTAAAGCATTCACAATGAAAATCTTTGGAGGAGACATGAATCTCCCATTCCAAATCATCCAAATTCAATTCCAACGTTGACAAATTCCTATTTATTTTTTACATAAAAACCATTAAATTTCTCTTATACTTCATTAATAAGAGCTTAACTTTCTAATTTTTTTATTGCTAAAAATTTCAAAAAATGAAAAGTGCCCTTTTGATTCAAATATGAACATCAACTAATCTATGAAATTTAATTTGTATTTTGAGGAATTTTGGAAATTTTGCTATAGTGAGGACACAAAATGTGCATTTAAAAAATAAAAATAAAAATAAAACTACTATATTTCTTCAAAGTAAATCATAAAGGAAGCCCTGCGCTACCTTAAGGGTGAGCATGGAATCTAAAATACAAATGGATGGAAAGAGAGAGAAATACCTCAATTTCAAACATAAAGAAACTCTAATTTCTTTTCAATTTTTCACAATTTGATGGAGGAAAGCACACACAAGATCCAAACACATTTTTATGATCTTGATCCTATGCCAATCCCAGGTCCCCACAATCCAAGATGACAAAATTTCACCAATTTCAAATTTTAAAGGGAGGGTGTTTGGAGAGCTATTTTCCTTCCAAAATAAGAATGAATGAAAATGATTTAGTTATTTTTATTTTAATCATTTTTGGTTTATTTTCTAATCTTCTTTCATTCATTTTTTTATCAATATTTTTCCAAAAAATGTATTTGAGAAAATAAAATATTCAACATTCTTTCATTGCAATATTTAAATAAAATGATTAAATTAACTATATGCACTCCTATCCAAATAAAATATTTCAAACATAATTAGCATAGCCTTATTTTTCTCTTTTCATAGAAATATTTTACTAGATAATATGCAATCATTTAATTCATAAAAATCCATTTATGAGCAATAAAGAAACTAAACCATTAAATTAAATCATGTAATTACAGGTATCTCACAACATAGGAAACTCTGAAATCACCTCCAATTTGAATTTAAGTTAACATAGGATCATCATCACACATCTCATACTCAATTTGAGTACAATTAGGAAACAACAATGAAAAAGACTCAATTTGACATCTCCAAAATAATAAATGCTAGGGGAAAACTTCGATCTACATATTTAAGTGGAGAAAAAATCATGTACTTGCATACTCAATGCACACATCAAGGGTATCACCAAATAGGGTACAACATCATATAACATGTAAATTAGTACATCCAATGTCATGCAATCATGATAACATTTATTCACAACATGAATAATACTACACATCCATATTTATAAACAAGGATGGAAACAAGTAAAGCTACTACCAAAGCATAACCATAATGATAACACAAGTATCTCAAAATATGCACCATGAGCTATGTACCAATATAAAATAACATTTCAAGAACACCTCCACTAAAAATAATAAATTTTATTAATCAACAAAGACTAAGTCCAAAAGCAAGACTATTTGATTGCAAATGCTATAGTCATTACAATATGTAAAAACATACATACATACATATATATGTAAATATATAAAACACACATATACATATATTAATAAATTATGTGTACTCATTTATATGTGCATATGTGTGTGTGTGTGTATGTGTGTGCTTACATTTATTCATTATGTCTATGTATGTATGTAAGTATATATATCTACATGTGTATGCATATGTATATATCTATTCACATATAAGTACATATACCTACACATATAGTACATATGTATATACACACATATAATATATTTATACATACATTATATGATGCAGGAGCATCTGAGTCCATAGGGAATCTTGCATCAACCAAAAATATTTCCTTTTAGTTCAGTTGCTTTTGGTTTTTGGCAATGTTAGTTTTGGTTAGTTGTTCAGTAGGGTTTTAAAAGTAATTTGGGTAATCTAATGATGTCACCTTGTAGAAGAGCCAAATGGGTACTTGTAGTTAAAATTTGGTAAAAAAATTTATCAAAATTGAGCAAGTTATGGATTTACATGTTTTAACCTACTAGTAGACTTTTGTGTGAATTGCAATTGAACCAAACCATTTAACTGGTTCCAATGGGGTTTTTTGTATGTACAAGAAATTCCTTGCTTATTGACCTTGTGGGAAAATCAATTGAACTAGAACTTTGTGGAACTTTAGATTGTTGTTAGTTGCACACTATTGGGTTGCAACAAAAGTTTTGTAGAGGTTTCTAAGTGATCCAACACTTTGCAAAATTTTATATTTATTCCAATTATAGGATTTTGGGCCACAATGGAAATTTTCTGAATGATTTCTCACATTTTTAGAAAATATGATGTCATATGTCGTTTATAGGAATCACATGTGCATCTAAAAGTTTGTGAGCATTTCATATCCATCAAAATTTGCGAGTAAACTCTAGTGAACTAAACCTTTAAATTTTATTGAATTGGTTTTGATGAATAGTTCCAGCAATGACATCAATGTGGTGCCCAATGATGTCAACATGTAAGGATTATGGGGATTTATTGACCAACTAAACCTAAAGTAATATTTCATGTTTGAACTTCTTGTTTGCAATTTTTCCACTTGTTACTACACTATTTAGACTCTTGACCTATTACTGCACTTCAACATTTTGGTAATGGACTGGTTATTGTAATGGCTAAGAATGAATATGATTCAACTTCCTAGCCATCGATAGATAAAATGAAGATCATTGCACTCATTTGGGGATCTTTGGCAAGTTTTGGAGAGGATGATTGTGATAGAAATCAAATTGAATGTACTCCTCTATTAAGAATTTTCTACTAGGTAATAAAATTAGTGCTTAATTGTTCTATAAAAAAATCTAATGTCGATTAATGTATTTGGCTACGTGATTTAGAAATTCAATAGAATTCCCCAATCCTAACTACATCAAGTGGTATTAGAGCAAGGTTCCAAAAGAGAGGGTTTATTGTGTTTGTGTCAAGAGAGGAAATCCTATAAGAATTTTTTGTTTGTGAGTAATCAAAAGAGAATACTTGAAACTATAAATAGTTTATGGAGACATGGAACATAAAGGAAGAGGCCAAAGAGGAGAAGCACCATGATCTAGTGATATGACCATTGTTGAAATGCTAAAAATAATTACGACACGGTTGGAAGTGATAGAGGCAATCCAAATAAGAAGAGTACATGTCAAATATGTTAGTGAAGATGATGAAGAATAAGTAATAGAAGGATATGAAGCAAATGAAGGATAATAATACCAAAGAGGAAATATTTTTTAGGGCAATATTTAAAATAAGAAGAAAACCAAAAATAGACCCTCCTACCTATAATGGTAGCTTAAACCTTGAAGAACTTATAGATTGAATATCTAAAATAGAAAAGTATTTTGATTTTGAAGGAATTGAAGATGACAATAAAGTTAAAAATGCTCACCAAAATTTGAAAGGACAAACATCTTTATGGTGGGAATACTTGCAAACAGAGAGACAAAGAAGAGGAAAAGACAATATTAAGTCATGGGACATAATGGTGATCAAGTTGAAGGAGAAATTCTTGCCATCATACCATAACCTAAGTTTGTTTAGAAAGTTACAAAGCTTGAAGCAAAAAGAATCTAGTGTAAATGAATACATAAAAGAGTTATATCAATTGAGCATCAGGGTAGGACATGTTGATGATGATATTGGAAAGGTGTTAAGGTATGTGAACGGTCTATGGTTGTCAATTCAAGATGAGTTAATTATGGTCATATTGAATATTGTAGATTAAGCCTACCAGTATGCCTTGAAGGCAAAGGATAAACTCGTTATGAGACAATGGAGAAACTACAAAGGTAGAGGAAGTTCTCATATAGAAGAGGACAATCTAGTGGTTGAAGAGGTTGCAAGGAAAACAAGGAGAAGATATCACTTCCCAAACAAGTTCCACACCCTAGAGGTTGGATGAAGTGTAGGTTATTTGAAAGGTAGAGGGGATTATTCAAGAGGAAGATGAAATGTTGGCTAAGAAAGAGGAAGGGGGTTTAGTGGTATATGTCACCAATGTGGTGAAACTAGACATATGGCATTTGAATGTCCTTAGATCCATTCTGACAATAGTAAAGGAAAGGAGGATAGAATTGATGTGTCCCAAGAAGAAGATGAAAGTGTAGCTTCACCCAAACATGGAGAAGATCCTGAAGACAGAATCATTGATGTTGAGGAGAATTTTGTTGAAACCGAAAAGGAGAAGAACCAACACAAAGGAGAAGATTTTCAAGACCAGATGTAAGTTTGGAGGACAATATTGCAGAGTTATCATTGATAGTGGTAGCATTGATAATTTGGTGTTAGAAGAAATGGTAGATAATTTTCAATTGAAGAGGATGAAACATCCCAATCCTTACAAGGTTTATTGGCTGCAAATGGGACACCAATTATTGGTAAGTGAACGATGCCTAGTAAATTTTCATATAGGAAGTTACAAGGATGAAATA